>CANTUT010000074.1:587500-1082500 GCA_947687605.1 Reutealis trisperma | reverse complement strand
TATCCAGACCTGACATCATGTATAGTGTATACTTGTGTGCTAGCTTTCAATCTAGTCCTAAAGATACTCATTTGTATGCCTTCAAAAGATTTTTAAAGTATTTATATGAAAAATTGCACTTAGGATTATGGTATCCTAAGAATACATCATTTCACATCATTGGTTTTTCGGATGCAAATTATGCCGGTAGTTTACCTAATAGGAAGAGCCTTTTCGAAACTTGCCATTTTCTTAGTGAATTTTTTATTTCATGGTTTAGTAAAAATCAAGTTTTGGTTGCCTAGTCCACTGCTGAAGTAGAATATATGGGAGCGGGTTGTTATTACACTCAAATTCTTTGGATGAAACAATAACATAAGGATTATAGATATATTAGTGATCACATTCCCATCAAATGTGATAACACAAGTGCTATTAATTTTTCAAAAAATTCCATCTAACATTCAAGAAGTAAACGTATAGATATTAGGCATCATTTTTTGAGAGATTATGTTCAAAATGATGATGTATTAAAATTCATTGATACAATAAACCAACTTGCTGATATTTTCACAAAGCCTCTTAATGAAGAAAGATTGAATTTCATTAAAAGGGAACTTGGGATGCTTTATTGGAGCTCTTTGACATAATATATTTTTCTTTGCATTTAATCGTAATGCATTTTGTCTCCTCGTAGCATTCATGCACCTTCTTGAATTGAGATAAATCTTTGATTTGATAAATTTATTTGTTAATTATATGTATAATTTGGATGTTTGTTTAATTGTCTCAATAATAATGATTGATGTGCAAGTGATCTACATGTATGAATTTTTTCAATGTTGATATGATAAAATTGATTATTTTGGTCTATTTTCATCTTGCAAATAACTACCAATTGCATTGCATAAGTTTTTTCAATGTTTTCCTCTAAAATTTCTAAGTGACTATAAATCATAGTGGCCATATCATTTTGAAGCGCGACTTTTAAATATTTCTACTATTTTTTAGAATATAGTAAATAGCGATCATGAATCAGTATCACAAAAGCAAATTTTAAATTTTGCAGTCATGATTCCATTTTACGAATGCGATTTACAATTCTGACAAAAAAAATACAGCCATTGTAAAATGGTCAAATTTTGTATTTAATTGTATTTAATGCAAAACTAGCCATTTTTTGCCCTTTTTTCTCATTTTCATGGCTATATATGCCTCATTTCACTCCAAAAACTCATTTTACAAAGATCCAAACTCTCTATAAGTATTTTACAGTTATTTTTGCTCTCTTATTATCATTCATTTCATCACTTTTTCTTCTTTTCTACTCTTCTATTCTCTTTTCTATTAGAAATGGACCCTAAAAGCAAAACTCCTAGACCATCTAAGGGAAAGGAACCTTTAGTACAACAAGTTCCTCAACCTACACCCCTTGATCTAATGAAGGGTATTACCAAAGAAGAGCAAGATAAATACAAGAAGATATAAGATAAGATTGTCCTTGCCAACAAGATTCTTGACTTGTTTGCCTTAAGAAAATTAGGCATTTAATAAGATAATTTTGCCTATCTCAAGAATCTTGGAGGGACTTTATATTTATTAGTGAAGATGAATATGAAGAGTTGACCAAGGAATTTTTGACAACCTTGGTTCTACACAAAAAATTATCTGATCCTATGGAACATTATGGGATAAATTTTAGGTTCTTTGAGAAAGAATATGATTTGAAATTGGGTGAGGTGGTCGACATTTTTAGTCTCCAAAAGGATGGTGCTTTCACCTTAAATGATTTAGACATAAGTTACATTGATTTTTGGCATGAACTCACAATTGAAAAAAGATATGACACCAAAAATTTCCTTGCCAAGCACTTTAAAACAATCACCATTTGGCTTCTACACTACATTGTTACTCTATCTATCAATGCAAGAAGGGATGGAAATGAAAAGGTCACATAAAAGGATCTATTCTTTATGTATAGCCTCATTAAGAACAAGGACATCCAAACTGCCAAGTTTCTCATTGATGAATTTGTACACTTGGCCAAAATTTCAAAAGTATTATCCTTATTTCTTCGCATATCTCTTACATTACCAAACATGTGAGAGCCCTCACACCTCAAACCAAAGTCTTACTCAAGACCTTCTTCAAACCCACTTCCTCTATGATCAACTTAGAGTACATGATCTACTCCAAATGCCTAAGGGAGAAAAATAACAACTATGAATATATTTTTGGTAAAGTGGGAGTTCAAGAGCAATCAAGGAAGAGGCCAAGAGTGGTTGTGCAAGGTGAACCTAGTCAACCAATTGAAGAAGGAAACCAAAGAGCCAAAGGAACCCAAACCTCTCTCCAATTCCATCCATCTCCGTCTAAGATTGACAAGATGTTTAGCAAAATCATGAGATGGCTTAATCTTTTGGGACATCTTTATCATGATATTTATGATATTCAAGGGAAGATGAGCCTTCCTCAATGCAACTTGGATGAATGGGAACCTAGTGAGGGAGATGAAGATTAAGAAGAGGAAGAAGATGAATCTTAATTTGGGGTTTAGGAATTTCTTTTCCTATTTTTTTAATTTTTTTTTATCTTTATACGCATTCATATTTTGGCATTTCATTTGCAAAATTGATCATATTTGTAATCACTTTCTTTGAAATGAATGCAATTTTCTTTTGTTAATTGAATTATTATTTCTTATTGGACTTATTGTTTGATTAATTGTGCAACTTCTACTCGCTAATTATTTCCTAGCCCTCTTTTTATCTTGCCAAAGTGGAGAAAGAATTTGAAATTGACTATATATATTGAATATATAAATTTTATTGACCCTTTGAGGGGAAGATTAACAAAATACATGAACTAAGAGCGAGTTAAATAACTTAAAGTATTAAACAAACTTGCAAAATTGCAATTTTCTTACTTTATTTTTATTTTAAATTCAATTTAATTATCAAAATTAAAAAAGAGGAGATTGTTGATCTAAGTTGATTTACAACTTAGTCAATCTCTATTTTGATCAGACAAGCAAATTGAAGTGCTCTAATATTTGCATTTAGTATGTATATTATACGAAATATAGTTAGAAAATGTTGAAAAATCAAGATATTGAAAATTTTCTAAGTGTAGAAACTAATCTATAAATCATGCTCGCAATAATCAATCACGCTCACTATTTTTGGAAGCGAAAGCCTAATTGCAACCGCAATCCTCAAGTTGCAACTGCAAAATTTGTAGAGATAGGAAACTACTCCAATAGATAGCTCAGCTACAAAGGACAATCTGCCACGTGTTACTAGCATTGGGAAACATGAAGATTGCAATTGCGAATTGGGATAGCAATTGCGATCACGATTTTGCTATGAACTGCATTTAATGCAGATTTTGTAGCTATTGTGAAAGATTTAGCCATGAATCTTAATGTGATGTCTCTTTGGTAGCTGTAAGCTATAAATACCTCATCCAAAATCTCTCATAAAGATTGAAAGAAAACTTTGATTGTGGCCAAACTCTTGCAATTTAATTTCTCAATCCCAAAATTCATTTACTTTTTATTTGTTGTTTATTGTAGAACATTGATTGCTCAAAGGTTTATGAATGAGCCATAAATTTTTTGTTAAGCTGTGAGCGAGTCTTATTAAAACTCTTATATAAGTTTAAGTATGAGCTTTTTGGGAATATACTTGTAAGGGTTGAGTGTGAGTTTTAAAATACTTTGTAAGTTGAGAATAAGTTTGAAAACTCCATTGTAATTGTATAGTAATAGTGGAACACCCATTTGAAGTTAGAAAGTGAATATAGAGTTAGTTAATATCCAAACCACTATAAATTTGTGTATTCTATCTCTTTACTCTAATATCTTCTCTTTAAATTTTTTATTTACCCACCAATTTAACTCCTTCTTGGTGCATAAAGAACAATAGAAAATAATAATTTACATAATAAAAGTCAAATTAAAATTTTTTAATATATATATATACAACAATGCCACATCAGCAAATACAACAATGCTACGTCAGCAAAAAAAAACAAAAAATCACTCACGTTCATACAAGCCAAATATAAATTTCTCACCAATCAATCAAATCCATCGCCATAGGATAAACAGCCCAGAACTTTTAAAACCAGAAACCCAAATACTTCCCTTCACTTCCTACAAACCAAACAGAAATTTAATCTTAAAAAAATTTACTGAAGCAAAATTCGAGTTCCCACTGCGCCAAAGACCAGAACCATCGTCAGCCATTATCATCACGAAAAAGAATGAAAATCTAAGACCGAAAAATAACCTATCAATTCAACTCAATTACCAGAAAAACTAAAAGAAAATATCTATTATGCTTATATTATGAATTAATTAAAAATGAAAATAAAGAACTCAAAGCAAGTATAGATTGAAGCTAAAATCCAAATCGACAGATTAAGAAGCTAGCAGTTGGATGAATGGCAGTGGGCCGCACACAGAAAAGGCGAGGATCCACGGTGGTGGAGCTCACGTTAGTGGCACAATCTGCTGGTGCTTGATCGAGGCAGTCAACGAGATCTGGAGGTGCACAATCTGCTGGTGGAGCTCGCATTGTTGGCTTTGATGACGGCCGGCAGAGGTTGAAGCAGTGACGATCAGAGACGTAGGTCCATGACAGGGCACATAGTTGCTGGCTGGGTTTAGGTGATTGTTGGGTGGCGATGGGCAATAGATATAAAAGCAAGATGGAACTGTTTTCTTTTGAATTTCTGTATTTTTTATTTTGAATTTCTTTTTTTTTTTTTTTCTAATTTTGCTAATTATCAAATATCCACTATTGATATACTTTTATTGATGGGGCATTATTGGATTTGTTGACATGGATATATTATTAAATTAATGTCACATCAGCCTCGACAATTAAACAATAATTAGATTTTATTCAGGTGATTTAATTTATAAAAATTTTAATGTTCGTAATCTAAAAAAAAAAAAAAAAAGAAGTTCATACTAGATATGCAATTTTTGTGAAAATCGGAGATTTTTTTTTATAATTAACCATTTCTTATATTTTTCACTTTACATCTCGTTTTGATATTAATTTTGTTATTATATTACGGGATAAAATGAATCAAATTTGATCTGATTGAATTATTTTAATTAAATATTTATTTTTTCCAATTAATTATTTGATTTTAAAATGAAGATTTTAGAGTTGCAATTTCTTTTTCATATAAATGACGCGGTTTATTGTGATTAATTGTTTACCTTATTTCTTGATGGTGTGTATAGAAAAATATTGCCTCATCTGGTTGTGACCTTGAAGAGATTGGAGATGAAGCAAATTGAATGGAATTTGCTTTGATCGAAAGATAAAACTCATATGTGATTGATCCCAAGATGAAACCCAGATATGATATGGGTTTTATTTTTTTTTTAAATTTTAAATTTAATATTTTTATCATTTAAAGATGAGTTTTAATTTTAATATTTTTTTATTAATCAAAAATATGAATGCATCTCACAACTTCACTTTACTAATATAAGTTAATGTCTATTTAGTTTAATTAATGATAAGCTCTTAATTAGTCCAAAATTGAAATATGAAGAAATAATTGGACCAGTTTATTTTTCGTAACCTATATTAAACTTTTGGCCAAAATACAAGTCGCGACTTAGGTCTTTCCCTTACCACAAGCTGTGGATTTTTGGGGATTTAATTTCAGAGGTTGGCAATTGGAATAAAAGAAATTGTTCTAGATTTAGATGGTTTGGGGTTTGGGGAAGTGAAGTTTTTGCATGGTCCATCACTATTGTCAGTGCTAGTTTTGCCACTGTACTGTCACAGAAAGTAATTATGCAAAAGACAGATTCTTAAAATCTGAACACAGAAAGTAGTTACTGAACTTCCATCCTAACTTTTGGCATCTTTGTTTTGTTGGAAAATCGAAGTGGGTATTCCTGATAAGAGCTTCAGAGCATAACAAAAGGTTGAAAGGAAGAAAATATCTTATGATCAGGCTTGATCAATATGTAAAAGGAATGGGCTGGATCTTCTCTTCTTAGGCCTGCGAAGGAGAAGAAAAAGGATCAAGGAGGAGCCGGGCTCTTAGCCTGGCTAGAACCCTCCGACGATCAAGTCAGTCCTCTTTTCAGAGTATTTTGGTGATAGAAAAGGGGTGAGAGAGTGCAGATTTCCAACTACCTGTGCTTAGACTTTCCTTTCCCTTTTGTATGATTTTTAGGTTAGGTACGTCTGACACCTTTCTTTTGAGAAAGGACGTCCTCTGTCATTCGACCATGCTGGTTGGTGAGAGTTGGTAGCAGGCGCATGTCCCCTGTCCCGTCCCTAGGGATGTCTGGTAAAGGGGGTGTCAGGGCATGGTGCAGATTATCTAAGGACTGGTCCTCCTGCTGGATGACTGGACATGTCATCAGAGGGCTTCGGCCCTTACTTGTTCAGCAAGTCATCCGGGGCGAAGGAGGGGAGTGACATCTAGTCCGAAAGCCTTTGGACTTAGGTCGTTTAAGGGTCCGGCCAATAGGCCTTTTTTCCTTTTATCATAGCCTCTGGAGGCCTCGTAATGGGCCTGGGCTGCAGGAGGGTCCAAATCTCTCTTGAGAGTCACTTTTATCCCTCATCATCTTATAATGCTATTCATCTTATAAACAGCTTAAAATATGCACTTGCAAGCTTAGTATTGGTAGTGCATGTTTGACTTGAGCAAAGGTTCCACGGAAACCTCTATAAGCTCAACATTTCTGTATCAGATATGTTTCGGATACTAAAATTTTCAGAAACTTCTACAAAAAGTTTCAAAAACTTAAAAAAGGTTTTCTATTTTTTTTTTTTTTGAATTTTGGAAACTTTTAGGAAATTTTTGGAAATTTATTTGACACTTTTAAGAAATTTAATTGAGAATTAATTGATCTTTATAACAAAATAACAATAACAATAGACTAAAAAGAGAAAAAAAATAAGAATAACAGTAGAACTTAATTGAAAGTTATAATTTTTAATGATGATGTTGATAGTGATAAAAATAAGTAAAAAATTAGCTATAGGTATTTTTTTAATATTTTAATTTATTATGGATGATTATTTAAAAAGATTTTTTAAAAAATAGTATATTCAATTATTTTAATTATTTAATTATATTATGGTATTTTCATAGTTTTATTAAGCGATTATTGAAGTTATAGAAATAGTATAATTGATAATGAAATACTTATAAACTTTTATATATATAATATATTTTTTATATGATGTTTTCCCAAGGTTTCATATCCTATATTTTTAAAAATTGGCGTATCTCCGTATTGTATCGCATTTCTCATTTTCATTTCTGATAACTCTATATTTTTAGAGTTATTTTAATTGTTTAAACTTAAATTTTAGCTTAATTCTCGAGAATGCAATAATATTATTGCTTATTTTTAGAAATAAATAGTTCTACAATTTATAAATAAATTATAACATATTTTAAGTATTTTTATTATTTTTGCATATCAAAATGATGCAGTAAAAATAATGATGCAAGCAATGATTCAAGTTTTCAATCTATGAGAAATAAATTCAATAGTTGGTAGCCAACCTAACCATTTTTGAATATTGATTAAGAAATTCAATGGTTGGTGGCCAAAATTCAATGGTTGGTAGCCAACCTAACTATTTTTGAATATTGATGAAGGAATTCAATGGTTGGTGGCCAACCTAACCATCAATGTTGAATTTTTGATGTAAGAATTTTAATGAAACTTGAATTCTTCCACCAAACATGTCTATAAATACCATGCTTAGCAAAGGGAAATGACATCAAAGAAAATCCATAAAAAAAATATGTAGAGAGATTTTCATATGTTTTCTTAGAGTAGATTAGTTTTATTTTTTATTTTGATCAAGAGGAGGAGTTTTTGGAAGCTTGAGTTTATCAAAGATTGTATCTCAAAACAAGTTCTCTCTAAACTCTATTCTTGAATTTAATTATAAGTTATTATTATGTTTATTATTTTTATTGTTAATTTAATTGTTTCTTCTCTTTTAATTATGAATAGCTAAATTTATTTTTCTAGAATTTAGATGTAATCTTTTGATTTGCATATGATTATTTATATTTAATTGATTGGGTTGATTATTGGAATTAATCTTTTATTTTAGAATTTAATGCTTATAATTAACTGGCCATTAATTGCATGATTTAAGATATTGTATGAAGTAGCGAGAGTAAAAGCACAATATTAGTTCATTAAGATATTAGACATAGGGTATGTGTTGCTTAGAGATAAGAACACTCTTTTGTGATTTTTAAAAGGGATTTCCATAAAACTTAATGGGTTTGTATTAATTGCTTATGATCACGAGAGTAGAAGTAAGGTTAATATGAATACATATGTTGTATCTTGAGAGAGAACACCATATAATTTAGGAAAATCTAATCATTAATTGCAGCAAAATAATCCATCTAAAAATTATTAAGAAATCATATATAATCAATTGATGAATTTTAAATTCTAGACCTTTAATCTTATTTTCATATTTATCATTATTTACTTACTTCAATTTCATTTTTGCTTACAATATAAAATCTCATAATTGATTTTTTAAATAATAGAGTAATATTAAAAATTGGTACTTGACAAACCCTTTCTCGTGGGAACGATACTCACTCATCACTTTATTACTTGTAAACGATCTGTACACTTGCAGAAATTGCGCAGCAAATTTTTGGCGCCGTTGTTGGGGAAGGCAATTTTTGACAATATCAATAGATTGATATACTCTATTACTTTAGATTTTGTTTTTCTTTTCTTTTTTTTTTTACTATTTTGCAGGACTTTTATTAAAAAAAAAAAAAAAAAGGCTTTCTACAACTTTTAATGGTGTGATGGAGGAATGATACTAAATAGAACAGCAAACATGTATGATGAGGATGGTTTTAGTAAGTTAAAAGCTAAAATCGATACATTGGCTAACTTAATTGATAAACTTGATGCTAATATTTTATTTAATTCATGTTTGAGTTATAATTTATGTGGAAGTAATCACTTGAATTTTGAATGCCAATATCCAGAGCAGGTACAATTTTTTCCAAATTATAATAGGCATGAGAATTATCCATATTCTAACACAAATAACTCAGGATGGAGTGACTATTCAAGCTTTTCATGGGAAAACCAATGCGATCAAGGTAACAATTCATGGTATCCTTATCAATATGATTTCCAAGATCATGCACCATTTGAGGAGCACAGACCATCTTATGAAATAGCATTAGAAAAATTTATGAATGCTACTTACGAACGATGTGAAAAAATGGAAGATAGGATGAATCAAGAGACTAGCCACAATGCAAATTTTGATGTACAAATGGAACAATTTGCTAGTCCATTAGATACTCAAGGCCATGGTAACCTGACAAGCCAAATTGAAGAACATTCTAGAGAGCAATGCTTGGCAATTTCTTTGAGTAATGATGTAGAAGAGATGATTGATCAACCAGATACTTCAAGCAAGCAAAATAAAAAAGAAGAAGATGAGCCCAATTTGCCCAACAATTTCAAATACCCTTCTCTCATGGATAATATTTATGGAGCGGTTGAAATCGATAGGGAAATTAAAGAAGTATTTGAAAAAGAGTACTCAAAGGAAACTCTTTCAGTTTGTTTGGTGAATACAACAGACCATACAGAATATCAATTTGATGACTTGGAAGAAAATAAGAAGCATTCACCATCAACTGAGCACTCACCGACTCTTGATTCAACTCCACTACCTTCCTATCTCAATTTCTTAAGAAAATTTAGAGCAAGAAAAAGAGCTCGTTGGAAAGTTTTTAAAAATTATGAGCCTAATTATAAAATATTAATTATTTTATGTCTTAATTTTTTTCATGCAGGCTCAAATCAAGATGGCTTGACTCATTAAAATTGGCAAAAGTCTATCTTTCCACAATTATCGAGATGATATACTTTGTGTATTATCCTCCATGATGAAGATCTAGCTATAGTCAAGCTAAAGACTATAAATAAAGCGCTTTTGAGAGGCAACCCAAATTTCTAACTTTTTTACTTCTTTTTTAATTTCTTTTGTTCTTTTGTATGTTTTGTTCTATTTTAATTTTGCTTTAGTGTTATTTGTGAGTTATTAAATAGCTTGTTAGGAGGAAACCCAAGTTTTCTCTTTATTAGGTTTCTTTTATTTCTGTTTAGTTGTTTCGTTATAAATTTTCTTTTTCATTTTCTTAACAAAGTTAATTAGACATGGAAGCATCTCTTACAGCACTAAAAAACATATTTCCAACTCTTCCCCAAGATGTGCTCAGGAAAATTGATGAACGCAGACTGGAAAGAATAAAGGCATTTAGGCATCTGAATCTTCCTGAGGATATTCGCTGGATCATAGAAGCCAAAGTACGATTGGCAGGTGAGATTGATGACTCATTTATTAAATGTTTGCCAGGTACGGGGAAAAGTTCTTACTCAAAGAAGAGGAGAGCTAAAAGAATGGGGGTCTGCTACAAGTGTGCAAGATGAAATTGCAACACACGCTGTAGAAATATTAGATTTGCATCCATAAATCGGGAAGACAAAATTAAATTCATAAAGGATGGACTGAGTAAGGAGTCTATGGATAATATCCTTCAGACTCTTGAGACGCATCCTTGTGGACAAGTTCAATGCACTCTTTTAGATTTATGGGAACTATTCAAGGAAGAGAAGCAGCATTACAGTCTAGGGAATCTGACGATAAAAGACCCTGTTTGCCAGTTAATAAGAAAACTGGATGGGAAGCCTATCCTCGACTCATAGAAGGCGTGTAAGCCGTTACTGGACGTAAAACTAGAGGAAGATGTGAGCCAAAATCACAACTATTATTTATAATCAGGTGTATCATTAACTTTTTTATTTTTCAATGCATTATTTTTTTTTCTACATCTTGCAGTACTTTTTGACTTTTTAGCACCTAAATTTTATTTTCCTGCAGATTTTTTTTTTACTATCGATAACTTTTTAGTCTTTCAATATCTACTTTTAGCTTCTCAATATTTTCTTTTTGACTTTTATATATATCCTGCAGATTTTTCTACTTTCGTTAGCTTTTTAGTCTTTCAATGTTTGTTTCTTTTTAGTTTTTCAAATATTTCTTTTGACATTTGTACACACAGCATTGATTATTTTTGTTTTTATTATCATTTTTATTTTTATACTTTTTCTGTCAACAATTATTTTATCCCATTGAACTGTTCTTTTACTCTTCTAGTTTCTTTATATGCACATTTATTATTGTCAATATGCACACAACCCTTTTGAGAGATCTGTGAGAGAAAATGGCAGAATCCTCAACACGCAAATTCAAAACTATTTGTGTCTTTTGTAGTCCAAACTCTGGCAAGAAAAGAGAGTACTTGATAGCAGCTAATGAACTTGGTAGGATTTTAGCTGAACGAAAAATTGATTTGGTGTTTGAGGGAGGTAGTTTAGGGTTAAAGGGTTATGTCGCAAGTTCTGCATATATTAGAGGTAGTAAAGTCTTAGGAGTAGTTCTAAAGGCTTTGGCTCAAAATAAACAAATCACTGGTGGAACAATAGGTAATGAGTTACAGGTCAATAGCATGTACGAACGAATGACATACATGAATTTCAATGCTGATGCTTTTATCGCATTACTTGGTGGTTTAGAAACATTTGAAGATATTTTCACCATTGCATCTTGGACCCAATTAACTGTTCTTCAAAAGCCATTGGAATTACTTAATGTTGATGGTTTTTATAATGGTTTGTTATCTTTTCTCGATCATGCTGTGGAATAGGGTTTTATGACACCAGCGAGTCGACGCATCTTAGTCTCTGCTTCAACTATTGATCAATTGATTGATCAACTGCAAAACTTTAAATCCGAACCTGATCCATTGATGGCACAGGTAGTTTGACACCCCAGGGCCAGTAGCAGTAAAAAGCGAGGACTAGATCTGAATCTCCGGTTATAACTTCCCTAACTATTGTAGTTTTTTTATCGCATTTTTTTTGTTTTGTGTGTGTGTGTTTTTTTTGTTGCACCTGATCAAGCGAAGTTTTAGGTTCGATTCACTAAATGTAAGATGGCTGAGTAAAGAGTTACTTTTGTACTCTTTATACGTATTCTAAATTTATGTGATTTTTCTTTTCAAAAAAAAAAAAACTAACTAACTAACTCAAAAGTTATTCATACAATATGGCTGAGTAAAGAGTACTTTTTGTGCTCTTGATACGCATCTGTATTTTTTTTTCTTTCTTTTTCTAGTTTCCAAAATAAAAAAAAATAATAAATAATAAATACAAAAAAAAAATTGATGTTTTCTTTTTTGTGTGATTAGTTTCTCATGCTTATTTTTAGTGTTGTTTCATGATGTTTTATAGGAAAAAGGAAGTGGAATGCACGTTGAGCTTACAATTTGGAATCCACTTTTCTACAAGATGGAGTATTTTCTTTCTTTTGGTTTGTTTCTTTGACATTGAGGACAATGTCCATTGCAAGTTTGGAGGAGGTTTAGTTTATTCTTTTTTTTTTTATTTTCTGTCATTTCTTTTGTGTTTTGATGAATAAATATATTTTTTTGGATAAAATATGCTTATATTAAATAATTTGATGAAAGGCCAATAATAGATTATAATTGATATTTATGGACAATTTATTAAAGTATTTCAGGTTGAGCAATTATTTTGGGTAAGAAATTAACTTTTATTAAGATTATGTTTTGCTTTGCTTTACATTATATTGATTGCATTGAATTTGTGTATACTTACTTAGAGAGGGTTTCTACATATTTTTTATCTTTATTTGCCTCACCTATCTTAG
Organism: Reutealis trisperma; assembly: GCA_947687605.1. Taxonomy (NCBI): domain Eukaryota; kingdom Viridiplantae; phylum Streptophyta; class Magnoliopsida; order Malpighiales; family Euphorbiaceae; genus Reutealis; species Reutealis trisperma. The sequence continues at coordinate 1,069,718 of CANTUT010000074.1, read as the reverse complement.
AACATATTTTTGCAAACTTTTGAGGCGAAATTTTGAATTCATTTTGAAAGAGAGATATGATTTAGGTATTGTTTGTTTAGCCTATTACTTATATCCACCCTTATTTTAATTTTTTTACCCTAGTTTACCCCTTTGTGCCTTGTTAATTTTAGCTTTCTTTCTTTGTTAAGTAACCTTAATTGTTATCCTTCACCCTATTTGTGAGATAATTTTGTCAAGTTTACATTCTAATAAAGAAAAGGGAATTATTGAAGTTTTAAAAGAAAATAAGGATCGCTAATAACTGAGAGTATTATTTATTGTAAAAGATCACCTTATGCTTAAAATAAGTTTGGGGGAAAGCAAGAAAATTGAATAAAATAAAAGTTAGTATTCTTGCTTATCTTTAGAATAATGTTGTTGGCAAAAAAAAAAAATAAAAGAAAAATAAAGAAAAATAAATAAAAATAAAAAAAAGAAGAAGAAGGGGGCTTAAAAGAAGAAAACATTAAAGAAGAATGATACTTAAGATAGAAGGATCCTTCATTAATTTAATCCCTTTATTTGAGCTATTGATTTTCTCTTGTAAACTTGGCATAATTATCTTACTTTTATTCATTTAGCCTTTTTTTTTTGTTTAGCCAAAATACCTTGTGTTAGCCTCATTATAACCCTAGTCAAGACCTATTGATCTCTCTTAATTTGTGAATTTCATTAGTGGAGATTGTTTGCTTTAATATGATTATGAGATTTGTACATCTATTTTATATCATTTGATAGAGGCATTTAAAGATATTAGTGTGTATATGTCTATCTGAAGTGCAACAATTTCTTTGCAAATGATTTAATGCATAATTATTCAAGGCATGATTAAGATGAGGATTGTTTTGAACCTGAGATAGAAGCTTGACTTACAATACTATTGATATGTTGTTTGTAAATATTAATTTCTTGAGACCTTTAAAAAAAAAAATTCAACATAAGCATGAGGGGATTAAATCTCTTTTTTTGTGATATTTTATTTTTCTTTGAAATAAATTTTTAAAGATGTTTGTGGGTATCACCACTGGAAGCTCTCACGAGACTATAACTCGTCATCTACGGGACACCTAGAGGTTTAAAGGCTTGTTGCATACGCTAAATGCAATCGTAATTTCCTATGAAAGTGGACTAGTTTAGGTTTTGAATTTTCTTTTGCTTGAGGACAAGCAAAAACTTAAGTTTGGGGGTGTGATAACTCTATATTTTTAGAGTTATTTTAATTGTTTAAACTTAAATTTTAGCTCAATTCTCTAAAATGCAATAATATTATTGGTTATTTTTAGAAATAAATAGTTCTACAATTTATAAATAAATTATAACATATTTTAAGTATTTTTATTTTATTTTTGCATATCAAAATGATGCAGTAAAAATAATGATGCAAGCAATGATTCAAGTTTTCAATCTATGAGAAATAAATTCAATAGTTGGTAGCCAACCTAACCATTTTTGAATATTGATTAAGAAATTCAATGGTTGGTGGCCAAAATTCAATGGTTGGTAGCCAACCTAACTATTTTTGAATATTGATGAAGGAATTCAATGGTTGGTGGCCAACCTAACCATCAATGTTGAATTTTTGATGTAAGAATTTTAATGGAACTTGAATTCTTCCACCAAACATGTCTATAAATACCATGCTTGGCAAAGGGAAATGGCATCAAAGAAAATCCATAAAAAAAATATGTAGAGAGATTTTCATATGTTTTCTTAGAGTAGATTAGTTTTATTTTTTATTTTGATCATAATTGATTGGGTTGATTATTGGAATTAATCTTTTATCTTAGAATTTAATGCTTGTAATTAACTGGCCATTAATTGCATGATTTAAGATATTGTGTGAAGTAACGAGAGTAGAAGCATAATATTAGTTCATTAAGATATTAGACCTAGGGTATGTGTTGCTTAGAGATAAGAACACTCCTTTGTGATTTTTAAAAGGGATTTCCATAAAACTTAATGGGTTTGTATTAATTGCTTATGATCACGAGAGTAGACGTAAGGTTAATATGAATACATATATTGTATCTTGAGAGAGAACACCATGTAATTTAGGAAAATCTAATCATTAATTGCAGCAAAAATAATCCATCTAAAAATTATAAAGAAATCATATATAATCAATTGATGAATTCTAAATTCTAAACCTTTAATCTTATTTTCATATTTATCATTATTTACTTACTTCAATTTCATTTTAGTTTAAAATATAAAATCTCATAATTGATTTTTTAAATAATAGAGTAATATTAAAAATTGGTACTTAACAAACCCTTTCTCGTGGGAACAATACTCACTCATCACTTTATTACTTGTAAACGATCTGTACACTTGCAGAAATTGCGCAACAATTTCCGTGCAACTTAGAACTAGAGCAGAGGACAGTGATTCAAATCCTCTTCCCCAATGCTTGAAAAAAGAAAAGTTTAAAGTGCTGCCATGCCTTGAAGATAATATAATATTATCTATTATTTTTTAATGAATTATAAATGAATGTATCTCATAAAAATTAATTTGAGAAAAATAATTTTATCAATAATAGTTTTTTAATATAGGGGTTATATGATAGGGTATTATAGTTTAAAAATTAATATCAATTATTAGCTAATAGGAAAAGTTTTACAATGAAGCTTTTGAAATGATAAAAATTAATAGGGAAAAATATAAAAAAGTGTCCAGTGATTTGATCATTTTACATTTATAATTATGTGAAATTTTTTTTTTTGACAAATAGAGATTTATAATTTAATTTTTTAATATTTTAAGATTTACAGTATTACACAAATAATTAACACTGATGTGATATAATTAATGTTGATGTGACACTTATAAGTTTCACTTTGTCTTTAAATAGCCATGTGAATAAAAAAATAAAATTTATAAATACTATATCAATATTGACTAATAATGTCGGTGATATAGATCCTGCCAACCAAATAAATAATAAATTCCTTTTTATAAAAAAAAAAAAAAAAAAAAACCCACAAGTGCAAAAAAAAGTCAAACCACATAATTTTTTTTGGGTACTTTTTCCAAATTAAATATCAGCTATCAGCTAATTGGGAAAAATTTCAAAATGAAGCTTTTAGATTGAGTGGTTGGTCAGACCTGGGAAATTAGAAAAGAAATTCATTCTCCATTATTATTCTGTAAAATTGGCTATAATATATGTCAGTTTATATATTATCTCATCTTTCATTAACAGAGTTTTCACAGAAGAACGAATACTCTGCTCGAATAATTTCCATTGTATCAAAGCAACAACCAGAAATGATTAGATGAATTTTCTTGATGATTTCTCCTCTTAGATTTGTGTTTTTTTTTTTTTTTTTTCCTAGAGGATTTCTATATACTTGTACACAATAAATCAATTGACTTTATTTTAGTATGTATTTGTAACTTGATATATGTCATTAACAGAAATCCAAAAACATCACTCTCTTTTTTAATTTCAATCCTCATCTTGGCCTAGTGAGCTTCAAATCAAGTCCAATGTCCATTCCATTATATGCTATGGGCGCGTACATCCATAGATCATCAGAGCTTAGCAGCTACAGAATTCAAAAACAAGAAAATGAAAATTTGTATCAGAAAACGCATTTCCAGAAACGATTTTGTTTATTGATTGATGCTTTCTAAACATTTTCGTGTCGAGAAGGATGATTATCTTGCTCTTACCTTAATTTGGAGCTGTAAAAACTTTACATAGTGGACTGCTTCTTCAAGCATTGTACTAATATCAACCTGCCATTTTCAAAGAATCAATCTTGTTAATTAAATCAATTTTTCAGGAAAGTGCGATATTGATTTCTGCATATACTGATTATTACCTTTGTTCCATTGGGAACAAGATTCTGCAGAATTCTCAGCCTCTCATTTATTCTTTCTCTTCTTTTCTGCAAGAAACAAACAAGGGTCCATTAATTGGTCTGCTTCAAAAAAGTTTTAGATGCTGTTCAAAAAAACAGTTTGGAAGTGTGGTTTAATCTGTCTTGAAGTTTTTCTTATTAGAACATCTGAAATTCGCTTTAAAGCAAACTTTAGTTAACTTTAATCAATATTTTCAATATATTATTTTTCTCAATCACAGTTCAAACAGTAATGCCAAATAGACTAATAGCATCAATTAAGAGTAGTTAGCCGAATAGACAAATAGCATCAATTAAGAGTAGTTATTTACCCTCGCATAGAGGCTCTGGGGATCTGTCGCTGCACCTCTACTAGCTCTTGTTTTGCCATTTAAGTTGAGAGCTGCATCCTCTTTTGAGCTTAAACTAGAACTAGCTCCTCCATTGAGTTCAAGGGATACATTTGAGTTATCCTCCGAGCAGCAGCTGCTTGTTGCAGGTGCATTAAGACCTACATTACTTTCTTCTTCATTGTTGCTGCTCAAGGCAATCTTCTGGCTCTTCTTAGACCTTACATTCTTCTTGTTCGTTTGAGCCTACATTGTTAAAATTACAATGAGAATAGGCTCAATAAACCAATTTCTACACATTCTATTGCAAAAGTACATCATTAAATGGATTTGTTACTCACATCTCCAGTACTCCGCGATCTTTTCTTAGAAACCTCCGATGGGCTATTGCTTTTATCTTCCATCAAAGGTTCGGGCGAAGGCATCTCCTGTTCTCTCTTTGGCTGCGAAATCTTATCAGCAGGCAAAGCAGAAGCAGCAGCAGCTTCAGGCTGCTGATTTCCACTAGACTCATCCACATTTCCATTGCTCATTTCCTGATTCGAGCAGTGATTGCCTTCAACAAGATACGAGGTAGTATTTGTCACATCTCCCACAAAAAAATCCATAGATAGAGAGCTATTATTTTTAATCAAAACTGGATGAGAATCACTCAAGTAGGAGCTTTCTTGACTCGAAGTAGGAAAAAGAAAACTGCTGTCCCCAGTACCATAACTACTACTTCCTCTTGAGAAATTACTCATATTAGTAATACTAGTACTATTAGCCATGTCCATTCCTGAATCATAGCTAGACCAGAAAAAAGATGGAACTTCTTTCAAGCTGCAAGAGCTCGAATCGAAACAACTATTACCGAGCAAATTAGCCATAAAATCAGCCTCCTCACATGCAAAAATTCCACTGAGAGAGCTCCATTCTCCTTCCAAAGTCAGTCCAATAGGCTCCATTTTCTTTAATTGCTAGCCTATTAGAGAGTATATTGTTTTGTTTTGATGTTAATTGAAGATTTAGGAGAAGCTCGAACAAAAATGTTTCGATGCTTGAAAAGAAAACAAGAATAACGGAAAGTATTTATACAGAACACAACAAAGAATGTCCAAGAAAGCATTTACTTGACATTCTGTAACAATATCTGAATTCATTATTAGCAATTATTAGCTAATAATAATAAGAATAATGAAAAAGTCTCAGTTCTTCGTAACCAAATTAGGACAAGTCCGTAATGGGGCCTAGTACAACTCATTCAAAAGACTTCAACTTTTTTTTTTTTTAAATAAAACACACTAGACTACACAATAGAAGTAGCGTTTCTCCTTAAATATATTTTATCAAATTGATGATAAATATTTGTAATTTAAAAAACTCAAATCTTATACTTTCTAATTCTCACACTTTCAAAAGAAATGAGAAAATCAACCAGAGTCACACTTTATTAACTCAAAAGACTTAATTTAAGCCATTATAGAGCTACGATTAATATTAAGTAAACTGAGTTTTCTGTTCATCTTATTGATAATGGTTCAAATTTTAGGTCAATAAAAATAATTTCAAAATATAAAATTAGAATTTTAAGGAGTAAATTGCATGCAAAGTCATAAAACTTTGCACTATTTTTTAATTTGGTCATTATCCTTTAATTTGTTATAATTTGATCACTAAAGTTTAAATTTTTTTTTTCGCAGACTCAAATTTGATCACTAAATTTTGCATTATTTACTAATTTAGTCAATAACTTTCAATTTCTTACAATTTGATCGCTGAGTTTTGATTATTAAACTTTGTATTTTTTCTAATTTGGTCATTAAACTTCAAATTTTTTATCGAATTTGTCTTTTGTGACCAACTTGTGAAAAAAAAAAAATTTAAGTTTAGTTATGAAATTACAAAAAATTGAAGGTTAGTTATCATATTAGAAAACAATATAAAATTTAGTAACTTTACATATAATTTACCTGAATTTTAAGATTAGCATCTTAAAGTAATTTCTATATTCACAAATCACATAAGGTGTGTCCTGATGAAATTTGATATCTGTAAATGTATAAGAGATATTTGGCAAAAATAAAAATGTATAAGAGATATTCTCAACTGTTCAGATAAATTTAAAAAAAAAAAAAAAGTTATAGTAAGCAATTAATTAATCTTTCAAATTAGCATTAAAACACCTTGGACTAACTAAAAGACACATGAAGAAAAGAATGATTAATACTGCTAAGAATGTAATTAGGAATCAAAATTGGTCGACTATTTTGGGCTAAGGTTGAGACTGAGATTTGGTGTGAATTAATTGGAATTTGGAATTGAGGCTTAAAGAGAATCACACCTGGCAATAGATAGACGTGGGCGTGGGGTGTTGTTGTGAAATATAATAATCAATTAATTAGCAAATGCTTATATGTGTTTATATATTAATTAAAGAAATTATGGTAAACGGAGAATGAAGGTGACATATCAAATATAAGGACGGCTAAGGATGATCGTGGAGAGAGAGACGCGTAGCTATCTTAATACTTTTGACATTCTTTCTATAACTTCCTGGAACCAGACAATGTATCACTTTACTGGATTCTATTGTCTCCATTGTTGTCCTTTAAAACCTACCAAGTGTTTCTTCTTCAAATGATCACTAATTATCAGAATCTATCTTAAGGACTCTTAATTTCATTTTTATCAGTGATAATGGAATTAATCTTTGGATTAATCAAAAGCATTATCTTTATTTTTAATATTTGGGGTTAATTGGTGAATAGGATTAGGAAATCCTTTCTTTCTTCTTGAAAACTTGTGATTTATATTACAGGTTGAATCATTGAGTTACTAACTACTAATAGTAATTAGAGATGATAAATAAGTGGAATCCATAGAGTTTGGATTATATCATTTCAAATTTATTTTATTTTATATGTCATTTTTTTTAAAGTGATCTTCAAGTTGGATCACCCCATATTATGAGAAGGTCATATTATAGGGTTAATTTCACCTGTGGTCATTGAACATATAACTAACACACATGTTGGTCATTCAATTAAAAAACGTAACACAAATATACTTGAATTATTACTGTTTGTAACGTTAAAGTCATTCCATTCAATTTTCTGTTAAAACCTAACAGAAAAATGACGTGTTTTAACAAAAAAATGACGTAGCATGCCAGCTAAGTATTTTTTTTTTATTTTCAAAACCATGTCAGCTTCTAATAATAATAAGTGAACAATTTATTATTATTGTTATTATTATTATTATTAGAAGCTGACATGGCTTTAAAAATAAAAAAAAAATGCTTAATTAACATGCTACGTCATTTTTCTATTAAAACACGATATTTTTCTGTTAGGTTTTAATAGAAAATTGGATAGAATGACTTTAACGTTATAAACATTGATAATTCAAGTATATTTGTGTTACGTTTTTTAATTAAATGATCATAATGTGTGTTAGTCATATGTTCAATGACCACAAGTAAAATTAACCCTCAGATTATACATCAAATTTACTTTAAAAAAAAAAAAAGATTTTAGGTAAATTTCATGGATTTTAGGTAGCTGACAATTTCTACTTGAACTGATAGAGAATCTCCATCCTACCCCCTAATAGGATGAGAGGTCCCCACCTTCTTACCATAAGCAGCATGAACAGGTTTAGGTACTCCTTGGTCCACCCTACCTCTCTCCAATATGAATTTAACATGATTTAATATATATATATATATATATATATATATATATATATATATATATATATATATATATATTTTGAAGATACTACATATATTATAAGGACATGCACTAAGAGAGCTGTGAGCTTGAGGTGTCAATTTAAGGTACTTGGTTAAGCTATAGCACATCAACAAGCACAAACTGAAACTACATCCATTACAGGAATGTTACATAGCGACTACTTTTAGCAATTACACATTTCTAGTTGCTATTAAGCTATTAAACAGCGATAAAACTGCAACTAACAATAAAAGATATTTATTTAGCGATTAATTTGCGACTAATTAGTAGCAAATTTTGGGTGCAAAAAGACGGCGCCCAATTTATCATAGTCGCTATATGATTATTCATAGTCGTTATTAAGTGACTACGTTATATCCTAGTCATTGATACACGACTGTCATTTAGCGCAACTTAGTATAGTCTCACACGTAAACACACTGTGACTATGTGAGATAGTCTGATAGTGACTAACAATTATATTAGCTAAGTTACTAAATGTTAAATTACTGTTAATGTTAGCAACTACGTAGCAATTTATATGTAGTCGCTAGATGTCAATTAGTTACACAATATTCATGACCATTGTTTTAAACTAGCAACTATATTTCTCTCTCTCTCTCTCTCTCTCTCTCTCTCTATGCACATATCTCGTTGCTCCCTCTTCCCCTTCATTTCGACATTGGCTGGTCTTTTTATTTAGCGACTATGACTACAGTCACTAGATAGTCGCAATAACAATCACATACTCAATATATGGCAAGTAGTTTAGAGACTACATTTTTCTAATTAGTGATTAGCATATGTATTCATTACCCAGCGACTAATACATCTATAGTTTTTAATTAGCGACTAAATAGTTGTTAAAAAAATTTAGCTACTAGGCACATATTGACTAAGATTTTTAGTCACAAATTAGTGGCTATTTTATTTAGCGACTAAATTTAATGGATTAATAACTACAAAAAGTAGTCGCTAATCTCATATTTTCTTGTAGTAATCTATTATAGAAAGATGGATTTTTCTGTCGCTAAATACAGTTAGCGATGGATTAGCGATAGAAAACTCCCTCTTAGCAAACCTAGTCGCTAATTAGAATTAGCGACATATTCCTTAATCCATCGCAAAATAGTGACAAATAATGTTTGGTGCAATAATATATATATTCATCGCGACATATAAATTTCCATCGCTACATATGAATTAATCATATCCTTTTTCTTGCAAACTTATAACTTTTCATTGCTAAATTATTGATGAATTCTTTTCTCACTAATATTTATCATTATTTCATTGCTAAATAGTCATTATTAATTTAATTATTTTTTATTTACTGAATATATGTTGCTATTCTATTGCTTATGTATAAATTTTAATTTTTAAAATTATTGATTAGCGCCGGAATTTCGTCGCTAATCTGTCGATATTATTTTTAAGATTTTTTAAATTTATTATTTGTTTATAAATATGAGTAATATTAAATGTGAATATCTAAATATATATGAATTATAATTTAAAAAAATTAAAATTTGTAGTTAAATATTAATATAACAAAAACATAATTAAATGTATGACATATTTACAACAAAATGTATAACTATATAAAAAGTATAGTTCATAAATGTCATAATCTGTTCTTTTGATCGTTCTGTTGTGTGCTAGGATGTGGAGTAGCAGAAAGTGTACAACCAATTTTCAATTCAATTCAATTCCATTTCGACTCAGTATCGGGGTGGAGTGGCTGCTGTGATATCCATGTCTGATATCAATTCAATTCCTTTTCAACTTATCAGTAGTGTGCAACCAATTTTCAACTCATCCAATAAAACATTTGTAAATGACAACAAATAGGCAACAAACAGCAAAAAAAAAAAACCCATGAAATAATCTCAACAAAATGTCATCAAACAAACATTAGTCCATTAATACCCACCATTAGCAATTGATACCATAACTCATTCGTTTAGCAGTAGTACCAGTAACAACAAAGCAAACCCACCAAACCCAGCCTAAGATAAGTACCGTTAATAATCAATTCCATATTAAAAAAATACACAAAAAACACATAAATATATAATAGTTTAGATTTAACTATCTAATTAGCTAAATTTAACATTTGCAATAATTAACTCAAACTTATCAAACCTATCGAAATCTAACTTTTACTTTAAAGAAAGACAGCCAAAATACAATAATACTAAGACTTCAATTTTCACCAAAGCCATAATACTTTTAATGTCCTTAAAATAATACCTCACATAATAATAAAAAATTTATTATAATAATGTATTATTGCTAAAATTTATAATTTATATACTAATAAATAAAAATTTAATTATTTCAGTTAGCTCGGTTACCAATTTCAAGATAATATAATCAAAAACCAATAATTATTTAAATTAATAATCGAACTAAACTGAAAATTGAAATAACCAAATTTCATCGGTTCAATTTTATGTTTTAGTTGAAATTGGAAAGTGCTTGCTCCTGATACCGGACAACAGAAGAGAATTATCAAGTCTCGTATTGACCTGTCACATTTAATCTCATTTATCTGGTTCGGTACCACAACCCTTCCAACAATTACAATTTTCAAATGCATGCGGTGAGTATATATTAGCCCATTTAGCCTGTATTTTGCATATATGTTTATTTACTTTTATAAATTTAAATTGTGAGATATTTTAATTATGTATTAATTTACTCTTTGTTTTATATATATATATATATATATATATATATATATATATATATATATATATATATATATATATATATATATATACACACTAAAATTATGAAAATATAATAATTATAACATTAATTTAAGAAGTATCTAATATATTTATCTCCTTTAATTTCAAAATAAATTAAAATTACTGCACTTATTCTGTCTTATTATTTAAAAATAAAAGGAAACTTTCCTTTTTAATTATATCATTTGCTAAGAAAACTGAAAATATATATTGCTAGCATTTATAAATAGCTCGAAGTTTCTTCCAATCTAATAGTAATTAATATTAGGCTAATTTTAGGATGTCCCATAGATAATTTATCCCACTCCTTTTAACCTGTTATAATAGGCTATTAATAGATAAAATATAACATATTTTTTAAGTTGTATTAATATTAAGTGAGACCCATCTTTAATGTAATTATAATGGGTTTCAAGTTGAACCCTTAACATTATTATTTTTATGAGTTTATATTACTATTTGGTAAGGGTGAGCATACCGATCCGAAACCGAAAAATTAAACCAGACCGGTTTGGTTCGGTTTTATTTGTTATAATATCGGTTTGGTTTTGGTTTTTATTTTAAGAAACCGAATTAAATTTTGGCTCGGTTCGGTTATAGCAAAAGAAAATCCAGTTATAATCGAACCAACTGAAGTTTTTTTAATATATATATATATATATATATATATATATATATATATATATATATATATATATATATATATAGTTTTAAAAAGTAACCAGTCACTAGATCTAATAGCTATAATTAAATTTACATAATCTAATAATTTCAAATTAACTAGAATAAATTATCCCTATGACGTCCTAGAAGCCCTTTTAATATTAAAGAAAGAATTCATATGCATAATTAACTAAAATTATTTAGAAATTCAAGGGACCCAACTTAAAAATAGACACCTCTCTACTAAAATTTGTAGATAATAATTAAGAATAAAATACAATTAAATAAATAAAGAAAATAATTTGAAATATATATGTAATTAACTTAATTACGGTATCCTCTGTACAGCCCTGGCCAAGATTCCAAATCGGAACCAAACTGGCAGTTCCAGTTCAATAATTCATGGACTTAAAATCGGATTATAAATAGACAGTTCAGTTCTGATTCAATTTCGAACTAGATCTAAACCAATTTATTAATTTATATTTTTATAAAAATTGCTTCTAAAAACTCAAACTCAAAGGCAAAGTTTATGGGTGATAGTTTGAACTGCAACCAGACCGATATTTTTTATTCAAATTCAAGAGTTAGGAGGATTGGAATCGAATTGGTCCTTGCGGGTTGGAACTTGACCGAAACCAAAACTATAATTTCAAGTTCGATAAGATTTTTGGCCAATTTAGTCCTATTCAAGTCCAATTATGAACTAGTCCTTGATTGGGGCTACCTCCATTACTCAAACAGAAAAAAAAAATTTATAATGTTCCATGATTCTATGCAAGGTGGATCCATGATTTTATTTTTAAAGTAAGCAAGTATTTTTGAAATATCATAAAAAAATAGTGAATAATTTTTTTTAGAAGAAAGGAGTAATAAATTTGACCATCCAAACTTTTTCTTTTGCATTCGCCTAGTTTCAATAGACCTATTCATGGATCAAGTTATAATCTTTGTTGAAAAAAAAAAATTACGACTCGGACGATTATGATTTTAAAATATTTTGATATTTTTTAAATTTAGGCTCAATTTATAAACAAATCTAGTTGCATAGTTGCATAATTATGAATTAAACTGATCTTCTTATACTAATAAAACTGGTAGACAAGTCATTAATTATAACCTTGATAATCGCACATATTGTAATAAAACCCTAACGCAATTTCATGCTGCATGAGCTGTTCTGTACATCAAAAAACTATTTAACAAAGATCGATCTGTAACTAAAACCCAAAAAAATAAATTAATTAAGTACTGTGATTCACATTTTGGAGAAAACAAATCACTTTTAATCAGTTCATTAATATTGCAGTGGTTGGGATCTAATTATACTATACTACATTATACCATACTACTTAGTACTTACCTTCTATTAATCATAGAACCACCAAATTAAAGTATAATCTCCATCGTGTTATGTGTAGTTCTTATATTTATTTGTATTCACGCTTTTATTTATTATTACAATGTTTTTAAAATTGGATTAGTCATTAATTGGTCAGTGATCAACTCATTAAAAATTTATTTTTTAAGCTACAAATATAAAAATAAACCATAAATTTAAAAATAAAATCAGATGGGATCGATTCAGAAATTTTTTATATTTACTTCTTTTAATTATTGTTATGCAGATGTGCTTTACCATTAATACGTCAAAAAACTTTTAGTATTAAACTCAATATTAAGTACCAAACTTTAACATTAATTATATCTATTATTAATACTAATACAATGAATAAAAAATATAAAAAAAGATAAAATATAATATTGAGATTTTTAATATAAACATATTAAAAATACTTGAATTTTGTAAGATAAATTATATATATCAATAGATTATAAATTAAAACATCATTCTTTTAAGATGTCCAGGATTAATTACATTGAATTAAAAAATAGATTAAATAGATAGTAAAAAAATTAATATACTAAATATATTGTATATAGATTACAATGCTATCTTTACGTATGATCAATTAAAAATAAAAATAAAATAAAATAAAGCATGAGACTAAAATTTGAAACATAAAAATTAAATAGCATAATTATATATTTATTTAATAATATAATGTTGGAGAGTGATCTCACATTATCAAATAATAATAAAATAACTTGTAAAATTATAAGCGAATGAATGTTTGAGTTAGTATAAACTAATTGGTTTTGTAAATTTTTTACTCAGAAGGTAAAAAGAGGCTGGAAATATCTATGTAAAAATATATGCCTGCTAAATATTTTTACATTAAGATATACATTTTCATTATACCTAGCTATTTCATATGAGTGGTTGAAAAATTCTTAGTAACTCTAAGTGCATATTTTTATTTTATATATATAAATAAATAAGTGATAAGATATTTTATTAATATAACCCTTATATTTATTTTTTCATGGTAAAAAAATACCAATATGCTTTTTTCTTCACATATTTTAATCATGTTAGATTTGTTCGTATATATTTGGGTGTAAACAAAACTTAATTTGTACCCTAATATAACTAAGAATTTTATCGATTGGAGATGAAAGAATTCTGGTGGATGTTGCATGAGAGGATATGATACCAATAATCTTTCTTAAATTATGTGAAAGAGGGATTATATTTTTATAAATGATAATTTAAATTGATGCAATTCTATCTGACACAATAAAAATAATTATATAATTTTATTATACAACATATGATTTGTTTAAAGGTGATTATTATGATTTATTTATTCTTTATTATACGATAAATTCAAATTTTATTGATTTGTATTAACTTTTTCTTAGAACAACTTGCGTTAATATAATATGGATTAATTTAATTGAGAAACCCTAGATAACTGTTACAATTAAACAAAATTAATTAAGTTGTTAACAAGTCATTAAATGTTTACCTGGAAATATAATATAAATTAATTATGACGGAAAAACACACAATAATAAAACCCTAATGCAAATTGACAGGAAGTACGTGAGCTGTATAAGATATGAAGATAACATTAAAAAAGCAAAAACCCTAAGATGACATTAAAAATACAAAAACCCTAAACTTATGAACGTAACAACGACACGAATGACTTATAAACAACCCTAAACTATACACAACAAATATCAAGAAAATGAAGATGAAAGACCATATACTATATATTGCTTAATCCTTCAAGTCTCAACTGAGATTCCGCCGGACTCATCGTTACTCTGCATGCGTAGAAAAACACCATTAATTTAATTTCATATAATGCTTATAATATTAATACTTTGATATTGTTTCATATATAAACTTGGTTGCTAAAATGTGTTCTCTTTTCATTTTTCATTTTATTTATAGTAGTTCAGTTCTTGATACAAATACTCTATATATAGTTAATGCTTGAATATAAAAACTCTACAGTTAATTCCTATATACAAAAATTGAACGTATAAATTACGCTCTTATACTCGTTTGAATAAGAGATTTAGGGTATGTTTGAAATTGTTGTTAGAAATTAAAAAAAGTATTTTTATAATTTTTTTGTTTTATTATTTAATTTTTATTATTTTTTATAAACTGTTTTTTTTCAAATATGCTTTTAAAAAAAGTATCAATTTTTTTGCTTGCACTTAAAAACAGTTTTTAAAAAAATATAAAAATTTTAATTAAAAAGGATTTTTTTCAAATGTAATGCCAAACGAGCTTTTAATCTCAATAAATGCACAAGATCATTTGAAAATACTCTAATTCATATATATATATATATATATATATATATATATATATATATATATATATATATAATAGCACCGGCCATTGCACGATGACTTGTAGGGTTTGTTGATAAAGTGTTAATAAAAAGAAACAAGGGTTAATTATGAGTAGAGGAATAGAATAAAATCTTTGCATTGCAAAAGTGTTGGAAAGCTGTTGTAATCCGATTTTGTTCCTTATTTGATTGATGATGAGAATGGGAATATAATCATATAATCTTATTTTATATTTAAGTTGTTCTTTTTTCTTTTTTCCTTTGTTGATCTTTAAATGAGAATGTAACCAATGAAATTTGGGTTTCTTGATTCTTGAGGTCGGCTTGCACGATCGACCTGTATATGGAGTTCTTATGGGAACACTTTCAATTTTTTTTTTTTTTTTTGGGTGGTAGTTGGCAGCTACTGCACAACCCTCCTGCCATATATATATATTATGCAATTATCACTTTGTCTATTATAAGATATATATATATATATATATATATATTCGATCATTAAAATATTAGTCAATAAGAATTTTATTACAATCCCAAATATTAGATCCTATTATTATTATTGACTTACCAATTGTATGGAAATAATTAGACATATATACTATGGAAAATTTTTATCTATTTCATATCAATATTTTCATCTCTTTTATCCAATCATTATCATTTTGTGTGCATTATTTATAAAAAAAAAATTAGGCTCAAACATCAACCTTTACATTTGTATTTGGGATTACTGTTAAAAGTTAAAATAATATTTTTAAAATTTTTTTATTTATTGTTTGATTTTGATTATTTTTTATAAATTATTTTTTTCAAACCTGCTTTTAGAAAAAGTATTATTTTACCTGCTTCTATTTAAAAGTAGTTTTAAAAAATAATTTTTTAAAAAATATAATAATTTTTGTTAAAAAGCGCTTTTTTCAAATACAATGCCAAACGGGCTCTAAATGGTTTCTTGGTATATAGTCTTTTTTTTTTTTTTTCAATTCAAAGGACCTTTTTTCAATTAAATATAGGCCTTTTTTTCTCTCTCTAATTTATTTA
The DNA here is from genome assembly GCA_947687605.1 of Reutealis trisperma. NCBI lineage: Eukaryota > Viridiplantae > Streptophyta > Magnoliopsida > Malpighiales > Euphorbiaceae > Reutealis > Reutealis trisperma. Next base: position 1,053,604 of record CANTUT010000074.1, on the reverse strand, counting down.
AAGAAATCGTTACCTTTTAGTAATAATTAAAATACAAAGTTTTTTAGTTATGCTCTAGGTTAATTGAAGAAATTCTGTGTTAGAATTAATTATTAGAATATAAATCCCTCTTTAAATATAATAACGAAATAATAAAAGAATATAAGTAATTAAATATTGTACTTTACATAAATTAATTAGTTTCATGCAAATAAATTTTAATACTTATTTATATTAAAAGTTCATGTTCATATGGATCCATAAACTTTAATAAATATAAATATTAAAGTTTTATATCCTCTTATTAAGTTCAATTAAATCGTGGTATTCTATTAATTTTTTTAGGAGAAATACTCACAAAATCACATTAAATTATATATAACAGGAGATAACTTTTTCCATTAACATCTCATATGGCGACAATAATTTGTGATTTGAAAGATTCAAATATGAGACATCTCATTTTTCACATTTTTAAAAAAGATGAGAAAACCAATCAAATTATATTTAATCGGCAATATTCTGTTGTTACACATATCCAATTTGTTGTTTGATATTCCCTTATTATATATGCCTCACGAGAAAATTGACAACAAATTGGATACATATCCACAAATGAGGGATATTTTCATTAAATTAGAACACAAAGTTGTTAATGTTATGGCCTCCGGGCGTGAGACACGTTTATAAATGTTCTAATTTAATCCCATATGCTTTCCTCATTATATAACTTTTGCAACGTGATTTTTTTTCTTTTTTTTAATATTAGAGAGAGAACACCTCATATAAATATAGTAAGCTGCTCGATATAGAATAGCATTTTCTTTTAACATTTCTCATAAAATTAGTATCAACTATTTGTGATTTTTAGATATTTAAATATGAAAATTTTCACTTTTCACTCCTTTAAAAAAAATAAGAATACCAACTAGTGTTTTTTTTTTTTTTTTTTAACTAGTAGATAGGAAGATTTCATTAATTTAATAATGAAATGCAGAAAAAACTACCAATCAATTAACATTCTAACACACAGGAAATTTTCCTTAAGCCAATCCATTTAAAGAGTATTATTGCCACTTAATAGATCATTAGAAAGAGCTTCTTCTTTGGCCAAAAAATGGCCACCCAATCACACTCTCTTAACAAAAACAAATGAAATATTCTTCAAACTTCTCGCCAATTGGGATTTTATTATTATCATTATTATGGAGATTTGCGTATTCTATTGCCTATTGTGAAAAGGCAACTGCTGCATTACGCCAACCGTACTGATACGCCCCAAAAATACCGGCTATATCCGGTAAATCCAGTAATATATAATTTTATTAATTATCTATATTATTGGTATAAATTGATAATTTGACGCTAAAAGGCAATATTTTAGTAATATGGTGCTATAAGTTTTTGTCTTTATTTTTTAATCTTACAAAATAATTGAGTTCTTGAATAAGTGAAAATGATCTATAAAATGGAATATATGTTAGTAGCAAGGGAAAAAAATTATGTTCATGGAGTCTCATCCTTTGATTGTGTAAAGTAAAAAAGGAGTAAAAATAAAAGATGAGTTTTGTAAAATAATTATATACATATAAATCATTTATTTTATAAAATAATTGAGTAATTCATATTTATAATTTGTAAATATTTCTTTTTTTTTTCCAATGAAATATTGCTTTTGTTAATGTATAAAATATGCTAACCTCTCATTAGTCAATACATAGGCTCCAGATAGTCAACCAAGTAGCCTCCAATATTTACTTTCTTTCGCCACCAATTAAGCCTACAATTATGCATGTAATTATGCTATGACATTACTTTGTATTCCTATATAAACACACGTATTCTTTGTAAATGAGATATCAATTCAATACACCATCCCATCCTCTCTAGTTTCTTGTCTTATAATATGATATCAGAATTTCACCTAAATTTTTATTTTACATTTATGCTCTCTTATATCTGTCAAATTATAAATTTCATATGTGTTTCTTAATATGGACTAAGTATTCAATCATGTCACATGCTAGTTGGGCCTAGCACGTGTCAAAAGGTGGGATTAAAATTATCCAACATCACTAATTTAGTAACTTATTATAGTATATATAATATGAATTAATCACTTTTTTCCTTTGGGTTAGCTTTTCGGAATGAGTTCTATCTAAATTATTTGATAGCTTTAACTCATAATTTTCAAACTTGTCTGATTTTAGAATTGGTGAAAGTAGAGGATTACAAATAAAAAACTCAATCATAGTCGAATTAGAATCAAACTGAAATTTTAAATATTACTATATATTTATTATTTATATATTAAAAATAAATATAATATATATATATATATAATAAATATTATTTATACCAAATTTTTATTGATATATATAGGTAACACACATCAGATGTCCTGAATGAACATTATAATCCATTGAATTCCAAGAATTTCAGACAGAAAACAAAGTAACATTCATTATACATTGTGATTTTTAAGAATTTCATATAGAGAGCAAAATAATATTCGTTATACATGTTGAATTCTAAGAATTTTAAATAAAGAGTAAAGTAGCATTTATTATATAATGTGAAAGGTCGCTATGAAAAATACCCAGTTTATATGTGATCTAGCATGATCTGTGAACCAATTGGCATGGTCCAAATTTGAAAATTATGATTTTTCCCTATTGCTTTTAAGTTTAATATTTAAGCAATTAAGGAGATAACCAGTTAGTTTAATCGGTCGCGAATTAGCCCATAACTTATTTTCTACCATCAAATGGTTGTTTTAGGAGGCGGATTAATATGATCGGAGTACTACAAACCGACCCTGACCCATTGTGGACATAATCATTTTAGTTTAATCATGTTATCTTTTTATTTTAAAATATTTGTCATTTTAAAAAAAATTAATTTATTTGTCATTTTAAAATTTAAAAAATGTAATTATTATTTTTTCCACTAAATATATATATTAGTTACTTTTTTTTCTCAATGTTAAAATTAATAAAGAGTATTTTAGTATTTTTACTTAAAAATTTTAATAATTTAATAATTTTTTAATATATATACTGAAACTTTAAACAGTATATATTTTGTAATAAAGAGAGTGTATTTATTTTAGTTTTCCAAGAATGAGAATCAAATAATAAATGTTCAGTACATATCACGAGCTCATAGAAAGTTGGGAAAAAATGCAGGAACCATCGTGTACTTTAAAATTTAAACTAATTAACATTATTCTTATTTCTTATAATAAGCATTTAGCATGATTTTATTGTCTGATTAAGGAGATTACGATTGAAATTAGGTGCATTTTTTATTTTAGGTGTAGCATAGGATAGAAGAATTTATATAATTAATCAACTCTAACTAAAACTAGACTTTATTTTAATTTAATTATGTAAAAAGATTCATATAATCCACTTGAATTAATTTAGGTTCTCATCTAAAAGCTTGAGCTTCTACTTTCATTGATATTGTGTTAAAGTCTAATGAAGTTTTAAACTTAAATTAACGTTTTGTTAATTACATTAATAAGAGTTTTTATTTGATATTTGAAGTCCAAAGAACACTAATATAAATAATTCATTTTAATAATATGATTTACATTATTACTAAGAAGTAGAAATGCTACCACTCAATGTATAAAACTCTCGTAATAAATTTTTTTTTGTAATACTGCTATAAATATTTGAAAATACCATTAATTAGCTAGTAGTTGAGCGTGGATATTAAAAGTTCCAATTGAACCGAATAATCAAACTGAAAATATTTAGAACTGGACATGACCGTTGACTTTTTGACTGTTTCCAAATCGAACTGAGTCGAGTAAAATATTTAGGTACGGATTTAGATATTAATATATATCCAAACAGAGAACTAAACTGAATTGAATTGAACTGTACCGAATTGAATTAGACCAAAATAAATGAAGTTTTTAGTTTTTTATTTATAATATATAGGTAATGCCAATTAAATAATATATAGATAACACCAAAATTATAAGATTATACAAGATATTATGTCAATTATCAAATTATATCATAAGAAAAAATAGGTGAATTACAAATCTATAATTATATATAAATATATATATCTCAATTGAATATAATTATTGATATTTATACAATTTAATTAATTAGGTTAGTTAAATTTGTATTGATGGAAAAATTATTAATATAATATTGATTAAGTTTCAATAATACTAAAATATAACTACATATTAATTTCTTTCTATTTCTATGATTTCTTTTTCTTTTCTTCTTTTTCTTTTGGTGGTTTTTGAATCTTGGTAGTTTATTGATTAGTCATAGGTTGAGTCAGACAAGTACAGTTAGATTTATATGTTCTATAATTTTTATTTTTATAAATTTTTTATTTTTTAGTTTCTAAATTTTTAATTAATTTCTTACTTGTAGATTTTCATCAATTTCTAATTAAAATCTTTTTGCAAATTATTCAGACATTATTATTATTACTATTATTATTATTATTATTATATAAAAACGGAAAATTTAAAAGGGAAGAAATTTTTTTATAAAATTTTCAAGATTATATCTCTGAATCTTCATATTGTATTGGATTGAATTGAACTAGAATCGAAATATCCGATTCCCAAATTGTATTGCCCCAAAACAGTTGACCAATTCAAAATGCAAGGATAATTTAATTGAATTTTTAAAATATAAGAATTGAAATGTGAATTCGCCCAAAATACAAAGACTAAATAGTAAAATTATGCATATTTTTTGTTATACCAAATTATCAATTTAATCTTTAACTCTCGATATAGAAATTAATTAGATTCTCCAATTTTGTGAATTTGATAAACTACTAAATAATAATTAAATTACTGATTCAATTAATCAAATTTGTAAAGTTAAAAGAGTTTAATTAATTTCAATTGAAATTTACAAGTTAAATTGACAATATAATATAATAAATTTAAAAATTAATTTGACGTCCTTTTTATGACTTTTAATTAATAATATTCTTATTTCGATTGTGACTTTGAATAGAATTATCATTAAAATTTTAAATTAAAATATAATTGAGATAAATATATATACACACAAAATTCAGAAAAAAATTTTAAGATTTGAAAAACACAGTGAACTTTCTTTTTAGAACAACTGTAGTTCGCATGGGTAGTGACGTGTGGGCTGAAAGGGAAACCTTGTTCAAAACAGGCCCAAATTTTGAAAGAAGTAACAATAATATATATATGGTAAAATTGAAATCCTAATTAACACATGCATATATATAATATTTCTAACTAAGATTTGCATATAATAAGCAAATTAGTTGCATGCTTTTTTTTTTCTTTTTGTTAAATAAAAAAAATAAAAATAATAACATAAAAATAATTTGTTATGTGAAAGAGCTGAAAGTGAAAGAAAATAAATTTGTGAAAGTGAAAGTGAAAATTACTATATAAACTTTCCATTTTTAAATTACTTCCCAAAGAGCTGAAAGTGAAAGAAAATAAATTTGTGGTGTTCACAAAACAAATTATGTTTAGCATATTTTATTATTTATTTTGTTTATTCTTTTACTGTATAAATATTTTACCATTAAAAAAAAAATACTAAATGAAGCTATTTGGGTGATTCATTTGTCAATATTACGAGAGTTTTTTTTTTTTTTTTCAAATGAAGATAGGTTCAAAGAGGTTTTCCGGAAGAATCAAAAGTCCATTCCTTAAACTGTTGAAAAACAAAAATATTTTTTTTGTTGGATTTTTGTGAGGGAATATTAATTTGAGTAATATTACAGTTACCATCTTAATATTATTGCTATTCTTTACCACCTCATATCTTCATCATCTCACAAGTTATAATGTAAAAAATTACAGTATTTTTTTTTATTTTTATATAAACTCGCTCTGTCTCACAACCCTTTAAGAAATAAAGAAATTTGAGTTATTGTCTTGGTCCTAAAGGACAGATTGGTAGCTCGAGATTACCCAGTTGTTGGGCACGAGCATAGGAGACTGTCCATTAGTGATCCTAGTGGACCGGGACCACCCGCAATTGTCCCTGTGGATTTCGATTTATAGATCATATCCTCTCCCTATCTCTGTAAGTATTATCTCATCTCTTCGAGCGTTAGCTGTAGTAGAAACTTTGGTGTATATAGACTATAGAATTTTAGAATTATAGAGACTTATACTCTCCTATATCAAAGCCAGTGAGGGATGCTTGAGCCAGTATCTCGAACGGAGGGAGAGAAGCATTAGCCCTAGATATTCAAGATATCAACCTCAGATGGTCCTCAAATAATAGCCTAATCATCCGTAATGAAATAAGCTCTAGAGGATGATATGCTGGGTCTGCCTTTATAAGTCAGTGGCCTTTGTTGCCCCATTGTGTTCTACCTCTACCTCTTCCCCTGCCCCAAGCTAACTCTTGATGTAACTGACACAAGGCCTTTCATCTCACTTGGGATTTGAAAGTAAGAGATTTATGGGTCCCTGTGTCCTACTTTTCTTTTCTTAGATTTTCGGGTTTTCACTCTCCCCACTCCCGTCTCCTTTCACTCGAGTTCATTCTTGAGCCTTGAGTTAGGTGCAAGAAGCAAGCTATTCCTTATTATATTTTATGTTCATTTTGTTTATACATATTATACACTTATGCAAGAGATTCTCTTTAGTGTAAGGTGCAAAGCGAAAGTCATAATACACTAAGAAAATAAATGGGCAGTACGACAAATATCTGCAGTCATATGTATTATATGCTACTAAAATCAAATTGTAAAAAAAAAAAAGAAAAAAAAAATCAAAGCAAATTAAGGATTTTTACAAAAGCAAATAGAGTTATGCACTTGTTAAATAAATATTTGTGAATTTATATATTTATACTTATGAAAGCAAAGTAATATAAAATAAAATGGAGATGTTTTTGTACAAATATATTACGCCTCATAAAGTGATAAAAAAAGTACGTAGTATAAATAATAGTGGTAAGTCTAGCATTTTCCTTTTAATTTAGATTTGTGCCAAGATTTTAGATGAAAAGGAAATAAAATCTTTATTTGAATACGGTCTGTTAAGGAGGTTCCTTTCTTTAATTCTCTTTATAATATGAGCTTAGGTGTTTAAACAAAATAACATATTTTATTTGCAAAAAAATAGCTTTTTACAAAAAAATATAATTTTATTTATATTTTTTTATAAATTAAACTATTTTTTCACAATTCTACTTAATTGCGAAAAAAGTTTTAATTTTACAAAAATATGATTTTTTTTTTATACAAAATAATAATTTTACAAGAAAATAATTTTGTAATTACAAAAAAAATAATACCCTTTAAAAAAAACACAATTTTCTTATAAAAGATATTGTATATGCAAATTTTTAGATTACTTTATTTTAAAACAAAGTATAAAATTTTACTTTTTATGGTCAATAGAATAATGACAAATAATAAATATAATTAAAATATTTAAAATATTATAATTAAGTTAACTTGCTATTACATTTCATTAATTAAAAAAGAGAAATGCTGGAATAATTAAGGTAGTATTTTAAATTTATATATCTATAAACTTTGTATAAAAAAAAAAGTCTAATTTATGAAAAAATATAAGAAGATCATGATTTTTTTTTTTATAAAATTATTATTTTGCAAAAAAAATTATATTTTTGTAAAATTTAGGATATTTTCACAATTAAAAAAAATTGTGAAAAATTAATTTAATTTATGAAAAATGTATTATTTTTCATAAAAACTATTTTTTAGTAAATATAGTAAATTATTTTGTTTAAAAATAAAGTAACTATAAAAAAAAAACACGTATGAGCTTAATAATCCATTTTTTTTCTCCTTTTCTTTTCATCTTAGAAGAAATAAATAAAAAAAGAAAGAAAGAAACGAACTACTTATCCCACAGCTTAACCCATGAATAGAGGTGTTAATGCATGAAAAGATTTTCCTAAAGCGTTGGTACTATGTGTGAGATAATTTTACTACTGTATATATTATACTTATTAAAGTCAATAGGTCCGTACATACATGGACTTATAAATGAGTAAGTATTTGTACTATGTGTGATATAATTTTACTATTATGTGTGATATAATTTTGCTACTGTAAATTGTCCTTTTTATAAAACATGCAAACATCAAACATGCATCTTCCTCCATGTCCAAAACAAGGAAATCCATTGGAATATAGAATTTTCCCACCTTCACAAGGACGTTCTCAAGGATTCCCACTGGATATTTCACAAATCTATCCACTAGTTAGAGTTATTCTTGTCTTCTTAAGCTCTCCAAGCCCCAATTTCTTGCAAATAGAGAGAGGCATCAAGCTTACACTTGCCCCAAGGTCACACAAAGCCTTAGCAAATTCTATAGTGCCAATAACACATGGAATTGAGAAGCTTCCAGGATCTTTCAACTTCTCGGGTAATTTCTTCTAAATAATGGCACTACACTCTTCGGTGAGGGCAATTGTAGTTTGCTCTTCTAGACTTCTCTTATTCGACAGCAGCTCCTTCAAGAACTTTACATAGGTTGGCATTTGTGCCAATGCCTCTGCAAAGGGAATATTAATATGCAGCTGCTTGAAAATAGCAAGAAACTTTTCATATTGCTGATCCAACTTACTCTTCCTTAGCCTCTAAGGGAATGGTATTGGAGGGACATAGGGCTTGGGCAATTCCTTCTTCTTACTTCCAACTTCTTCATCATCTTCAATATTTATTCTCATTTCATCTTGTTAAGATTGGACCTTTTCTGCTCCTTGCTCTTCCACATTTTCCTCAACTGAACTCCTTTTTTTTATTGGGTAAAGGATCTTCCAACTACTTGCCACTTCTCAAAGTGATTGCCTTGCAATGCTCATGGGAGTTGCTTTCTGTTTTGCTTGGCAAATTTCCTCTTTCCCTTCCTCCCCAAGCATTGGCTAATTGACTAATTTGAGTATCAAAATTCCTGCTTTGGGCAGCCATTTGCTCTTTTAATTGGTCTAACTTTGCATCAAATCTCGAATCCATCTTCTCAAACCTCTCATTGGTTGAACTAATAAATTTCTCCAAAATTGACTCAAGTGAGGACTTAGGTTCTTGGGGTTGGTAATTTTGGTGGGTTCTCTGTTGGTGGGTGGTTGATATGGAGGACGGTGATTAGATGTGTTTCCCCACTGATTGGAATTTGAGCTTTGGTTTCCCGAATTACCCTATGAAAGGTTTGGATGGTTTCTCCAACCTGGATTGTAGGCATTGGAGAAAGGATTATTTTGTGGTCTTTGGTTCTGATTTTGGTTAGACACAAAATTCACTTGCTCTGGGTAACATTCCATGGTTGCATGTGCTCCACCATAATAATCACAACATAGTACTTGAAGAGGTTGAGATGGCATAGGCATACCTTCCATCTTTTTGGCAAACATATCCATCTTGGCATTAAGAATAGTGAAACCATCAACTTCATGGACTCCTGCCACCTTCTTTTGGCTCCTCTTATCATTAGACCAATGATAATTATTGGCCGCTATGCTCTCAAGCAATTGAATAGCTTCGTCAATATTTTTGTCCATAAGAGCACCACCTGCAGCAGCATCAATGTGACATTTAATAGAAGTGGTCAATCCATTATAAAAGGTCTGCACAATTAACCAATCGGGTAAACCATAATGAGGGCATTTTCGCTGTAATTCCTTGAATCTCTCCCATGCTTCATAGAGAGATTCCCCTTCTTGCATTATGAAGCTTGTAATATCATGCCTCAACCTTGCGGTTTTCCCCGAAGGAAAATATTTGGCCAAAAATGCCTCTGTCATGTCTGCCCACGTAGAAATGGAACCTATTTGTAAGCCTCCATACCATGACTTTGCATTTCCCTTCAAGGAGAAAGGGAATAACCTCAGCCTGATTGCATCTTCAGAGACCCCATTAAGCTTGATGGTGTCGCCAATCTCAAGGAATTGCGCTAGATGGACATTTGGATCCTCATGGTCGATTCCCTCAAATCTTGACTGCTGCACCATTTGAATTAAAGCTGGTTTCAGCTCAAAATTGTTTGCCTCAACAGTTGGCCTATCAATTGGAGCTCTAATCCCTTGAGCATTTGGAAGGGCATAAGCTCGCAAGGGTTGATTCCGATTGTCACCCATCGGAAATTGCTCTTGTCCCTCTCTGTTTTCTTCTTCAGTTTGTACTTCTTCTTCAACCCAACCAAGCAAAAATTCTTGCTCGGCTTCTTCTTCTTCTATGATTTCTTCTTCAACAAGAAGACTAGGCTCACCTAATCTTTCTTGAAGCAACCTTTTCTTTCTTCTTTTGTTGTTTGCTCTACAGGTCTTCTCTATCTCAGGATTAAAAGGTACTAAATCAGCAAATTTATTCCGTCTCATAAACACTTGAATTTCCTGTAAAGACAACAACTTGACAAAATTATCAAAATAAAAAAAAATGACTAAATTACCAGAAATTTTATTAAATTTTGATATCAAAATGCCGTTTCCCTGGCAACGGCACCAAAAACTTGTTCGCTCTTTTTGCACCGCAAGTATACGGGTCAATTGTAGCAAATAGTTTAAATGAGTAAGGGGTTTGTCGATCCCACAGGGAGACGATTTTGATTACGAATATAACAAACTTTCTAATATTTAATCAATCAAAACTTTTGGTGAATAGAATGAATATAATTAAATAAATGAAAGAAATGAATAATTTGACTAATGAAAATGAAATGAACTAATTCTTTAAATCTTAATTCAATAACAAACAACCTAGGGTTTAAATTTCAATTGGTTTTCATACAAATGGCTCATATATACTTATATCAACATTCAATCAAATGGAATTAAAGGTAACTTTCCCTCAATCAAACAAGATCCTCTTTCAAGGCAAATTGTTAATATCTAATTCTAAACTCACACCTACTGTCGTGGTTGCAAGTAGTTAGGTTAGATTCATTAAGTTCTATGGAAAGCTATCATAAACACCACCTCGGCATACCCATATGTCTATGAAGTAACAATCCTAAATTTATCTTCCCCATGAACTAATGTCATACTTCCACTTTCACTCCATCATATAGCATCTTAAATTGTGTAAAAGGTGGCCAATCAATCACACACATTAAGCACAAAGAAAGTAATTCAATTCCATTATAACTGAATAATTGATAAAGTATATAAGAATTCCACAAGAATCAACCAAAATCCATCTAAACCCTAGAGAAGATAACTTAGCTACTCATAATTAAATAAATGAAAGAATAAATCCAATGAATCAAATAATAAGGCATGCTTGAATTCAACTAAAGAATAAAATAAAAGTGAGTTAAGAAGACTTCTTGAAAAAATGGAAAATTCTGGAAAATTTAAGGTTGAAATTCGTTCTCTTGATGGCTTCCAAACTGATATGGAAAGTCTCCTTCAACAGCCACTACTCTTCCTTTAACAATCCAGCCCTCCAATTCTGAAGAATCTCTCAAGAGAAGTAGATGAAAACTGGAAATTGTCTAAATCCCTAACTAGAATTCTTTTCCAAAGAGAAGTTAAAACTGAAAATCTTCTTTAGCCTCTCCGATGCCTTTCTCTTCCGTTTCTTCCCCTTTTTATTCTTCAAAACCCCTTGCTCTTTGTTTCCTAATTGCTTCCCTTTGATTTCGGTAAAATCCCATATTTCTAGCCCCTTTCCTTTCATGTTTGTTCCTTTTAAAATTTGAAAAATTGGGTTATTGTTCACTGGTGCACAGACTCGTGCACTTTTGCACAGGCTTGTGCACTTTCTGAATTTTTCTTCAAAAAATGGTAGTAGCTAAAAATCGAACGCACAACCCTGTGCATTTTGTGCGCGACCTTGTGCTTTCTGGAATTTCTTCATTTTTGTTCCAATTTTGCCCTGAATTCAACAATCTCAACCAAAGCATATTAAAATCACAAGGGAAAGTAAATCAATGGGAATTTAGGATATTTCATTCAAAAAACCAAGCAAATTACTATTAAATTAGGGGAGAAATCCTAGGATTATTTAAGTAAATATTTAGCACATCATTTTATCGATGGGAGCTGTGAAAAACCATATCTAGGATCACATAATTTTTAACAATGGAAGAGAGTAGATCTAATGGTGACTTTATGGATTCTGAGTTCCATGACAAAAGAAATTGCAGAGGCCTTTCTGTATTCTAATTCTGTAAAGGAGTTATGGGATGAGATTGAAGAATGTTTTGGTGAGAATTAACCCATCTCCTACTTCCAATCAACCCATTCATCACTTGCTTCTTCCACCGATAATCTTACAATCCCTACTGAAGTCACTAGAACACCAACTCGTGATTTAATTTCACAACCAACCCTAAGACCACCTTTAAGACATAGTACCAGATCTCAAACACAACCTATTTGGTTAAAGGATTTCATTACTAATTTTTTTTTACTCAATTAGATGTTCAATCCACTGCTATTATTCCTTCTCAGTCATCTTGTTCCAAGCCCACTGCATATACACCACCCACATACCCTTACTTACCTAACACACTATTTTCAGAATCATACTTGTACTTTATTGGGAATGCATCTCAGATCCAAGAACCTCACTCATATAAGCAAGCTTGTACTCATAATGAATGGATTCAGGCCATGAATAAAGAATTAAAGGCATTGGAACAGAATGACACCTGGGAATTGACTCATCTACCATCCAGTAAGAAAGCCATTGGTTGTAAATGGGTGTATAAGATCAAACTTAACTCTGATGGCACAATTGAAAGATACAAAGCACGTTTAGTAGCTAAAGGATATCATCAGGTTGAAGGATTGGATTACTCAGATAGTTTTTCCCTAGTAGCTAAAACAGTCATTGTTAGAATTTTCTTAGCTATTGCTACTGCTCACAATTGGCCCATCAATCAACTTGACATCAACAATGCTTTTTTACATGGATATATCAATGAAGAAGTTTACATGGTGCCACCAGAAGGATATTGCAAAGCAAAGCGAGGAGAAGATTGCAAATTAAAAAGATCACTCTATGGCCTCAAACAAGCATCTCGACAATGGAACTCTAAGTTGTTCACAACTTCACTCATTTGGATTTCAGCAATCCAAGCACGATCACTGTTTGTTCACTAAGAACACCTCTACTTCATTCTTGGCTTTGCTTGTTTATGTTGATGATGTCTTAATTACAGGTACTTCTGAGGAAGATATCATTTCAATCCAACATTTCCTTCACTTTGTTTTCACTATTAAAGATTTGGGCTATGCCAAGTACTTTGTTGGTATTGAGATAGCTAAACATCCTGAAGGCACTTATCTCAGTCAAAGAAAATACACTTTAGACATTCTCAACGATGTTGGCTTACTTGGTGCTAAACCAGCTTCAACTCCACTTCCAAAAGGATTGAAATTCTCTCATTCTTCTGGTTCTCCTTTACCTTCAGCAAATCAATTCAGGAGGTGAATTGGCAGACTACTCTATTTAACATTTACAAGGCCAGACATCACATTTGTCGTACAACAACTTAGCCAATTTGTTGCTCGACCTCCTGATATTCATTGGCAAGCAGCTTTACATCTTTTTCGCTATTTGAAAGGCACACTTGCATAGGGTCTTTTTTATCCCACCAAAAATTCTCTGCACTTACAAGGCTACTGTGATGCAGATTGGGCATCCTGCCCTGACACAAGAAGGTGTCTCACTGGCTATTGCTTATTGCTTGGGCCCGCACTTATTCCTCAGAAAACCAAGAAACAAACCACAGTTTCCCGCTCTTTTGAAGAAACTGAGTACAGGAGCTTAGCCTCTACTGTTTGTGAATTACAGTGGTGCACTTATCTCTTGAATGATTTTCGTCTTCCAGTACAGCTCCCTATCTCTCTTTGGTGTGACAACAAAGCTGCTCTCCACATTGTGGCTAATCCGGTCTTCCACGAACGCACTAAGCACCTAGAAATTGATTGCCATTTAGTACGTGACAAATACAAGGAAGGATTTGTTCATCCTCAACACATTTCAACCTGAGACCAGCTTGCAGACATGTTTACCAAACCTTTATCTGGACCTCAGTTCCATAAACTACTTTCCAAGTTGGGCATATTTAATCTATATGCTCCAACTTGAGGGGGGATGTAGAGATTCTTTAGCAGCTGACCTGGCAATCTTAATTTATTAATAGTCAGGCTGTTATTTTGTTATTAGTTAGTTAACAGATAGTGCCACGTGTTTTAGATTAGTTACAAGTTTGTTTTAGTTTGTTTTTCTGTTACATTTGCCTTTTGTACATAAAAGCACATCTCTGTATCTTGGTTTGTGAATGAATGAGAATTCTCTAGATCAAACTTGTTCATCCCTCCATGTGAGAGGGACACCACAACACTAATTGAGGGACAAAATAATAAATGTGATATATAATTGGTCCTATAATTGAGATTACATAGATGCTTTTTATTTTATTGCAGGTGCAAGAAAATTAGTCGAAATAATTCCTTTTTTTTTTTTTGTAAACAAATAGTTGATAGAATTATCAATAGTGTAATAACATGAATTTTCATTTATTTTATAAAATCTTATTTTGTACAGAAATATATTATTTTATTATTTTCTTTACTAAGGCGTAATTGAAATTTATATTTTTATTTAATTTTATATATTTTAATGATTTGAATAATGTATTATTAATTGTAATTTTATTTAAATATTAAATATACGAATATAATTAAAGAAAGTATTTATATAGTTAATTGTAAAAATATTATAGTGGTTATTTCTGAAAATTTATATTTTGATATTTGAATATTAATTTTTATAATTTTTAGAAATTAATATTATGTTCAATTAATTTAAAATATATTGTTAATTATAAAATCTTAATATAATGTATGAAATTAATATTATGTCCTGATGGTGAGAGCTTCAAGATGATACCTTTCTCATCCCTTGAAGCAAGCCGGAAGTGGAGATCGGAAAGTTGAAGACTGAAACTTTAAGGGCGGATTCTAGCAAGATAGCAGGGAGTGAGAGAGCACAGATGCCACCAACACATTCATGGTGACAAAACGAACTAGATGGCATCTTCCACAACCTATAGGATTGCCGACAGCGGCAGTGTGTGGCTGGCAAGCAACTCTCCTGTGGAGGCTCGTGGGACGACGCGCGGACCCAGATCTAGCAGTTTTGTCCTGTAGTTTCGATGCAATATCTGACATTTGTTTGATCGAATTTTATGAGGATAAGCCCAAAACTCTTAGTTTTCAATTATTATTGATCTATAGTTGATTTAAATTATATTTATTAGATTTAATTAGTAATTGATAATTTTATGAATTGGATTGCTTGTTAAGTTAACTATGGTTCGGGAGGACCCAAGAGGGGTCATTGATGTTATGTTGAGTTGTGTTAGTTATTGAGATTATTTAGAAGTTCTTGTTTTCTCTGTTGCAATTAGGTAATGTCCTAGTTATAGGGAAAGATCTGTCGAAATTTTGGCAGAGTCTTGGTAATTGTTAGGTATAGCCTTGTAAATGAGTCATTTTTTTTCTGATAATCTGTATGTTATTCAAAGGTGATGTTTTGGACATCCTTCCAGTCGTCAGATGTCGCACTCTACGAGGAGAGCTAATTAGAGTTCGTCATATTTATGAGTTATATAGCTTAATATAATATTTCATTCTTTATTTATTTAAAGTTATACTTGCATACATGTATTGATTGTGTGTATACTATATATATAATTATGCATTATAAATAATATTTAATATCTTGGCATATGTATATGATTGTTCATTAATGTTAATGTTGTATATTGTGGTTGACATATGGAATTGGGATGATACAGTACTGCTTAGGAAAGTGGATCTGTTCATGATGATGTTATGATGATTGATAAGCTATAACTAGTGTATGATGGCTGCTGGCTTGCTTATTGCTTATGCGCTGCTGCTAGTCAGGTCAGCACTGCTAGGACATCTGCGACTCTTATAATGCATTAACAAAATGTATTGGACTAAGAGAGCCAATATAGAGGGATCGACTCTCCATATTGAATATTAGTGTGGTACTGTGAACTGTATTCCATCCTTACATGATTTCATGATTTGTCTGTCTATTTGGCATAGTGCATTAACATTGATGACCATTGGGTGGTATGTTATATTAGGATCTATATAACTCATTGAGTCAAATGCTCATTCCTATTCAAATTATTTTTCAGGTTATGGAATGAGCTCATGAAGAAATTGTAAATTGAGTTATGCTGCATTTTACCTTTCGGCAGTATTTTGTATTAATAAGTACTGAATTATGTAAATAATATTTGTATATTTGTATTAGTACTTTAGAACTCTGCAATGTTACGTATAAAATCTATATTTTATTTTATTGGCAGTTATATATATATATATATATATTCTGAATTAAGAAATTGTTTAGTTAAGCAGAAATCAATAATATGGTAATTGAGATTTGAAATGATTGAGTTGATAGCTCAGTGTGGCTTTAATTTGAATTGATGTTTAATTAAATCTACTCAGCATGTGGGTTCATAGCTCTATTATGTGATAGTTTTGTCGTTTAATTTGTTGTTTAGCTTACTACTGATACTAGTAGTCACGTATATCACCCGTGTCCTAGTGCCATTCACATGTTCTCGGGTTTGGGGCCTAACAAATAAAGTCATTGTTACTAGTTTCTTTGTAGGATACCAATAAGAGTCGGGACTTATAGTTCTTGTAAATCTAATCCATTGAAATTTCATATAATAAAATGAAAAAATTATAAATCTACGAAATAATAGATTGAAATACCATGAATAGAGCCATTATGACACCCATCAAAGGATTGGTTTTCCATCCAGAAACTATTTTATCATATTCCGAATTCAATGGTTTCAAAATCTATGAAATTAATATATTCATAATTTTATCCATAATTTTTTTGAAAATGAAATTTATATTTATAATACCTTTTTCTAGAAAGAATGATATTAAAATCTTTAAAAATTAAGGAGTGTAAGGGATTTTTTAAAATTCATCAATTTTAACTTTTTTTTTTAAAATTAGTAAATGATGGATTGAGCTTAAGTTTATAGATTTTATAAAATCTCTCATATCAAATAAGGCATTAATTGCAATGACTTACCTTGATTCACCCTAACTAAATTGCAATTAATTGATTTACTTTGACTTGCGTTGCTTTTTTGAATAAAAATTCAAAGAGTAGTGTTAAATGAGCTTAATTGCATATCACCTTTAGTGGCAAAAGCTTATGCTCTTCGGGATGTAGAAAGATATGCAAATTATCTAGCCTTTGAAAAGGTGGTTTGTGAATTGAACTTTTTCGTCACTATTTTTAGTCTTAATGGAAATGATAAAGAGATCCCATAGAATATTAAATCTGTTGTTGAGGATATAAAACAAATTGCTAGGAATTTTGTTCTTTGTAATTTTATGTATGTCACGAAGGAATGAAATAGAGCAGCGGATTGGCTTTCTAAGGCCAAGGATCTTTGTTTCAACTCTAATTGGCTATGTACCATTCCTAGTGAATTTGTCGATCTTGTAATGATGGAGTTGGTTGATCCTCAACAACAATGGTGGTAATCATTTTTTAAGGGTAAAAGAAAAAATTAATATATTAAACTAACTATTGATGTTAAGTAATTAATATTAAAAGTAAAAACCATACTATAATAATGACAAATTTGTGTGATGTGACTTCATATATATGTTCTAAAACATTAAAATTCTTCATTCTTGTGCGACTAAAAAGAAAATAATTTTAGGTTATTATTAAGAATATAATATAAAAAATTTCATATTAAACAAAAGAACAAGAGAAAGAGAAATTAATTAAACAAAAGAATTTATTTAGTTTATATTCTCTCAATTCCTTTATATAAGATGTACAAAAAATTTTACTAAAATTAAAAATTTTATTTATTAACCTTAATTATAAGAGATAAGTTAGTTAATATCATTAAATTATTCTTGAATATATGTTAAATGACTTTGAAATTTTATAACTATAATTAATAGGTAAATGAGAATAAAATTAGTAAAAAAAAATTAATTATTTATTGATTGTCTAAAATAACTTGTAAAATAGAATAAATTTTTTTTTTTTAAAAAATGCTTTATACAAGACAATGGAGGGAGTATATTTGACATCTCCAACTCATACTGTGGACTGAATAAATTAATTTCTCTGATTAAATATTAATAATGTCTTAATTAAAGTTGTAATGATTACCTTGAAATTATTAATAAATTAAAGGACAAAGTGCGACCTTTGCAGCATCTGAAGGGCATTTCAATATTATGGCAAAATGGTAAACTTCAAATATGACAATAATTTGAACACTTCTCCTTCTCTTTTCTTTTCTTTTTCTTTTCTTTTTTTAATAAAAACCAAATGAATCAAAATAAACTACACAATAAAGATAATAATTCTCTATTTTAATTATTTTTACTAAATTAATAATAAATTTTTATAATTTAATAAATTTGAATATGAGATTTTTTACTTTTTACATTTTTAAATAAATGAAAAGACAAATCATGCTATATATAATTTGTTTTTTCTTTTATTTTTTCATTCTTTTTAATAAAAATTATTAGCAAGTTTTATTAGGAATTAATACTCCATCAATTCGCCAATCAGTCATAAATTAATTATTTTTTTTTTCTTCTTGATAATACATATTTTAGTGGAAGAGAAGGGCATTAGATTTTATTTGGATTTAATTCTGAATTGGAAATTAAAATTGCAATATAACATTGAGTATAACTTGATCATGTACAGAGACATTTAAGTGTGCTAGCTGTGAGTTTTTGCAGCCAACTTAAAATAAAGCAACAAAGCGATAGCTGCCAAAATAATTTTCTTTTCTTGTTGATAATTAATTAATACAAAAACATTGAGAATTTTTTATGGTTTTTTAAAACATTGAGAATTTTTTATGGTTTTTTAACTTAATAATTTATGACTCTTATGAATAAAGAAAACTTAATGGCCTGCTGCTTTTAAACTTAATAATTTATGCTCGAGTTTGAGCCAACTATTGGTAAAAAATTTTATCTAATCAATTAAATATCAAATCCAAATTATTATATATCTATATATTTTTAATGTATTTTTTTGATGTGAGATTAATTCTTAACAACTATCCTACCCTGACATCTAAGTTGGATTATAGAATTTGTAAAGAAAATAAATATACTATTCACAAAGATTTTATGGCAGGAAAAAAAATGAAAATAATTGAGATTATAATAATAGATATATCACATAACGCCTCAATTATTGCAAATTAAATGCTTTAATTATATTAGATCAATGAATAATTTAAGATACATATATTTGAATACATCAATAATTAAAATATTACATTAACATCTCTTGACGATAAGGGAAAAATAAATTTTCAAAGAATTGGCATCAACTCAAAACCATATAATTCTGCAACCAAATAAAAACATTGTTAGAAACCATACTTATATCTCTAATTTATATGTTTTGTGTAAGAGATCAAACTGGCAAGTAATTTCCAACTGTAAAGGTCAAACATGAAAGATGTATTTTCAAATTTTGCTGCCAAAAAAAATAATAATAATCTCAATAAATATATAAATTGATTAAAAAAATACTACTAACTATTTCTACATAAAAAAAAATTATACTCCTTATATCTATAAATTATAGTCAATTTTTATTTTGACATAAAAATTAAATATTTATATTTATTTTACTATTTGATCATTGTTATAACTACAAATTGCATTAATTATTCTATAATAATGTGATTGATTATAAATTAAACTAAATGGCAAATTCGGAAATATAATAATAAATTTAATTTGAAAAAGAAAATGAAATATTTATTTTTGACATCTCAAAAAGAAAATGCAGATTATAATTTGTGAACAGAGAGAGTAAATAAATATTTAGTAATTACTTACATTAACAATTCGGCACATTATTTACACCACATTTTTTAGGTACGGCGTAAGCTTGTTCGATGTCGATTCCAAAAATGGGGAGCATAAACTTGTATTTACATAAACAAGGTAAGTTAGCATGGCTAACAACATCGCAACATTGCTTAGTCGGAGAGGAATTTGCTCGAGCTGCTGAAAGACATTGATTTACCATCTCATTTCCGTCTATACTACACACATTCAGTGCCTGTACATTGCCTTCCATTGCAATGAGCAGTACTATCATCATCATCATCACCATGAAAACATTATTTCTTGAGGTAGCCATTTTCTTTTTTTTCTTTATTTTTCCCTTACTCAAATATATGTATTTTTTTTTTATTGCTGTTTCTCTATTTACCAAAGCCAATTTATAGAGAAATTATTAGATGGTTGTTTCATTGTAGTGGTTATCCCTTTTCTGCTACCAAATTGTTAGACTATTTTGTAATATGGTATGGGATTTGACAAAAAATTCTGTATATTCCCTAACTAATAACTTTATTATTAGTAACGCAAAAATTCTCCATGTATGCTACTATATATGGGAGATGGAGAAGAATGCGTGTATACATTGGTGACTCAAGCACAGCTCAATAGGGGACGGTTCTTCTCAAATTGACTTCACGCAAAGTTTAGCCCTCAATGATGTGCTTCATGTTTCTAACATTCGAGCTAATTTAATCCTTGTAGCTTTACTAGGGAAGGTTGGATAAAAATTGCTTTCGAGTATGATAAAATTGTCATGACTAAAAATAATATTTGTGAAAAAATGTTGTAGCTAGGGACTACGTATTCTGAATCTACTTGAAATTATGAATGTTAATGAAATTGCTTCTTTTGCTAATTTGTTTGGTATTGATTTATGACATGTTAGATTAGATCATATTAGCTTTTCTTTTATTAAAAAAAAAAATGAATGATGTTATAGTCGTTTGATTTGTAGTTTTACTAATTCTATGCAAAAATGTGGGGTAAATTGCTGCAAGGTTATTAAACTTTAGGAATTATATCAAAATGGTCACTAACTATTTTTTCGTCTAAGATATGTCATTAACATTTCAAATTTTATCAATATACAATCACTTAATCATATTAAAGATAAATTACGGCCAATATGCTGATGTGTCATGCCATATCCACATATTAGATAGGCCAGCATAATACGTCAGCGCAATGTCACTTATTACTGCCTCGTTAGATGCCACGTCATTTATATACTATATAGATCACTAAACTATATGATTTATATCAAATTGGTCACAAACATTTTCCTCTTTCTATTTTTGCTTATTTTAGTTGTTCTATCTGCTTTCTGTTTTACTTAGATCTATAAATTCTTCTTTTTTCCTTGTGATTCTCAACTTAAATTTGACATATAGAGGCTTTGTGGGCCTATAGTAATTTGATTATTCATTTCTGCCTAGACTTTGTTTGCACAATTATTCAGTTAATTTATCGTTCTTGTGAGTGTAGAATGACTAATAAAATTATTTTATTTAATTTGTTCTTCCTTTTTAGTATATATATATATATAGAGAGAGAGAGAGAGAGAGAGGGAGAGAGAGTAAAACTATGACCAAAATAGCATAGTTTTAAAGAATTGAAATTATGCTTTTACCTGCAGAATAGCAATTATAAAATGATCTATATTTATACTATCAAGGGTAATGACCAATTTGATATAACTTGCATAGTTTAATGACCTCTATAGTATTTAACTGATGACACAATAATAAATGATATAGCACTAATGTGGTGATGATGTGTCATACTGACCTATCTAATATGTTGATACGGCATCATATATCAGTATACTGGCCATAATTTATCTTTGATTCGATCAAGTGACCATATATCGATACAATTTTTAAAAATTAGTGATATATTTGAGATGAAAAAATGATTAACGACCAATTTGATATAACGTTTATAGTTTAATGACTTCTGTAACAATTTATGCCAAAAATGTGAAATTTGTTGTGAAGTTAAAAATTTTCAATATATTTATAATACATTATTAATTTAAACAATTTTAAAATAAAAAAACCTAAAATCGAGAAATCTTTAGTTAATTTCAGTCTCTACTCTCTCTCTCTCTGTATGTATTATGACAAATCTGAAGATTTTTTTTTTTCTTGCCAAAATACCAAATCTTAAGAATAGATCTTACAACTATATCCATTTTTGGATACAACTCTCAAGTTATTATATTTTATAAGATTATAGGAGACAGAGTGGGCAGTATATATATATATATATATATATATATATATATATATATATATATATATATATATATATATATCCTAATAGAACAAATATAACTTACGGATTTACACTAGCAGTTAGGTTAACTCGTTTATTCAAATGTTGAATATGGATTTTTCACTTCAAAATAATTCCACCATACAAAATATTTCACATCATTTAAGATTAATTTCATGTATAGTGATATTTCATTTTATAGAAACAATATTATAACAAACATTAAAATTAACAATATTAATTTAATAATATGTATCAAATGATATTCTTCTGATAACAAGTTGATATATAGTGTTACTGATTAAAGTGGTGTTTGATAATATTATTTAGTACTTTCAATTAAAATTTTTAGTACTTAATTATTTTAATTTGTTTGGCAACATACGTCTTAAATTTCTCAGTTAAATTAAAAATAATAAAAAATTATAAGTCAAAATTTTTAATTTAAAATATGAACTGAATACAATAAATGATTAAATTTTCAAATATTTTTACAATTTAAAAATTATATCATTTATCTTATTCAAAACTTAAAATTTAGTACTTAAATTTTTAGTTTTACCAAATATCACCAAAATGTCAACATTTATTAACAGCATATTAATTGTGCTGTCAAATGTTTATAATAGTGTTTAAAAAAATTTGTTGGTTACAAGAATTTTTTTTTTTTTTTGGTAAATTGTAAAAGATCTTGTATCTTTATCTTAGATGCTAAATTGAAAATGATATGTATAGAATGTTTTTAATGAATGATATGGAAAGAATTGGAATTTCTTAAGCTATAATTCATTCTGGAGTGTAAATGGCATTCGTATAATTGTACTTGTATTGACTCAAGGTATGTTTGATGAAGTACTAGATCTTACAAATTTTTAGTGATTTTAAACCTATCCATACTACTAATCACCAGTTGGTTCAATGAAAAGGGTGATAACTCTATATTTTTAGAGTTATTTTAATTGTTTAAACTTAAATTTTAGCTCAATTCTTGAGAATGCAATAATATTATTACTTATTTTTAGAAATGAATAGTTCTACAATTTATAAATAAATTATAACATATTTTAAGTATTTTTATTTTATTTTTGCAGATCAAAATGATGCAGTAAAAATAAAGATGCAAGTAATGATTCAAATTTTCAATCCATGAGAAATAAATTCAATGGTTGGTGGCAAAAATTCAATGGTTGGTAGCCAACCTAACCATTTTTGAATTTGATGAAGGAATTCAATGGTTGGTGGCCAACCTAACCATCAATGTTGAATTTTTGATGTAAGAATTTTAATGGAACTTGAATTCTTCCACCAAACATGTCTATAAATATCATGCTTGGCAAAGGGAAATGACATCTAAGAAAATCCATAAAAAAATATATGTAGAAAGATTTTTATATGTTTTCTTAAAGTAGATTAGTTTTATTTTTTATTTTGATCAAGATGAGGAGTTTTTGGAAGCTTGAGTTCATCAAAGATTGTATCCCAAAACAAGTTCTCTCTAAACTCTATTCTTGAATTTAATTATAAGTTATTATTATGTTTATTATTTTTATTGTTAATTTAATTATTTCTTTCTTTTTAATTATGAATAGCTAATTTTATTTTCTAGGATTTAGATGTAATCTTTTGATTTGCATATGATTATTTATATTTAATTGATTGGATTTGATTGTTGGAATTAATCTTTTATCTTAGAACTTAATGTTTGTAATTAACTGGCCATTAATTGCATGATTTAAAATATTGTGTGAAATAGCGAGAGTGGAAGCACAATATTAGTTCATTAGGATAATTGACCTAGGGAATGTATTGCTTAGAGATAAGAATACTCCTTTGTGATTTTTAAAAGGATTTCCATAAAACTTAATGGGTTTGTGTTAATTGCTTATGATCACGAGAGTAGACGTAAGGTTAACATGAACACACATGTTGTATCTTGAGAGAGAACATCATATAATTTAGGGAAATCTAATCATTAATTCCAGCAAAAATAATCCATCTAAAAATTATAAATAAATCATATGTGATCAATTGATGAATTCTAAATCCTAAACCTTTAATCTTATTTTCATATTTATTATCATTTATGTACTTGATTTTTACTTTAGCTTAAAATATGAATTCTCATAATTAATTTTCTAAATAATAGAGAAATCTTAAAATTGGTACTTGACAAATCATTTCTCGTGGGATCGACACTTATTTCACTACTATATTACTTGTTCACGATCTGTGCACTTGCAGAAATCGCGCAACAAAGGGTGTTGGATCATTTAAGCAAGATCTTGAGTTCGAACATTATGAATGTAAAGAATTGACTTGAAAAAAGTCTCTACTCTGTGCCTGGTAATATATTGGAAAATTAGTCTTGAGCTAATCCTGGAAATACATCCTGGTACAAATAGATTTTGAAGCATGACACTATACTTTTTGGTTGACATATGTTATTAAATATTGATAAGGGTAACGGAAAAAATAAACACCAATTTTGATAATATTTACATTTATGGTTTTTTTAATTTGAATGTTTTTAATTAGTGTCCTCAGAGCACAGATAAAACTAAATAGTTGATAAATTTCATAAAAAAAAAAAAAAAGATTTATTTGGGGATTTGAGAAGAATATAATTATGTTTTATTATAATCATTATATATCATTTGAATAGGTCAAAATTCATAAATATTATTTGTCATGTTTTACTATTGGATAGTACTCTAATAATCAAGTGTATATCTCATAATGTAAAAAGAATGGAGTTTGAAATTGATATTTCCTGCTCAAATTTCAGTTGTACAAAAAATAAAATAGCACATAACTACCTCTTTAATCAATACTGTTAAATAAATCCTTTTTTAAAAAGTTTAATAACAAAAAAAAATCCTACAGCTTTAGCACTTCTAAAAATTCTTTCACAAATATTTTTAAAAAAAAATTTAAATAACTAATTTTATATATGAATTTATTGACATGACAAACCCCATTTTTTTACATTACCAAGCCCAAAATTATATGTTGTTAACGTGAAGTATTTTATTTTGTTGATTTTTTCAAAAAAAGAATATTTGAATATTTTATTGTATTAATTTTTTCAAAGAAAGAATATTTAAACAAATTCAAAATTTTCCTAATAGTAAATCAGAGTTAGCTTCCCTTGAAATTATCCTGGTAATGGGGTTGTAAGATCTAAAAGATGCTACATAATTTACAAATTAAAATTTTGCAATAAATTTGAAAAAAAAAAAACTCTAAAGTTGATTTTTTTTTCTTTTTCTTATTAAGCATTTTGTGTTTCATTCAACTACTAAGATTCTTGAAATAAAGAAAATTACGGTCTAATGAATAAATTAAAAATAATAATAATAATAATAGAAAAACCTCTCTTAAGATTCAGTCATACTGGATGGATCCATCGTTAGATACCTCAAAGATGGCGAATTGTCTCTAGACTAAATAGAAACAAAGAAACTCAAGCATAAAAATTCGCACTTCTCACTCCACAACAACATCTAGTATAAGAGAGTTTATTCCTTACCATAGTTGAAATGTCTAAGATTCACATAAGCAAAATATATGCTAACACAATACATAAAAGAATTTGTGGAATGCATGGGGGTGGGAAGATCCTAGCAACTAAAGCACTTAGGCAAGGTTATTTTTGGCCTAACATAAGAGAATATGCAATTTAGCTTATTAAAAATGTCCTATATGTTAGAAGTTCGCCAATGGCAAACATGTCCCAACTGTTAAGCCACTAACTGGTCCATGGCCTTTTGTGAAATGGAGAATCGATATTATAGAACCCTTTCATAGGATAAACGAAATTCCTCTTGGTAGTTGTGGAATACTTCACCAAATGGATAAAAGCCAAGCCTTAGCCACGATCACAGCAGAAAAGATGATAAACTTCTTACGAAAAAAATGGTTTGTCGATTTGGTATCTCCTAGAGCTTTTCAGTGATATTGGCAAATAGTTCGATAATGCTAAGGTCAAAGCCTTAGCATTGAAGAGGCCTTACCAAGTTCATGCTTGAAACTCTAACGCTAATTGTTCATTTTATAGATCAAGGAACTATTCTAAACCCAAATCCATGCGAAAGAGAGCCATCATACTTCTTTGAAGATCTATGGATCATCAGTTACCAATTGTCAACATCATAAGTAGTATAGTGCTTGTAACATGCGGAAACTTTAAGAGGTCTAGAATCCAAATCATTATAATCCCTAGTTCCAAGAATATCCTGCAAGCTTCTCACGTAATTGGAAGCATAAGTACCAATGTAAAAGGATTTTGCCTTGTGTCTCGATGATTCTTTCTCATCTAAGATTCCTCACTACATTAATGGTTGGACTCAAAAATGCTAGTCTGCTTCATCCTAAATTATAAACAGTCCATGCTTCCATGGAAACAACATGTGCATAATATAATAAAGTTTATATGTTGTCTGAACAACTATTAAACTCATATTCAAAACAAAATATTTTTCTAATAATAGTAAAAACAATGTATGAATAAGGGAAAAAAAGAAAGACATAGAAACCAGAGTTTTCATAGTATATATAATTGTACAGGAAAGCAAGTGCATTACTTGGCCAATCATTTTCCATAATGTCTTATTGAAACAAAGTAGCAATGAGAATAATAGTGGGAAAGCTAGTTGTGCCAAGGACAAAAGCATCAAGGAATGTTCTTAGACCAACATTAGATATCCTATGGAGTGCTTCAGACCACCAATCATATCTAAGAAGCCCTAGTCTAGGCACTCTTGTAGCATTATTTGCTAAGTGCAGCATCTTTTCATTTAATGTCATTTAGCTCACCAAGTCACTTGCCCTTATACTATAGGGTAGTCTTTTCATAGGCTCATACACACGTGAGTTTATAAGTAGACAAATGTTAAAATCTACTTGCACAAAATTAATTGGCTTATGCCATGTCTAGCATCCACTCACTTATAAGTCATTAAGTTATTTTATTATTATTCGATGTGGGATTACTTCCTAATAGCCCCTTATATGTAACTGAGCTTGCCCGTGGCCCAACATTAACAGGCTGATTGACACTTGCTCAAAAATAGATCGACTTGCATCTCTTCTTCAGTTTTAATCTGGACTAGCATCATTATTAACTTTGATATCATATTAAACTCTATAAACCTATACACATGTGGTCTTATAAGTGGTTAAGTGTTGAAAACCACTTACATAAAACTAATTGACTTTTGTTAGGTCCAACATTCACTCATAAATTCTCAAGTTATTTTATTATTATTCTATGTGGTATCTAACGTGGAGGTAATTTCAAAGATGTTTCTGACCCGTTTAGATAAGCAATAGTTAAACCAAATGCAATTTTTGGCCTTACAAGTATATGATTCGAAAAGAAATGGGCCAATGGATCTAAGTTATTGCCTTTAGCAATAAGCAAAGTCATTTTTTAGCTAAATTCCTTCATTTGGGCCCTCAATTAGTAGTTTTTTCCTTTATGGCAGTTTTTTATTTTGGTTGTAACTTTTGGTAGAAAACTTTGATTTGTGCGCTGTTTGTGAAGTTTGTCTTGTTTTATTGCCTATTTTCATTTGGAGTAATTTTGTAATTTTTCCATTTTTGGTAGTTTTATATCAATTTCGAACATCTATTTAAACTCTTGTTTCTAGCCTGTTTTGAATATCAAATAAAATTCAGAAATTTTGAGACCCTAATTTAGCTTTTGCCTCTTTGCTTATGTTGCATCAGTATCACTTCCCAATAAGCCTTGCATTGGAAAAGGCAAAACTTGACACTTCAAATCCAAGATGAGTTAGCCTAGAAAATTCACATATGTAGATGAAGTTACTGCTAGTCAGGGTGGCATTCTCAATGAGTTTTGATGAGTTAAGGTTGACTGGACATAAGGATGAACATTTGCTTTTGGATATTTCTCCCTAAGCATTACTAGAAATATCATATAATGGTGATGTGGTTTTCAACTATTGAAACTGACATATCATATTTGCGATCATAATTTGTATGCCTTTATCATGTAAATTGAATTTATCTTATAAATTGAATCATTTTTTCTTGGCAAAGTTCTACTTGTTAAATTAGTATTAATTTGTGAAAACCCTTTTTTTAATTTTTTTTTTTTTTGCCAGAATAAATAGATTTCAATTCATCAAAGAGGCTTAAAGCCCAAGTAAGTACAGCAGGTGAGTACAATAATTAGTAGAGCCCAGCTAGAGAACTAATGAACAATTATACCTAACATGGAGTTTTTAACAATAGGCTTCAAGCCCAATAGACAACAAATCAGTGCTGAGTCTGGTAATATCATGGCTCAATGGCCTACAGAAAGAATGAATTCCCCATTCAGTCCCTTCTCTACCTTTCCCTTTCTAGAACCATTGACTGATTCTAGCTCCATTGCACCGGCGGCCAAGGTAGGAAGTGTAGCATCCAAAGAATCAAACATGTAGCTGGACCAAACCAATGAGACTTGTACTTCTAGAGTCATAAGCGAACCCTTCTTAGAACTGAAATTCTATGAAATGACCAAGAGCCAGGATCAACCTTGCATAACCAAAGTAGCCAGAAAGAAAGAAAAACTCTAATCACGTTAAAGGAGAGCACAGGACAAAGACGGTTAGTGCAGAGAGCTCCTTTTGTCCATATCTGAAAACCTCCCTCCACCATCCATCCAAGTCCACAACAAAAGAAAGTAATTAGATAGCTATACAACTATGGTAGAAGATCTGCTACCGACAATACTGATCGAAGACAAAATAGCAAAATAGATAAAAATTTCTAACCCAACAGGAATGGGAGATAACAAGGATCCAAAATTTTTAGCCATTTCATTTGAAAATCTTTTTAAAAAAAAAAGTTATTTCTTCCAGTGGCTCATAAACCCAACAAAAGTGTTTGCACGTCTACCCCTTGTTAAGTTTGAGGTTTTTTTTTTCTTCTTTTTTTTTCTTTTGCCAAATTGTTAAGTTTGAGGTTGTGCCATTTCAATTTCAAAGACAAAATATTTATAAGATTACATTATGGACCACATGAATAAAAACATTTGAAAAAATATATATATATTACTCCCATTAGCCAAAGCAAAAATTACAAGAGTTTTGAATTTGTCATGAATTTATTTGGTATGTTTGATAGATTATAATGTAATGTGAAGTAATATAATTAAATATATTTCTCATATAATATTTACACTAAAAAGATATTTGATTACATTACATTATATTATATTAATATTAATGCTTACCGTTACAAAAACAAAATAAAAATCCATGTAAGCATTTGTTAAGGAACATGTTGAGCTCAATTAGCAAAGAAAAAAAAAATTCAGAACTTCGTGTTAGTAAAACCGAATATTTGGATTTGGACCGTTAATAGAATTAAGTTGTTTCGTACCGTTGTTAAAATGAATTAATAATATTGCAAAATGTCGTTGAAATTTTTAGCGTATACCCACCGTAGGATGCACATCTCAAGCGTCATAATGAAAAATAAAGCAAAGTTACTTTTTCATCAAAATTTGCCGAGGGGGAATAAAACGCATGAACTTTTATATGATTATTTTCCCTTCAATTAAAAATTAACTTATCCTATATTTTCACATAATTAATTAATATATTAATTCAATGTAAAAAATAAATTTAATTATTTATTATAACAATAAAGATAAAAAATTATTTATAAAAAAATCAAATTCGTTTTATTTTAATTAATATAAATAAATTTATCATATCTTTAAAATTCATTTTGTTATTCTTGTTATATAACATTACCATCTCAAAATTCTCATTAATTTTTTTCTAAATAGACAATTTTACGAGACCCGACCTGATCCAATCCAAAACCTATATCTATTTATATAAATTCAAAAATTATTTGAAAAATTTTTCATGTGCCAAATAATTCTTTTAAAAATTAGATTTATACAAGATCCCCTTATTGATTTTTTTTTCCCCACATTATTATAATTTTGAATTTTTCAATTAAAATTCAAATACACTACATTAAATATCTTTGTATTACATTTTCAGCTGACCAGTATACATTTTTATATTAATATTCAAAATTAACAGAAGATAATATTTATATTTAATAAAAAATTAATAATAATATTTCTTGTTAAAATATTTAAAAATATATAAAGTAAATAAAAACATAACCAAACCTGCACTTTTTGCAGACTTGGAATGTTATTTTTTTTAGAAGCTAAACCCGAAAATACTCTTAACCCAATCTACGGCTCAACAGCCTATAGTTCGCCCAAAAAGACCCAACCTGAACCCAAAATGACTCGACCCAAACACACCTAACTGACCTGACCGCTTGTTTGAACTAGATTGCTCAAGTGTATAAAAGTAATTTCCCAGATTACTTTGCTGCAAGTGCAGAACCTCTTCTTCAAAATGAATCCAGAACTGCTCAATTTCTTTTTGCAGCATTTATCAACTGAACAAATAATTACAAAAATAAGCGAACTTAAACAGAAACATTTTTCCTTTTAACCTAATCCTCCAATTCAATTCCAAATAGACAAAAAAATGAAACAACAGCCTAAAAGGAATATGGGTCAAGATAGAACATGTAACATTTTGCTGCCATTGATACTGGAAATAAAATTCTCTTCCACCCACTTGTACATTTCACATAAACAAAACAACCAATGCACACATGGGAAGAACCATACAAGAGAAGCGGCAGCACAAGCAAAAGCACCATTAACCACCACACAGGCATATGATGGCACAATTGATGGTCAGAAAATTTCATCACAACCTTACATAAGTATTACTGCTGCTCATCATCTGGCTGATCCTCCCCAAAACCCCGTTGTGCAATTCTGTAATACAGTATACCCATAGTTGCCATACAGGCCCTGCACATGATCGTAACACACTTGCATTAGCTAAAGCAGCAATCATAATGCACCCGCACTAGTGAAACAGCTGATACACTTCTCTTGATTCATATTACGTGAACATTGTCGCATATTTACCAAGAAAAAATACCAAATATGGATGACCTAAGAGTAGATGAATAGAAGAATTCATGCAATATATAAATGTCAATCAACCTTTCAAACAAGAGAATGATTATGATTGCTATGTTATTCATACTCTTCTTATGAGATAATATGGGAATTGAATCATAAGGAAGATTACATTATTGCAATAAAGAGAAGGATTTTTCTTGGATCCATTCTCGATGGTCTTTGATGTCTAACACGACCTTCTGAGACATCATCTCCATTTGATGCATCTTTACGTGGAGGTGCAGTTACTGGTAAAGTTGGTAATGCACTTGACCAGAACGGAAGCAATGCTCTAAGGAACTTGTGGCGGAATGGACCTGCAATGGAAGAATGGGAATTTGAAATTGCACAGGAAATAAGGCAATCAGCATAAATTATTTGATTGGAAATGCATCATTTTTACTTTATGTCAATAATATCAACCAGTTCTGATAAAGGAGTGAAGAATAGCTTTGCTCATTGCACGACAATTTATAATCAAAACGCTGTAAGAATAAATTATTTGAAATAAATACAAGGATCAAACTATACCAGGTGTCAGGGTACTATTATTATAACCCCTCTCGTTTTTGTATCATCCATATACCCCGTTAAGACATGCATATTTACCATGCCCATTGTACCTTCAATACCACATTTACCAGCTGTCAATAATCTATATTTACCATGCTTTTGTGCATGAGATTATCTGGATCAATTTGATATTTGACTAGGGGTGTGCAAGGAAACCAAAATACCTAACTACAGACCATAAGCCAAACTAACTGGAAACTAAACCAGTATATTGTATTTTATCTGAGTTTTTTTAGTTGGATTTTGTTATTCTGGTTTTGTCACAAGTTTTTATATTCGACAACCAAAATATTATACTTTTTTTTTTTTTTAATTTATGTTACAATTTATAAAATATATTAGAATTTAATTTATTTTTTATCTTCTATTTTTTATTTTTATTACTCAATCATCCTCCGCGATTTTTGGAAAAGAACCGAGTTTTTTGGATAATGTATTAATTGTTATTAGTATTTCTATTTTGAGTAGATGGTACTTTTAACATTAATTTTAATATGAGAACGAAGTCTTATATCATTGTATTATGTCTCTCTAGTTTATTATAGTTGTTTCTTCTTACTCTAACAAATGATACTAGTGTTAGAAATGTGACAATCATCATATTTGGTTGACAATATTCTTGACATCATAGTTTTTCTTTTTTACCTTGTGAGTTTTAAAGTTTCTTTAATCTGTATACAATTGATAAAAATTATTACGCTCAATCAATAATATTGAGACTTATATTTAAGTTAATTGATTGAATTTGGTAAAAGAACAAGAATAAAAAAATTAAAAATTAAATAAAATGATAGTAACCGAACCAATCAAAAACTGGTGATTTGGTTACGGTTAGAGTAATTGCCAAACTGATGGATTCCGTTTGGTTTGAAAACTTTGTGAATGGTTCAGTAACCAAACCATGCACACCTCCATTGGCAACCATAATATGCAAAGGAAACAGAATATGATTGTTAGTAGATTAAAAAAAAAAAAAAAGGGCCCCGTGAAAAGCTCACAAGCTCCATTGTCATATGAATTTGTGCATATAGCAAAGTTTCTACTCACCCCTTCGACTGTACTTTTTTCGATTTCCATCTTCGTCATCATCTGCATAGTACGAAATTTCAGAATTTTGCCTTTCAACATTCATGCCACCCTTTCGTGTTGTAGCACCAGGCTGGCTTGCATAGCAATATTGCAAAATAAAAAATTTATTTATAAGAACTTGGAAGTAATAAAACAAGACAGACGACCTAGATATACTCATGAAGGTAGGTAAATTGACTAAAATATCAGGGTACAATAACTGGGGAGAGAGAGGAAAGGAGGAAAAAAATCTTACACCAGATGGACTTGAGTTCTTCAAATAATTCCCTGCTGAACTGGGGCTCTCAATCTCCACAATATCTGTAACTGAAATTTTAGAAGGCCCTGTTCCAGTTGCAGATGAGTATCCTTCAGACATTATTTCACCTTTTGTCACCGAGGGCGATGAAGAAATGGCAACCAGTGGATCCGAGGCAAATGCAGGAGGTGGCGCTGGCAAAGAAACTGGATGATTTCCAAATAAGTTCTTTTCCAAACCAGTCTGCATAGAAGTGAACAAAACTTCTTACAACTAATGTTATCTAAAAAATGATAAGGAAGATGTAATTTCAGCTCTCTTGGAACTAATGTCTTAGCCTAGAGGTAAAAGTAAAATTATTTAAAAGTAGGCACGAAGTCCAAATCTCACTAATAGCAATCCTCAGCTAATGAAGTCTATACCATTAAAGGATACAAAGGTGAAAGTGAAACATATATATATACATACATCTCTCATAAAGTCAAACACAAGGATGGAAGAGAAAACAAAAAGGCTATTTTCTATCATATGAATAACCATGCTAAACTAACACTTTGAGATGAAAATAATTCCTATCATAGTTTAATTAAACTTTGCTACAGCTAGAGGGGCTAGAGATGTCCAATAGGTTGCATTCAATTTACTTTCAGTGTCACCTTTTGTTTTGGACAAATTCATGCTGATCACTTCAGGTTGCAAAGGGTTACAAATCAAATTCATTTTCAAAAAGAATTTTATGTCAAGTTCAGATCAATTTGCAAGTTTCAATGAGGGTCGCTCATCATATTGAAATTTTCAAAATAAAAAAAAAATAGCATTTTTAATTTATTTAAATCATATCAGAATCAGGTCAATCATATCAAACTCAAATAGATTACATTTGGGTCAAGTCAAAAGGTCAGGCGTGTTGATCCCCAACAGGTTAGGACATTTCGAGTTTCATATGAATTCGAGCGATATGGATCAGGTTAGATTGGACAGGTTCAAATCAGGTTTGCAGGTCAAATCAAAATTCGATATCTCTAAGCGGGACCTTTCAAGGGGAGAATTTATTGATCTACTCACTCTTAAGAGGAACACTAGGGATACCCTCTTGTTGTCAATCCACCACTTAAGTTGCATGTGGAGAAATCTCCAAAATTTTATTTGTATGAGCAACCTTCACATATTAATAAACCAAAATCTTCTGCTATTGCCTAAGACCAATGTCAATCATCCTTATGTTATGATGGTTAAGCCTTTCATGACATGCAATTCATACATTAACATCTCTACAATCTGTGCATGCACCAGTGTGTGTGTGAGAGAGAGAGAGAAAGAGACAGTAGGAGTCAAGTTAGATTAAAATCCCAAGCAAGAAACAAACCTGCTGAATTGGACCAACTGTGTGTTTCACCGCTGCCATTTACCCAAAGACCTTAACTTTGACAAATCTAAGTGAACCAATTACCGCATTTTGTGGAGGACCAGAGCACAAATAGGATTGAACATATGATTATAGTTTGCAAGATGAAGCAGGAAAAAAGGATGAAAAAATTTTCATGCAATCGACCCAATCAGAAAACCAATAAAGGTGAAAAGGCAGTGAAAGTAAGGAAAGCAGACACATTGTTACAGAAAGGTTTAGCATAACACATGGAAAATAGGTTTATTATAATGATTAATGAAGCAAAACATTATTAAAGAAACCTCCAGGCTGTCACAGTGACACTGTTGCAAGCATTAGTTTACACCAATCAAGGATCCAAGCAAGAAGCTTACCTGCATGAGAGCTTCCTTCAGCTTTGAATGAAGACGAGATCCTGAATCTTTAATGCTTTTGGGAGGCCATATCTGCACCATTAACGTACCAGATGAAAATTGAGTAGCCAACTTCTAAACAACACCATCATGAAAACAACTTATTTATTTCTGTCTCTCTTTCTCTCTCTCTCTGCCATTTGTTTTTTTTTTTTTGGCCCTTTCTTGCTTGGTGTGACCAGAAGTTATTCACATCTAAACAGATAATGTCGATGAATGGCAAGCAGCCATGAGTAGACAGCAGAGTTGTAGACAACAAATAAAGAAAAACGAAACTTCTTTCAATCATTAACTGATCTCAAAATGGAACTTTGTGGATTTGAAATTTTACATGCAAATATGCTACTGCTGACCTGGAAAAAAAACTTTTTATTGTCTTGTTAAAAGACACCTTCAATAAGAAAAGGCTTGCAAAATTTAAGGGAAAAAGCTAAATGCAATTCAACAATAAATCGCTAGAAACAAACAAGGAAAAGTGACAATCTTTTATTCTCCCAAAAAAACAGCCACAGAAGAACATGAAAAATCCTAACACTCCTGCTCAGTCTTTCAAGGTCCACTCTAAAGTGCTCAATTTTGCATTATCCCAACGCCATGAAGTAGGGTTGTTTCCAGGTCCAGGTCAGGCCTGGGTTCCAATCGTATGAACTGCGACCTGAAGCAGTCCCCTGGGTCAAAATTTTCAGGTCAAAACCAGCTGGATTTTTTTTTTCTTTTTTCCAGTTCACCAGTTCCAGGCCCAGTTCACCTAGGACCAGAAACAGCTCTGCTGGTTCCAGTCCAAATCCCCCAAGTTTCTAAATCAAGCATAATCTAACTCCAGAATATACGCTTCTGATCCCTCCTAGTATATATCACAAAAACGTTTAACTTTAAATCCTTTATGAATAGCTAATTTAAACCGGCATAAAGGTGATGTAGGAAGAACCTAATCATATCTGTTCTCTGATTTTCTTAATTTCTGATAGTTTATAGAAAAACTGTTTGCAGCAAAAGCAATTACAACAATTTGGCATTGATTATATGTGAACTGTAATCTATCATTTCTTGATCCATACAAATTCGCATCAGAAAGTTGCCAAGCCTTCTTTTGCACATTTCATGTGGAAAGCTTTCATGCTATCACATCTCAAGACTCAAGTCTCCTGTAGTCCAAAACCACATACACACCTCAAGAAGTACTGCAATATCTACATATGTACAACATTCCACGCACAAGGATGCATCTCCAGTTACAGCCTTAAGTAATAAAATAACTCCTCTTTTTTACTCCATCCATCCAAAATTATTTGTTCACCTTAGTGTTACAACTTCTCAAGGGAAAACATGCATCTATAGGTTTAACTTGGCCATAATCTTTCTAAAATCCTCTTATTTTCAGTTTCTAACTATTATAAATAAATGATAAAAAAGTATTAACTCAATTGCTCCAACTAAGGTAGTGTTCTAAGAGCCTTTGGAAACAGTTCTGCCCCTCAGCATCTTTGCATGAAGTGGCAGCTCTCAATGCTTGAACCAGCAACTTGCACCAAGTGCTAAACTTGAGATTTATACCACTATACCAATTAAATGGCACCTTAAAGGAAAGACAAAACAAGTAATTTGGGAGAAAGAGAGTTCAAAACAAAAGAAAAATGACAAAAGGCAAAGAGGAAATGATAAAATAGGTTAGATTGGAACATCTCATCCAAGAGTCCAAAGGCTCAACTCTCCTCCGAGTTCAATTCGCTATGAAGCATCAAAAGTGCATGCAGATTAAATATATGTAGTGAATGAAATGTCACTCAATCTCAATTCGCAGCCCTTATTAAAGGCCACATCACTCCCTGCGTTTTATTTACACCTCTGTAATTATCAAAACCTTTTCAAATTTAATAAGTTACCAAGATTGTCTATTTCCAATTTCTAAGATTATTGAGGCCCCATTAACCCCATCGTTAATCAAATTTTAAAGTTCCACTAGTATCCTCAAAAAGCATCATTAGAACCAAAATTTTCCTGTAAAATAACTACTACAGTACCTAGAAAACTGCTAACCATCATTACAACACCAGTGTATAAAGATAAGAGAATATAAATGATCAACGTAAGACATATTCTAGAAATAACTTGCAAATATTCTTACCGATGTGGAACATGAAGGACATACATATCCAGCTGGTGCGGTGTGTGGAGGAAAGCTCTTGATATGGGAAACCAAACAATTTGTGTGTATAACATCTGTAATACAAAAATAAATGCATGTTATCTTGTGCATTTTGGAAAAAATTTGCAATTAACAGCATTGTGCTATATTTACAACACATACGCAAGCAACCCAATCGGGTGGTTTGAGAACCATTCCCCTCCTCAAGAGCAGCTTGGCATGAGCAACATGTTGGAGGCCAATCATACTCTCCATCTATCACCCACTCAGAGTATGTACGAACCTACAAATAGCAACAATATGAACAAAAAGTAAGCTTAAACTAGCCCCATACAAGTATTTTAGGTTACATACACGTAAGTATAACATACTCGCATATAGTACACAGTATTTACGAATAAATTTTACGCCTGCATATTTCACCATAATGTTTGGAGTTTGTGTAAACTGAACCCTTTGGTAGTTTTCAATCAATAAATTTAATTCCAAAAAGTTCCAGAAAATAGAACAAGATTTAGATCAATTTAGTAATTCCATGCCTAAAGTGTGGTTAGACACTCACTTGCATAACACCACCAATATATTCCCTTTTTTCTAGGCATTTCTCTCCAGACAACCTCACATCTCCCCCATTTCACCTGTTATTACCACTCTTGCCACTGGCAGTAAAACCAACCAATTTTTCTACTTATCAACAATTAAGTTAACGTTTTTTCTTCAAATGTAAAATGCATTGTTCCAAAAAGTAGCATTAAGAAGATTATTTTTTTCATCAAGCAAATGACCATATGGTTAAACAGAGTGTTAGCTACAATGCAATAAAACCAATAACTGAAGAAAGAAGGAGTTTTGATATAAATACCACACATATCTGATGCTCAGTGAAGCAGATACATTCCCCACAAACAGGCACCTTGTGCACGAAGCAATATAGTTTTGTAGCCTGAGAAAGCAAATCCACATACATCAATCCTCTGATTCAACAAAAACCCTCACTATTGTCCACTTCCTCTCAATCAGTGATATATCAGAGTTAGCCAATAACCATATTTTAACCAACAGAAACCATTAGCAATACAACAATCAATTATAATTGAATCTTGAGATACAATCTACAGCTTAATCAACAAAACTTTTAGCAATTAAACAGCCTTATAAGCTGACTTCCAATTAGCAAACGAAATGCAGGTGAATGATCAGCAATGAATTAGATAACTAGATCCCAACCATATTTTAACCAACAGAAACCATTAGCAATACAACAATCAATTATAATTGAATCTTGAGATACAATCTATAGCTTAATCAACAAAACTTTTAGCAATTAAACAGCCTTATAAGCTGACTTCCAATTAGCAAACGAAATGCAGGTGAATGATCAGCAATGAATTAGATAACTAGATCCCAACTCGAGTTTAATGCAATCTTCACAGAATACAGAACTAGAATAAAACTAAAACAAAAAACCAACGAATTGCCCTGCCTTTGAGTGCTTCATTTAACAAAAATTTCGAATTAAACTGAATTGGAAGCAGTCCAAAACGAAAAATCCCAAAATTTAGATCGAATTCGGTTTTCAAACTTGTGTTGTTGGATATCAAGTAACCAATTGAACCAGATCTAAAAATCTCCATCTGCTAATGAAAATTTCAAAGCTATAATTGAATGAGAAAGCGAAGAAGAGTGAGAAACATAGAGGTACCTTACGGCATTTGCAGACCACCATTGCTGAGGAAAATCGATGAGCTCGAGACTTGGATAAATTATGTTGTGTAGAGCTTCAATTTCAAGCAAATTTGTTTAGGGTTTAAGGGATCAAACATACAAAGCAAAGAGGTGGTGGGAGATCTAGTTTTGAGAGCAATCAAAATCAAAAAACAAAATAATGGGAACGATTTATAATTATAAAATGGAAGGAAAGAGTGTATTTCTTATTGTTTTCGGTTAATTGATATTTTGTTGAATATTTTTTTTTTTTTCCGAACTGTAATTTTATATTTTATATATATTATATATATTAATGGATTTTCCGTTGAAGTTAGTACACGACTACACGTGACGGATAGCCTCGTTGTAAGGGTAAGAAAAAAATCCAAATTTAAAAAATGGAAAAAAAAAAAACCTTTTTATTTTATAAAATCATCGGAATATAAAAAAATAATTATTATTATTAATAAATTAATGTTTATAACCTTAAGGTAGTATAAATAAAAAAATATAAAATTAATACTTTATAATAATAGTTATAAAACACTAAAATGTGACTGGGCAAAAAAATAAAATAAAATGTGAAATTTTATTAAAATAATCATTATTAAATTGATTAATATAAGGTAAATTCATTACCATGGAATTTAGTTAATCGATAAATCCAACTGATAAAATTGATTTAAAGGGTTAATAAATTAATAGTTAATGGATATAATAGTTAATGGATATAAATGATTTGATTATAATAATGTATTACAGATATACATATTTATAGAACAAAGCATATTGTTAAGAAAATTATAAATCAAATATGTCGTTTTTTGAAAAATTCAAAATTGGATAAATCACTTCAAAAAACACTAAATTTTGAGAATTTTCTTAATAGGATCATTAAAAATTAATTTAATATAAGCGAATATTTTAATAGTCTGTTTGAATGACAAAGATTTGAATATTAAATTTGGCTCTGGGCAAAATTTTTTATTTGGGTTATTAAAATTGGGTAGATTTAGATTTGTGCCAAACACTTAGTAAAATCTAGCTCAAACACTTAATATTTCAAATATTTATTTTTATCTAATTATTTTAAATATGAGAGAGAGTAAGATTCCGAATGATGGTAGTGAAAAGACCAAGTGCTGCTTCAGCGACAAAGGTAAGGTAGTGATAAGCCCTAATGACGGAACCATAGCTTACCCGATTGAGGCCTCAACTTCGATTTTTGCTTTTCACCATTAGCTTACTTCATAGGACTGCACACAACTCCCTCTCTCTTTGGAAACTGAATCAACTTGTAAGGTTTTTCTTTCTTTTTATCTATATTTTATTTAGTAAGTAACTATTTGTACCTAAATCTCTTATACATTCTTTTATTTAATAAAATTGATATTCCATGTTAAGTTCAAGTTGTTGCTCTGTTTTTCTTTTTTTTTTTTTAATTTTATTATTATTAATATAGTATTAGATTCGGTACTAATTCTACTGTTTGACTATTTGGCTTTCATGTATGAAATTATTCTTGATGTTTCAATTCCGGACCTTTAATGGTTGTCCCAATTCATACACTTTAATTTTTGAATTGTTGAATGGTTTGTTTTTGTCACTTATTAATTTATGGGTGATAGTTTGCTTAATGTTTGTTTTATTGATTTAGGATTGTTTGCATCTTTGGTATATTCAACTTTCAATTACTTTTTCTGTGTTATTAAATTAGTTTTTAACCAAATGGGACTGTGTTATATAGACCATATAAAATTTCCCTTTTTCAAAAGGTAGTTTTCAACCATAATGCCAAACAATCATATAGCCATTTTATGTTATATATATTAGTGCTTCTTGTGCTTTATAGTTTTTAATATGATGATTGTGTCTTATGTGGTGTTTTTATTTGAACATGAATATGAATGCTTCATTATTTAAGCAAAAAATGGCTAGTAACCAATAAGATTTGCGAATTTGGAGAAAGCATGCAAGAGAAGAAAGTGTGAGGAAGAAGAATGTCACACTTGTCCTTGGTACTTTGCGCTATTACTCTATAGTGAGCTTACTTGGTCTGCAGGAATGGGTAAGCTTAAGGCTATTGATCATCTCGTACAATCTTAGTTGCCTGGAATCAAATTACTCTTATCATTACATCATATATTATATTTCTCAATTCATGTGGGCCTAACCCATCATTTAATGAAATCATAAGTCATATTCTTATTATCAATTGAACTTCTTTATTATTAAACCACTTTGTTTACAATGTAACTTAATTACAATATCTTATATTCTAATACAATTTACCATGAAATGAGACATATACAACAAAATACTAAGTTCTCTAATCTAGTTTTAGTGTTAACTTTAATTACCTTCCCCTCAAGACCTAGTTAGAATCTCTTTGTCTTTTAGCTCCTTCAGTACCGAATCTGATCACTTATAAGCTAATCCCTAAAATACATATACGATGTGATGAGCCATCAACACAGTAAAATCATAAAAAAGCATGATGAATAGGAATATCATGAAGAAACATACTACAATACTTTATATAATAGATAACATTATAATACATATATAATTTATATAAGCTTTATTCATAACACAAAGTCATTTCATTAGAACATTTTTTCCTTTCATAAATTGATATAAACATGTCTCCTAAGTCAAGTTCTTAACCCATAACACCAAAAACCTCACATTTCTTTCAGTCTATCAAGGATTTAAAGGTAGTCAAACCATAATGAAAAAGCCCCGCCATTATAGCACCATCATAATTCTATCGCGGTATATGTAATAAACTATTGAAAGTACACTAGAGCTGACTCATATACACTTCTAACCATCATGGGCTACAATAAACCTAAGTAAACATCATCATATGACTGCCTGAATACATTTAACTTAGTTTATAGACCCGGTCAGTCGAGTCACAGTGCACTTAGTTTAATGAATTCCCTCATTAGTTGGGCATGCTATCAATTTCATTTTCCTATAAATAACATACATTGATTCATATTTGATACAAGCTTTCTCATAAATAGAATATATATATATATATATACACATAAAAAATAATTAAAGAAAACACTTCTTACTTTCATATGCATAATAAAGATAAGCAGTTAAAGAAAATACTTATTATTTTATTCATAACTTTGGTCTTCTGACTTCAATTACAATTGGAGGACTTTGATCAAAATGACCTTCATCGATTATAGATATTACTTCGGCAGATGACTTTGTTATGCATAAAATAGCTTTTATTACAATCGAAGTTCCTTTACAAAGAAATGGCTTTGATCTTAAGGACCTCACTTCACTATGAATAGCTTCAGCCTAAATGAATTAATACATTTTTGGTAGAGCTTACAAAGAACTATATATACTATAATATGTTACCTATTGAAGTTGATGACAACTACGATACTAATGAAAGTAATAATACAGAAAGATCAACAAAGGAAAGGAGTTTAATGAAAAACTTAAAACTTAACAAAATACATTCCTATAATTTTACTTATCTCTTTTATACTTTGATCAAGCTCTACAACAGCCCTCAAGTTGCTTTTTCAGCTCTTGTTTTCGCCATCATCATATTTT
Source organism: Reutealis trisperma (assembly GCA_947687605.1). Lineage (NCBI taxonomy): Eukaryota > Viridiplantae > Streptophyta > Magnoliopsida > Malpighiales > Euphorbiaceae > Reutealis > Reutealis trisperma. The sequence continues at coordinate 1,011,268 of CANTUT010000074.1, read as the reverse complement.
GGGTACCATTTCCTCCAATAGAAATCTCGATCTTTGCCAATAGCAACTGTCCTAATAATAAAGATCAAAATCATCACCATCAAAATCTCCACTGTTTGCTGCTTCTCAAGTCCTTAATCATTCTATAATGAGACATAATCACCTAGTTTTGGATTCTCATTAGACTCTATTATATTTATTTTGTAGGGTTATCAAATCTATTGATCTATCCTCTAAATCCATTTAGAGATCCTCTAGAAAATTGGGAAATCATATATCTTTTAAGTTTTAAGTTACATCATAATCAGTTACCATATTAAAATAAAGTTTAGAGAGATAAAGCTTCAGTTTGAGAATCTAGATCCTTTTAAGTTTTAAAAAGAAAACCCAGACCTTTAAACTTAAGGAGAGAGATGTAACCATACAAAATGAAACTAAAGGGTTTTGGCATCTTTAAACAAGAAAAAGAATAATTATGGCTTTTGTTTTGATGGGGCATAAAATTGGTCAATAATGTTTATTAAATTACCTTTTTCCTTGGAAAGAAAATTTTTATTGGAAATGTTAAACTTATCTTAAAAGGCAAGGTGTCATTAAATGGTCCATCAATAAAGATGATTTCCCATCTAATCAATCTTATATGTTCAGATTTAAAACACTTCTTGACTATTTAGTTCACTTCACATATATCTAAATCACTAAAGTCTTATCATTAAAAACACTATCCTTTCTTTCTCAGATATGTGCTTCTGTCTAAGTCCATAGCTCATGTATCTGAACTCATCTAATTCTCTTCGCATTTCTTAAGTAGTTTGACTTTGCTGTTAAGCTCTAGACTTGTCTTATGCTGATTTAGTTTACCTTGTTGTACCAAACCTATCTATTCACTCTTCCCTCTTCCTCATTACCTTAGCTCTTGCGAACTTACTTTGATTTAATTCACTGCACTATACTATCTCTAACACTTTCTTCTTATTGTCTTAACTCTCACCATTTTTATCATCTCTTAATATCTCCTCCTATAAAGACATGTAACATCACTCCTAGCATCCTACCTTCATTTTGTAACTTTTCTTTGGTATTTTCTCACTTTTGTCACCAACATTATTATAGTCCAATAAGTCTCCCTCAAGTATCTTTGCATCATACTATAACTGTCAAAACCTGGGATATTATAAAGAATAAATAGAAATTCTTATATTTGTAATAAGTTACCTTGCAATGGTGGTTGGAGCATCATATTAAAACAAGTATAGATTAAGGAAAATTTCATGGGATAAAAATGAACATGCTTTTAGCAGATCTATTTGGATATAAACATTAGAATGCGAAACTACAAGTATTGAGTTGTTGTGTCTTAACCCAACAACATTTAAGAAATTATATGGTAATTATGTGGTATTTTGCAATCTAGATGAGAGTTGGTGGCTTTGAAAAATGTTACAATTAAAAAATTGTGGCATTATTTATATGTATTCTTGCTTATGGAATCAATTAGTAGATATTTCATGTGGTTCTTAAGGCTAATGCAAATGAGTAAATATTATATCAAAGAGGTGAACCCAGATGCAAATTATCAAGATGATAATGACAAGTGAAAATGTTTTCAGGTAATAAAGCTTGTAATGGCGTTTTTGTTTTAATTTTTTTTAATACACAAAATAAAATTAAAATACTTGGTGCACTTGATAGAACATATATTCAAATGACTGTCCCAATTAAGGATTGAGCTAGATATCAAAATGGGAAAAGTTATCTAAGTACTAATGTTCTTGGAGTTTGTCATCCCAAAATGAAATTCACATATGTATTACCTAGTTAAGATGGATCTGCATCAGATTCTCGAATTTTAGGTGATGGTCTTTATAAGCGTCATGGTTTAAAGATACACTCAAGTAAGATTTGCACTAACTTTCAAAAATCTCTTTAAATTTTAGAATTTTGAATCAAAATATAACTAATTATTTCTAATAATGTTATAAATAATTATTATCTTATAGATACGGGTTATAAATGGTCCTAGTTTCTTAGCTTCTTACCAAAAGATATGCTATCATCTTAATTTGTGGAAAGGACACACTCTAACAAAATATAAAGAGCTATTTAATCTTCGACATTCCACAACTAAAAATACCATTGAAAGAGCATTTGGATTGTTGAAGAAACGATGGGCTATATTACGAACTCTTAGCTTTTTTTTTTTTACAAATAAGTTAAAATCATAAATGCTTATTTCATTCTTTATAACTTTAAAAGAGAAAATACGTCTGAAGATGACTTACTAAAAGAAGTAGATGAAGAATTAGCAAATTCCATCAAAGTTGAAAGTGAAACAACAAATGAAGAGATAATTAGAACTATTTGGGTAACACATGAATGGATTACATCAGATACACTTTAGCTATGTGAATGTTTGAAGAGTATAAAAGAAGACAAGCGATATAAGTTTTACTTATTAAGTTGTATTTTAAGTACTTGTTATTTCTTGTATCTTGTGAATAACTAGTTATTTCTTGTATTTTAAATTTTCATCTTGCAATTGACTTATGACAAATCAATTTGAATAGAGTTCTTATGTTTTTTTACTCTTTAATTTAATTATTTTTTTGACATTATGATATGTTTAGTTTTTCATTTCAATTATTTTCCTAAATGTGATGAGTGTAAACATTATGTTTATTTGTTATGAAATATTATAGAAATGAATGGAAAAGGAGTTCGAGCTCAATCAATATCAAAAGTAAGGAATATGCACATTCCATCGTCTTTTTCACTTTCTTAGTCTACATGAATTGAAGGTGATGCATAGGGTCACTCATCATCATTCTTCCAGTTGCCAATGACTGGCAAAGGAAAGGAAAAAATAAAGCTCATATGTCATGTGAAATAGAGAAATGGATAGTCTATTTGCTAATGTTCTATATGACCAAGTGGCACTAGGTAACAAGAGTGAAGGAGAATGGAAGCCACAAGATTATCAAGCAATAGAGATGTATTGAATGCCAAATTATGTCTCAATTTGGCAATTAGTAATGTGAATAATAGAATGAAGGCTTGGAAAAATATAATTCCGTTATTACTAATATTCTTACAAAGACAAAATTCAAATGAGATGATGATAAGATGGTAATGAGATGATGATAAGATGGTGGTGATCATCATTGATAATATTGTGAAATGGAATGAATATGTTGAGGTATTTAATATTTCACTTTCAACCTTTTACTTCCTTTGGTGATAATTTTTTGTGTTTGTGTTTATGTTTTTGTGTTTATGATATGTCACTATAACATATTGCATATACAACTACAAATTTAGCCACGAATGAAAACATAGTGGCTAATGTCTAATAATAGCTAGATAAATAACAAAATTATAGCCATTTATATTTCATCAAATTTTGTGAGCTATAGAAACAAAAATTTTAAAGCCAATACATTAATTTTATTTTAACTAGTAAATGTTGTGGTAAAATTGAATTATTAGCTATACATTTTTAGCCATGAAAATAATAATATAGCTAAATTAATTTTCAACTATGAAATTTATATCATTATGGCAATAGTTGATTTATTAGCCATAATATAATAGCCATAAAAAATTGTTACAGCTAGTTAAAATATTAGCTATGACATAACCCTGAGGTGATCTATGAGCCAAACCTATTATAAAGCACTTTCAATAGGAAAAGGGTAAGATTTAGCTAGATTTTCCTTCACCTGAAGAATGACTAGGGAGACTGTCCAACTCTATAAACCCTATATATAGCAATTCAATATCATCAACATCTCAGCTAAGACATCCCTAGCCATAAGCAGCTTTGCTCCATCTAGAATACTAAGCCTATGATTCTAGTGTTACCCCATCTAATAGAATTGAGGAATAGATACCTCGCCATTAAGCAAAAAAATAGAGCCCTCATCCTTTGTATCTATTTGCTCATATTCTCATAGTAACCAACATCCAATCACTGCAATCAAGTCCATTTGACTGTCAATAACCATCTAGCTTGCAACATCCTCAAGCAAGTCCATGAACTCATGAAAATTAAAAAATATCCCACTCTAAACTCTACCACCTCTAAAATTGCCTTAAGATCATAGTCGAGTATGGTGTTGAACTCCTAAAGGTAGGGCATAGTTCCTCCATAACTACACCAAAGTAAAAAAAAAAAAAAAAAAAAAAAAAAAAAAAAAACACAGGCCACCATGTCCTAAAACCTAAAATACTTTCTGATGCTGACACTTCTTTGATATATAAATTAGCACCCACTCTGAGACATATTCCATTTTTTCTTGGTTTTCAAACTAAAACTCTACTCCTTTCATGAATTTTTATTTAGTTTTCATTCTTCTATGCTTTCTTTGCTTATTTCTTCTGATTTATGCACTTATAGAACCGTATTTTAGCAATATCAGGCACTTATGGACCTAGAAACTCGAAAAAGTGGAGAGAATCAACTTAGGGAGATATGGTATTATGGTGATGGTGACTCTATAAGGAGTATGAGTTGATTGGGATTTTCTAACGGATTATCGCAATAATAAGCTAATTAGCCATCATATTTTAGCCAAAATAAAATATTATAGCTAGTAAGAAAATTTTAGCCATAACATTGAAAAGTCATGGCAATAAATAGACAATAGCTACAACAATTTAGCCACAGTAAGTTAATGTAACTATTTAGAAATTTTAACTATAATGTTTTAGTAGTCATGGTAATAATTAGTCCATTAGTGTAATATCTAATTATACATTGGCTGTAAATGTAAAGAGTATGGACAAATAGTGTATGTTAAGTACCAAGTTATGAAATTACATATAAATTTTTTGCATTATAAATAAATTCCAAGTATTATGATGGATTAAATTTGAAATGAGAGGATTTCGTGTACCCTAAGTTATTATAGACTTCTTATTGATCATGTATATGAGTATTAGTCCATATGGATTAGTTATGAGTTGGATATCATGTGTATGTACAAGTTATGAGTTACATGTTATGTGTTTACATGAACTACATATTGAGCTTTAAGTTTAAGGTTTATATTTCTCTAAGAATGCCAATAACTACCATTACAAATCCATCACCCCATGGTAAATCTATCACCTTATGACAATTGTATCACTCTCCTGACAAATATATCCCTCCTGTGAATTTTGCTTTTATATGAAAAATAAAATATTGGCTTAACAAAAGTAACGCTTGTGACTTATAAAGTCATGCTTGTGACATGTTGAGGCATATAAATTGAGCAATGTCGGCCAAACATATCATTTTTCATTTCCTCTCACTTCTAACCTATTCTAAACACCATAAATCCTCTCCATTTGTCTTCCAAACCTAGATATTTCATCTTTCTATTAAGATTACATATTTTAGGTACTAGCTACTTGTCCTATATGTGTATAAGAGGATATACAATATATTTATGATAATTTTGACTAATTTGAGTTGAAATATATTGTGTTTAAAATTAGCCTTGAAATTGCTATTGCAGAATGTGTTAAACTATTACAAGTTTTCATGCAACGACTTTTTTAATATATAAGTTGCATTTTGAAATCGCATTTGAAATATAGAGTAACAAGGTTTCATTTCATGCTTGTGATATCTCACCATGATTTGGTTTGTTTCTCATATTACTGACTTGTTAACATCATAAGGCATGTATTAAAACCAAAGCTTTTCTTTTTTGTTTCATATGTGACATTTCTTTTTTGTTTACTTCTGTGAACCCTTAATTTAACACTCTCAGCATCCAATCGCAGCCTTAGCACTTGCTAAATTTAACTCATTGCATGGAGCTATTATGGTGGTCCTGCTAATCGATTAGCGGGCAGATTTTTTTAGACTTCATTTACATTGTCACAGGCATCCAAATTTCTCAAACTCCATACCAACAACCAATCTCTAAAAAAAAAAAAAAAGAACTACCTCGAAAAGCATGCCATGCCATGTGGCATGCCGCACGCGTCAAGTCTACGCGGTACCGCACTGCCTCTTTGCGGCATGCCGCAAAGGCCTGATGCGGCGCCACACAGGCCTGGTGTGGCGCCCGCCAGGGCACGGACCAATCTGCTCCAGTGGGCCTCACGCGCGTAAAATGACTTTTTTACCCCTTTTTGTCCAGTTATCAGCCATTTTCTGACCCTATCCCCATGGTTTTTTCACATTTCCATTACCTAAACTATCATCTACCCATTTGCCTATAAATAGGCCCCCCATTCCCTCATTTTCAGACATCCCTTGAATTTGAGTAGATGGCTATCCTCAAATTCATCTCTTCTTCTCCCTCCAATCACTCTATAATTAAATAATTAATCTTTTTTAATTAATTAATTATCTCACCCTAACCAAGTTAATTAATATTTTTAATAAACTAAAAATTTTTTTGATTAATCACTCTTTTTTCAAAAATCATTCCTTTTTAAAAAATCAAATTAATCATTTTTCTTAATCCACCTTTCATCCAAATTAATTAATTAATCCTTTTAATTAATTAATCACTTTTTCCCAAAATCAAATTAATCCTTTATTTTAATCCACTTTTTCATTCAAATTAATTAATTAATCTTTTTAATTAATTCATTCATCCATCCTTTTCATCATGTTAATTAATTAATCATTAATTAATTAATCTTTCAATCCATCCAATCACCCGGTCCTGATAAAATAGAATTTCGGTCCGGTAAAACCCTTCGCCCACCAATAGTCAAGGTATCAGCCTTTTTCCTCACTTTCAACACACCCAAACCAAAATTAATCTGATCAACTCCTAAACCCCTCTACTTAACTGTGGAATGAACTACGTGAGTTTTGATCCCCATTCAATGGGGTACGTAGGCATTTTTGGAATCTAAATCCAAATCACAATCAATCCCCTGTTCCCCTTTTTTAAAATTAATTTGTGAATATTTTTTTTTCACCATACATTCATGTTTTGCTATATTCATGCATTTCTCTTAAATATCATCTGATAAATGTCATCCATGAAATCTAATTTTTAAGTCAAATTAAACTTAAGAGTCAAATTTAGATTATTTAAAACCAAAAACCTAGTTCCAGAACTCAACCTGGTTCGAAGGCTAGTGATTTTTATCCTTGGGCAAATTAATTTGAAAATTAATAAATAAGAGTCAATTTGGGTTTTTTCCTTAATATTTTCCCAACTAAATAAAATTAAGGTGGCGACTCCTAAAAATCATTTTCAAAATTAACCAAATCCGAACCCAAGGGTTCCATCATGAGTCTAAACCCAAATGAGCATTCTGATTCATTCTAGCAGACCGAACCAGTGCTCGGAGGAGGCCTCACAGCTGGTGACTCCACTGGGGACTGGTTGCCACCTTTTTTTTTTTAATAAAAAGGAAGATAAGAGGATTAATATTTGGTTAAGGAAATTTTTTCCAAAATAATCTCCTTTTGGCTCATTAAATATAATTTGACTTTCATGCATCACTTTGCATAATAAAGACTCAATGCCTAAACCTTAGCTTTAGGGAAACTTTTTGGATGGCAAGTAGCATTGGCTCGACAACTCTCTTTGAGTATGTTGGGAGATAGCGAAAGCATTCCACCCCGCGATGAATCCCCGATCATTTCGGTGGTGTAACAAGCAGTCAGTACTGTTGGACCCACGCGAGGCTCCTTATCTCACATGTGGTTAGGTATATCGATGCTCTAGTGGGACAGGGATCCCTAAATCAAACCACACTTTACCCTTGTGCATATAGTCACCTTAGCCTTTGACCTTAGGTTCCATGTACCATAATAATCGATACTTTTGCATGTTCATGAAACCTTTTTCAACATGCATCATGCCATGATCAAACATACACAACATGAGAAGCTTAACAAGGTCAAACACCTCAAAGACCCAAATCGGTGGTCCATTACCCCAAAAAATACCTCACACTCTCACCCTGTCAACATAAAAACCCGGTGACCAAACCTGTGGAAGGAATCCTTTTCTCGACACACCTTCACATTCATGCTATTTTTCCTTCACAATTCTATTTTCTTACCCCTTTTTTTCTGTCTGTTTTCTGTTTCAAGGTACCAATGGCCAATACCTTCAACTTTGATCAAGATGCCATAAGTGCTTTCTTCACCAGCCTCCTCAAGAAACAAGAGGAAACTTTTTAAGTTGCACTTACCACTGCTCTTCAGACCTAAGCTGAAACTTTCACCAATACTCTTAATGCTCAGTCTGCCACCTTTACTGATGCCCTCAACTCCTAATGCCAGTCCATCATCAATAAGATCAAAGAAATGACCAATGCCACTGTCACTCCTTCTCCTGCTCGTGTTGAGCTTGCATCTGCCCAAGCCGGGACTAGCCATGCCCCTACTTTTACTCCTCCCATTATCAATCTCACTAATAAAGGGAAAGCACCTGAGACTCTAACCTCTCTTACCATGGACTTAAACACAACCTCGCCCTCTCCCACTATGAATCATTTTCAAAGTGGAGATTTCTTTAGCTTTCCCGAAGCTAAGAAATTGATGGAGAAAGTTGAGGTGATGGAAAAAATGCTTACAAATGTCAAAAAGCACAAGGACATGATAGATGTCGACTCCTTAGCTCTCTTCTCAAATGCACGAGTTCCACCAAAATTCAAAATTCCAATCATGAACAAGTTTAATGGCACCATGTGTCCCAAAACTCATCTCAAGATGTATGTGGGTGCCATGAGACCTTTTGGTGTGGACGATGAGCTCCTTGCCCAGCTATTCCAACAGTCGTTGACTGGAGCTGCTATTAAGTGGTTACTAGATCTCGATAAAAATCACAAGAAGACTTGGGATGACATATGTAATGCATTTGTCAAACAATACCACTACAACATCGAAATGGATGTCACTCGTCGAGATTTGGAAACCACCAAACAAAGGCTAAGAGAATCCTTCACCGCGTTCCTTACAAGGTGGAGGACAAAAGCGGCTCAAATGGTGAACCGTCCATCTGAAGTAGAGCAAATTGACATCATTGTCAAGAACCTTCTCCCCCAATATCAGGCTCATCTGCAAACACAGTACCTCCCTAACTTCAAAGCTCTCATCGTCACTGCCACCAAGATCGAGGATTTGATTCAATCAAGACGAATCAAGGATGAATCCTCTAAGTGTCACAAGAACCCCACCAACACCACCCAAAGAGAAGAAGAGGTAAATGTTGTGTCCTGTCACCAGCTGATGAAGTTAGAAACAAGGAGGACTTTCTCTGAGCTGGGCATGCCCCTTAGCGTCATTTACAAGAAAGCCCTAGAGGCTAATCTGATTAAGCCCTTAGATCCATGACCTCCTTCAAACCCCTTGCCCTAAGGTTATAATGCAAATGAGCACTGTAACTTTCATCAAGGGTCGGGGCACAAAACTGATGCATGCCAAATTCTGAAGCATAAAATCCAAGACCTCATTGATAGTGGAGACATCATTGCTCCCAAACCCAAAGTCTAGCACCACCACCAATCCTTTTTCGAACCACCGAGCTCACCCGACCATCTCAAGTTTCATCCAATAACCGCTATTTTGAGAAGAGTGCCAACACTGTTGTGCCCTTATCCAAGTCCTCCGAATCCGTGTCCGAGTCATTTGAGTTCATGTCTAAGTCATTTGAGTCAGAGTCTATATCACAGTCTTTTGAGTTTGTTTTCTATTAAATTTCTCTTTTTTATTCTGTCAGATCTTGTCCTTCTGAGTTTGTATTTTGCCTTCAAAGCTTATCCTTTAATGTACTCATGATGGGACTTTTATCTATAATAAAAAGTTTGAACTTTCTGATTTGCTTTAATTTTTTCTAATTCATCTTTAAATGGGACATCTTTAATAAAAAAAAAAAGGAGAAAACAAAAAAAATGAAATGAAAAATACAAAAAATACAAAAAAAAATGATGAAAAAGGCAAAAGGATTAATTAATTATGGCACAAAGGAAAAGAATAAAAATCACATACATTGCATTTGCATAGTAGAAGCTCATGAGCTATTTTGTACAAGACGAAGACATGATTCAAGTATCACAGTTTACAAGATCCTTACCTACAAAAAGCCTGCCAAGAAGAAGTTATGGAGAATGAAGATAAAATAGGCAGATCCTATCTGACAGAGGCACTATCTTCATGGTAATACACAAAAGTGAATTCTCCCATCTTGGCAATCCAGATCAGCTGAAAGATACATCATCCGAAGATGACATCTATATTTCATTTCTGTTCCTCATGCATATATAATCAGAACTACGTGGACCTGATTATCCCTAAAAGAAATAACCAACAAAAGAGTGATGTAAGGGATATGTAGGCAGCCCGATTTGAGTGTAGTTCAAATCATAATACAAAATATTTTGTTTGTATAGCATTCTCATTGTGCCTAGTATATCATTCACTTGATTCTTTTGCCTAAAAAAAAATGCTCGCTAAGCTGAAAACTTGAAAGGGCGACTTAGGCAGGAATTAGAGCAAAAATAAAAGATGTCTCATTTAGTGATGATCAAATCTTGCAAAATACAAACCCATCATAAAGGATAACCCTTTCATTGATGTCTATAGCTTATCCTATTTCATGTAGTCTTGTCAACCTATAATTACTTAAAAAAAAAAAGGGTCATGTCTGAAGTCATAACTTAGCCAGTCCTCCTCTACCACCTGAGATGCAAATCTCTCGTGTCTTCGTCAAAGTCAAAGTCTATCAGTCATTATTATAAGCCATAGTGTCGCACTTCCAGTAGATCCTCGAGTCTCCTTCAAAAATTGAGTCACCCCTCTGTCTATGTTGCTTTCCTCGCTCCACTAATGACTTCTCTTGCAGCCCATCCTTCCTCAACTATGTCACCCTCCATAGGGCAACTTAGTACACTTTCTCAATTGGCCAAACCACCTTTATCAACTACCTAGTATACCTCTTTGTGGTCCCAAGTGAAATCCCAAAATAAACAGCATGATAACCCCTCAGCTAGCCATCACCTGATAGCTCTAGCAATGGGAGTTGTGATATGCACAAACTCCAAGAAAGAAAAGTTGGGGGCATACCCTGAGTCTACCTCACTTGTCTCAAGACACTCATCCCTAGTGGAAAGCATTCAACTAAGCCCAATAGGCAAACCACTCGACACCCATAGCCTCCAGTCATGAAAGATTTAATCCTTTACTATTGGTAGTGCTAAAAATGTCCTCCGGGGGCAAGTTGCAAGCAACCATCCTATTCGACCTCTAACTGAGTCTCAGTAAGGCATGTGCAGACTGAAAAACAGGGGCCATCACCTGAAAATGATCCATTAGCCATGCTTTCGAAATAACCCAAAACCTGAAATAGACATCCACAAAGCACCCAAAGCAGAAAGGGTAAGAATAGACAAATTTTTCTCACTAGAGAATAATTGGAAAGACAGTTCATCTCTCTAAATCCTTAACAAAGCAATTGAGACTCATCAGTGTCTTTGCCAGCATAGCTCTAATCACAAAATGCCTCTGTTCTATCTGCCATTGTGGCATCACCCTAATCAATAAACCCATAACTGACACTCAAACAGAAAATTAAAGCCCTCATGTTGAGCCTCTGTACCCCTCATATCCCCTAGTCACCGGAATCATGGAACTTTTCAATCACAGTGGTCAAATTTACTTAACCATCACCAACCATCATCTGGCTTGCAACATCATAAGGCAAATCAAAAACTCTCAAAAATTCAAAAAATGGTAGACTTTGAACTCTAGCACCACCAGAGTTGCCTTTGAGTCACAGCCAAGCCATATTCCCTATCTCTCTGGAATAGGTACAGCTCCTCCTCGGCAGCACCAAAACAGAAACCACGGGCCACCAGATTCTGAAATCTGAAGCAACCCCTCAAACTCCTCATAATGCCACCATGGCAATTTTTCCATACCAACCCAAGTTGAGTTTCTCAACCTTGTTGAGTTTTTCAGTCCAAAAATGCATGACTCTGTAGAACACAAAAGTCATATGAGAAATTGCATTCACAAAGCAAATGTGTGAATCCATCCTCATGCATTCATGCAACCATTCATTACAGGCATCACCACAAATCATGCATGGCATAGAAGTCAAGCAAAAGGTCCATGAATTTTGAAATATGCATGCATCATCTGTGCACTAGCACTTATGCAATCATCTGCAATCATACATTATCATGCATAAGCTGAGCCAATAGCCTCACCAATAACTCCTAAAGCTGACCAATACTTCCTCCAAGCTGACTGACACCTTTTAAAACTGACCAGTGTCTCTTTGAGGCTAAAAGATACCTTTTCATATCTAATCAACAAAGTGTGACTTCCAGAGTCTCTTTACTCCCAGCAAAGTTCCTTTGAGCCTTCTGAAAGGCCCAACCCTTCACATTCAGAAGCCCAAGTTTCTTTGGCACAACCAAAATCTTGAGCTGACTAGCCATAAATAGAGGCTCTTCCTCAAAATCTCGCGAGTCGACTCGCCATAGGTCAAGGCCCTCTTTTCACTAATTTATCTTGTCCAAAATCTTCTTTACATTAAGGCTGAATAGATAGCCTTGATTGAGATTTACTTCAGATCATCTTTATCTCTAATATTAAGGCTGGACAGATAGCCTTGATTGAGATTCACATCAGACCTTTTCTATCTCCAACATTAAGGCTGGACAGATAGCCTTGATTCACTTCAGACCTTCTCTATCTTCAACATTAAGGCTGAACAGATAGCCTTGATTGAAATTCACTAAACCTTCTCTATCTTTAACACTAAGGCCGAACAGATAGTCTTGATTGAGATTTACCCCAAATCATCTTTACCTCTAGCATTAAGGCCAAACAGATAGTCTTGATTAAGATTTACCCCAAATCACCTTTACCTCTAGCATTAAGGCCAAACAGATAGCCTTGATTGAGATTTACCCAATCTTCTTTACATTAAGGCCAAACAGATAGCCTTGATTGAAATCTACCCAAATCTTCTTTGCCTTCAACATTAAGGCTGGACAGATAGACTTGATTGAAATTTACCCCAGATTATCTTTACCTCCAACATTAAGGCTGGACAGATAGCCTTGATTCACTTCAGACCTTCTCTATCTCCAATATTAAGGCCAGATAGATAGCCTTGATTCACTTCAGACCTTCTCTATCTTCAACATTAAGGCCGAATAGATAGTCTTGATTGAAATTTGCCAAACCTTCTCTATCTCCAACATTAAGGTCGAATAGATAGTCTTGATTGAAATTTGCCAAACCTTCTCTATCTCCAACATTAAGGCCGGACAGATAGCCTTGATTCACTTTAGACTTTCTCTATCTTCAACATTAAGGCCGAACAGATAGCCTTAATTGAAATTTATCAAACCTTCTCTATCTCTAACATTAAGGCCGAACGGATAGCCTTGATTGAAATTCACCAAACTTTCTCTATCTCCAACATTAAGGCTAGACAGATAGCCTTGATTGAGATTCGCCTCAAACATTCTTCATCTCCAATGTTAAGGCTGAACAAATAGCCTTAATTAAAATTCACCGAGACCATTTTCGCAACCAACGTCAAGGTCGAACAGATAGCCATTGATAAAGTTTCATTTATGCTAGATGTCCTCCTCCTAAAGGACATGACAAGAATACACAAGCCTAGAGTCTGACATGGCACCTCTTTCCAACATTCACTATCTTCAGAATCACCTTTTATTCAAAGCCAAATATGATGAGGGGGCAACTGTGAAACCTTAATTTTACACCCTCAGCATCCAATCGCAGCCTTAGCACTTGCTAAATTTAACTCATTGCGCGGAGCTATTATGGTAGTCCCGCCAACCTGTTAGCAGGCAGGGGTTCAGGGGCAGTGCCCCAGAAAGAAAATTTTTTAGACTTCATTTACATTACCACAGGCATCCAAATTTCTCAAACTCCATACCAACAACCAATCTCTAAATAAATAAATAAATAAATAACTACCTTGAAAAGCGTGCCATGCCATGTGGCGTGCCACACGAGAGGCGTGCCACACAGCGTCAAGTCTGAGCAGTACCGCACTGCCTCTTTGCGGCATGCAGTAAAAGCCTGACACGGCGCCGCACAGGCCTGGTGTAGCGCAGCGCCAGGGCACGGACCAATCTGCTCTAGTGGGCCCCACGCAAGTAAAATGACTTTTTTATCCCTTTTTGTCCAGTTATCAGCCATTTTCTGACCCTATCCCCATGGTCTTTTCACATTTCCATTACCTAAACTACCCTCTACCCATTTGCCTATAAATAGGCTCCTCATTCCCTCATTTTCAGACATCCCTTGAATTTGAGTAGATGGCTATCCTCAAATTCCTCTCTTCTTCTCCCTCCAATCACTCTCTAATTAATTAATTAATCTTTTTTAATTAATTAATTACCTCACCCTAACCAAGCTAATTAATCTTTTTAATTAACTAAAATTTTTTTTAATTAATCACTCTTTTTTCAAAAATCATTCCTTTTTAAAAAATCAAATTAATCATTTTTCTTAATCCACCTTTCATCCAAATTAATTAATTAATCCTTTTAATTAATTAATCACTTTTTTTCAAAATCAAATTAATCCTTTTTTTTAATCCACTTTTTCATTCAAATTAATTAATTAATCTATCCATCATTTTCATCATGTTAATTAATTAATCATTAATTAATTAATCTTTCAATCCATCCAATCACCCGGTCCCGATAAAATGGAATTTCGGTCTAGTAAAACCCTTCGCCCACCAAAAGTCAAGATATCAGCCTTTTTTCTCACTTTCAACACACCCAAACCAAAATCAATCTGATCAACTCCTAAACCCCTTCACTTAACCGTGGAATGAACTACGTGGGTTTTGATCCCCATTCAATGGGGTACATAGGCATGTTTGGAATCTAAATCCAAATCTCAAATCTAAATCCCAATCAATCCTCTGTTCCCCTTTTTTAAAATTAATTTGTGAATATTTTATTTTCACCATACATTCATGTTTTGCTATATTCATGCATTTCTCTTAAATATCATCTTATAAATGTCATCCATGAAATCTAATTTTTAAGTCAAATTAAACTTAAGAGCCAAATTTAGATTATTTAAAACCAAAAACCTAATTTTCGAACTCAACCTGGTTCGAAGGCTAGTAATTTTTATCCTTGGGCAAATTAATTTGAAAATTAATAAATTGGAGTCAATTTAGGTTTTTTCCTTAATATTTCCCAACTAAATAAAATTAAGGTGGCGACTTCTAAAAATCATTTTCAAAATCAACCAAATCTGAACCCGAAAGTTCCATCGCGAGTCTAAGCCCGAATGAGCATCCCGATTCCCTCTAGCGGACCGGGCCTGTGCTCGGGGGAGGCCTCACAACTTCATATTTTTCTTTTTTTCTTTCAAAGTTTCCTTGAAACAAAGGGCTATCAAAACAAAGTAATAGAGAATTGGGATAACATATTCATATTATGTGGGAGTGATAGAGCCACTAGAGAGTGCTGAAATTTTTCAAGATATTGCTCAGGCTATGGATCAAGAAGGTAATGAAGTGCAATCTAACATTAATTTGGAAGAGTAAGAGACTTCAAGAACACTTCATGAAATTTCTAAAAAAGCTAAAAAGTTAGAAAAGATCTTTTAGCTAATGCAGTAATGGACATAGCCCACTCATTTAAAGAATATTTGAAAAGTAAAAAGAGTTCTGAAAGATCAAAACCTATATAAGAAGAAATTCTTGTTGTAGTCTCATAAATTCATGGGCTTCATATAGTGGAAGTTAATGAAGGGTAATTCAAGAGAGTTTTATTTACTCAAGTCTCTTCCTAATAATGAAAAGAAAGATTGCATGTCCATAATTGTCATGCGCAGTTTATCTAATCTTTGATAAGAAAATAAATGAGACTAGTTTGATAAGTTTAATAAGATATTATTATATTAGGACAATTAGCATAAGTTAGAAATAAATGACAATCTCATGCAATTTTTAACTAGTTGTGTTGTTGAATGCGTGTGTGGTAATTTGTAATTAGGTCTAACAGTCTAATGGATAGTTCTATTTTGCTGGATTATTATTCATATTATTAGTTATTCCAATTACAATTTGGGAAGCCAGTTATTATTTTTCTTTATTTATATTGTTAAAATTATTAATTTTTTTTCAAAATTAATTTCAAATCTAAATTTATATTTAAATAGTTATCCAATCAATAAATTAAAAATCTAAAATTTCAAATTTCTTATGCTCTTTAAACAAGGGTTTTATAGGGTAAAAAATACCAAAAATACTAAATTTTTTATGATTTTCTATTTTACTTACTAAAAATTAATTTATTGCATAAGTATTACTAACTTTTAATTTTTTCTCACTAGTAGGTCACTAAATCAATTTTGATAAAGAACTCATCGGAAAATTGACTTAGTATTCCATATCACCTGTAAATACTGACTAAGCTAAACACGTCAACTTGCACATTAGCTTATCAAAATTGCATGCAAAATCACTAAACTTTATACTGTTTCTTAATTTGGTCACTAACTTTTAATTTCTTACAATTTAATTACTAAATTTTAATTATTTTTTTTCACAAGAGGATTACAAAGATGAATCTGACACATCTAATGATGATATCTGTTATTTTTTGCCACATTTTTTAGAGTTCTTAGTATTATTTAGCTCCCCACATCTAGAGCTTTATTTCAATACCTATTTCATTGTTCATGTAACAACCTAATTTTTTATTTATTTTATAAAATCTTATTTTGTACGGAAATATATTATTTAATTATTTTCTTATTAAAGCATAATTAAAATTTTCGTTTTTATTTAATTTTATATATTTTTATGATTTGAAAATGTATTATTAATTGTAAATTTATTTAAATATTAGATATCTGAGTATAATTGGAGAAAGTATTCATCTATTTAATTATTTTTTATGTTGTAGAATGAGCTCATGAAGAATTGTAAATTGAGTTATACTACTTTCACCTTTCGGCAGTATTCTGTTTTTAAGTAACGAGTTATGTAAATAATATTTTTATATTTGCATATTGTATTGTAATTCTATAACTCTGCAATGTTATCTGTATTCTAGTTAATTGTCAGTCGTATATTAATGTATCTTTTAATTTGAAAAGTTGTTTGTTAAGTAGAAACTAATTATATGTTATTTGATATTTTGAGATGATTGAGTTAATAGCCCAGTGTAATTTTGATTTGAGTTGATGTTTAATTAGATTTGCTTAACATGTGGGCCCACAGCCCTATTATGTGATGATTTTATCATTTTGTGTGATATCAAGCTTACTACGGGTACTGATAGCTAACATACATCACCTGTGTCCTAGTGCTGATCACGTGCCCTCGGGTTTGGGGCATCACAAAGATGGAATCAGAGCAAAGATCTTGTGAGCTCTAGTATGTTTAGAGTTGAGGAAGTTATAGATGGTCCTTATTTTTGTAACATGTAGAGTATAAGATTCCTAATCATCTCTCGAGTTTCCTTTGCTTCCAATTCAGCATTAACATTATGTTATGATGAGTTACTGTATTAATTATGTTGGTGTGTGTATTATATGTGTGTTATATGCTTGTGCAATATGATGAACTCGATAAATATTCTCAGACTTGTGATTATGATAAATAGAAATATATGGTGCTAGTAGAGATTCTTTAGTGATGAATATTCTTTTGAATGTGTAGGGTGCAATTAAAGTGTAAGGATTTGAACTTCTATGAAGTGATAAAATGTTAAGGTCATGCGAACTGTAAATTTGAGGATCCACGAGGACTTGATCTATGAGAGTATAAAACGATTTAATTCAAAATT
Organism: Reutealis trisperma; assembly: GCA_947687605.1. NCBI lineage: Eukaryota > Viridiplantae > Streptophyta > Magnoliopsida > Malpighiales > Euphorbiaceae > Reutealis > Reutealis trisperma. The sequence continues at coordinate 993,511 of CANTUT010000074.1, read as the reverse complement.
TAAATAGTTTTGAGATAAAATGTTTTAGCTCTGATTTGATTATGTAAATGAGTTCAAAGATAATAGTTTATTTCAAAGCATGATTTTAAAGGTAGTTTTTGAAATATATTATTTTAGAACTCTATGCTTGTGTCTAGTGTGTCTGTCTACATGCATCGAGTCTTGCAATATAAAGTCATACATTATATGTCATCAATCATGCATCATGAATCTCATCAATCATTACATTAAGGTTGCATGTCGTCTAGCATTCCTGGACACAGTGTCTTGAATTCTAAAATAAAAATGAAAATGATTTTATTTTTATGAATAGTTTTAAACAAATTTGAAAATTAAATATTTTTGAATTTACCTAAAATGGATTTGAGTCCTCTGGATAAGAAATGGTTTGAGACATTAGATATAATAATATTCCATTGAGGTTATTAAAGATTAGTTATTAATCTTTGGTATGGAAAGGAATTTTATTAGTTAACAAATTGAAGTCATTATTTAGGAATACTTATGAAATGTGTATGTTAAAGTTGAGATAAATATAGGATGGCATAGATTTGGAAAGACATAAGAGTACATAGAGATTTCATTGAGTATCAATGGTATTAGTGAGTTTATTATTTTCATATAGATAAGTTAAATGATTAGGAATGTGAAATATAGCAAGATGTAAGTGAAAAACCTAAAGTGAGATGATATCACGAGCTAAATATAAACAATTGTGAGGCAGTAGGTATTGAAGTCATGAAATGATGTATTATATAGAAAGAGAATAAGTCTGAAATAGTTATGAGAATGTGAGATATGTCTTAGATTTAAAAGAATTTCTTGATGACCTTGTAATAGTAAGGTATTAATATGAATTGTAAAATTAATGGGTTAGCATATTAATTATTTTGTACACGTATGTGGTGATTTCAAAGTGATAAGATGAAGTTTATATATATATATATATATATATATATATATATATATATATATATATATATTGGAGAAATTAGTTGGGGCAGGTAAGAGTAATAAAATATTGAGAAAGATATAAAGAAAAGATATGCTTAGGATTATGATTAATTGGATGTGAAATTAAAAGTTATATTAGTTTTATTAAGGCTATTTAAGGTTAGTGGATAAGAATTATTAAGGATTATTTGGACAATAGTTAAATATTTATTAATGTGAAGTATGTGTCTTGTGGTTATTGGTATGTTGATTGTAGTTTAGCTAGTATGTCAGAATGCGCAGCAGTAGCATGGTGGAGAAGTTTAAAGTAAGTGTGTAGTGCTTGCTGGATTTGAAAATTCGAGAATAAATTTTCTTAAGGGGGGAAGATTGTAACAACTTGATTTTCCATTTATTTTATAAAATCTTATTTTCTACGGAAATGTATTATTTAATTATTTTTTGATTAAAGCGTAATTGAAATTTTCGTTTTTATTCAATTTTATATATTTTTATGATTTCAAAATGTATTATTAATTGTAAATTTATTTAAATGTTAGATATGTGAGTATAATTGTAGAAAATATTTATCTATTTAATTATTTTTTAGGTTGTGGAATGAGCTCGTGAAGAATTGAAATTGAATTATATTGCTTTCACCTTTAGGCAATGTCCTGTTTTTAAGTAATGAGTTATGTAAATAACATTTGTATATTTGCATATTGTATTATAATTCTAAAACTCCGTAATATTACCTCTATACCTGTATTCTGGTTAATTGTCAGTTGTATATTAATGTATCTTTTGAGTTGAAAAGTTATTTGTTAAACAGAAACCAATTGTATGTTATTTGACACTTTGAGATGATTGAGTTAACAGCCCAATGTGGCTTTGATATGAGTTGATGTTTAATTGGATATGTTTAACATGTGGGCCCATAGTCCTGTCATGTGATGGTTTTGTCATTTTGTTTGATGTAAGGCTTACTACAGGCACTAATAGCCTTGTATATCACCTATGTCCTAGTACCAGTCACATGCCCGTATGTTTGGGGCGTGATATTTCAACTCCCCGCATCTAGAGTTTGATTTTGAACAGTGATGGAGGTTAGAAAATGAGACTATTGAAGCTCTTGGTCGTTTTTCGACGAAAAAGAGGAGAGTAAGAATGAGCGACTTATGTTTTTATATTCCTGACGCAGAGATGAACTGATTCAAATCAATCCCTATGAGTTTTTCATCGGATTTATCTTCATAACTTGCCTGTAAAAAAAAATTAAATCTTAGTAATCAAATTATAAAAAATTAAAAGTTAGTGATAAAATTAAAAAAGTATAAAGTTTAGTAACTTTGCATGTAATTTAATAATCTGACATGACAAGCTAATATGTCCAACTTAATCAGTATTTGCAGGTAACATGGAATGCCACATCAACTTTCTGATGAGTTCTTCATCAAAATTGAATTAGTGACCTGCCGATGAAAAAAAACAAAAAATTAGTAATGCTTCTGTAATAAATTAATTTTTAGTGAGCGAAATAGAAAATCACCATAAATTTAGTGATTTTTAGTGCATTTTTTCTGAATTTATAAATTTTTATATATATAGATTTTAAATCATAGATTTGAAATATGAGATTTAAAATCTAAATTTAAAATCTAAATCCATATATCTAAATGCAACCTAAGTTTTATTTTTTTTTTTTTTCAATTAGAACTCATATAGGAGATTTAGATTGAAATATCACCGAAGTAAGTGATGTAATGTGACATGACACGTTATCACAACCATCTGGCTAAATTCATGTCAGATAAACTTTAGTGATCACATTATAAAAACTCTTAAAGTTTAGTATTTTGTGAGTCATTTATTTTTTTGCTTTTTGATTCTTTTAATTATTTTTTCATTCAAAATATCCTTTAAATTATTTTATGAAATATTCTTTTGTATTTTCACTAATATTTTTTTAATTATTTTTATTTTTTATCAAAATATTTTTTTAATTCTTTTAAATGAAAATGTTATTATAATTTAAAATAACAAATTTTCTCTAAAAGTCAACCTATGAATCCAAAATCATTAGTTATTTTTTCATTCAAAATATTTTTTTAATAGAAAATATTTTTCTAATTTAAACTTACTAAATTAAAAGCCATTCATATGATAGATTAATGACTATTATATCTATTAGATAACCCCAAAAATTTATATAAATTATTATGTAGAAAAGGCAACAACTCAATGATTAAGATTTAAGATGTATTATTAGGTTTTATATTCAACTTAATAAGCAACTTATTTAATTTTAATATGGCAAAATAATTATTCATTTTCTTTCTAAAGTTTAAAATAAAAGAATATTTTCACCGTAAAAACTTAAAAGAATATTTTGAATGAAAAAAAAAAACCAATGATTTTTTATTCATAGATTGATTTTTAAGAAAAATTTATTTTTTTGAATTTTATGAAAATTAAATAAAGTTTAAATTAAAACAATATTTTTGCTTAAAAGAATTAAAAGAATGTTTTGATGAAAAATAAAAATAATTAAAAGAATATTAATGAAAATAATTAAAAGAATATTTTGATGAAACATACCCCACTTTTTCATTAACAGAAGAAGAAAAATAAAAAAGAAGAAGAGAGAGAGAGATTCCGACGATCTATTTAAATATTTCTTTCTAAAGTTTTTGAACTCAAAAATTTGTTGGTGATATTTGTTTTGCCATTTGATAGCTATAGATTGGAATTTAAAGGAGAAAAAGTTTCGTCTAAAACTTCTCTTTATTTTTCTAGCCAACTCTGACAATCAATGGAAGTGATATTAGTTGCAATCAATTTCTTGAAGCTCAAACTTCATTTCAAGACCAAAAATGTTTAGTTTCAACGCTAGTGGGAGCAGAATAAAGTTCACCAAAAAATCGAGTTTATAAACTTTTTTTTGCATCAATCCGGCAAAATCAGAGTGAATTACAGTATGTGGAGGACATTTTTAAATTCTTGAAAGTGAGGGTATGCTCTAGGATAAAAACTCAACTCATTCGACACCGTTTATGATGGTCAATGTCGATGGTAAAATTTTTTTAGAAAATTGGTATATCAAAGGTAATATTAGAAGTATACAAAACACATCATATACTTATAATTTTTAGAACATTAGATATTAATATATCAAAGGTATATCATAAATATATCATAAGACATTGTATATTTTTTAAAGAAAAAAATAAATATTTGTCATGCCTTGAACCCGAAGAGACGTGACCGGCACTAAGATACAGGTGATGTACGTGGCTCTTAGTGCCCATAGTAAGCCTGACATCATACTAAATGACAAAATCATCACATAATAGGGCTATGAGCCCACATGTTAAGCAGATCCAAATCAACAATATTTTAAAATCAACGCCACACTGAGTTATCATCTCAATCATCTCAAAATATCAATTAACATATCAAATATTATATAATTGGTCCTATTTAACCAAACAATTTCTCATCTCGGAATATATATATATATATATATATATATATATATATATATATATATATATATATATATATATATATATATATATATATATATATATATATATATATATATATATATATATATAACTGCCAATAAAATAAAATACAGATTTCAAGAGTAACATTGCAGAGTTCTAAAATTATGATACAAATATATGAATATTAATTACATAACTCAATACTTAAATATAGAACACTGTCAAAAGATAAAAGGCAGTTTAACTCATTTCAAATTCCTTCAAAAGCTCATTTCATAACCTAAAAAAAAATTAAACAAGAATGAGCGTTCAATTCAATGAGTTATAAAGATCCTAATATAATACCACTGAATGTTCATAATGCTAATGCACTATGCCAAACAATCAGACAAATCACGAAACCACATAAGGATGGAACACAGTCCACAATACTACACTAATCCTTAATATGTGGAACCGATTTCTTATCATGGCTCTCTAAATCCAATATTGTCTCTTATAACCAATATAAGGGTCATAGTTGTCCCAACAACACTGACCCGACTGACAGTAGCGCATAGGCGATGAATAAGCCAGCAGCTATCATGCACCAGTCATAGCTCATCTATCTCATTATAATATTGTCATCACAATCATACCCTAAGTGGCACTACATCATCCCACTTCCATCCAACATCTACAATCAATTTGCAACATCAACATAATTAAACAGTCACATGTATATGCTAAGATGCTAAGTACTTTTCATAATGCATAATTATATATATAGTATATACACAATCAATGCATATATGCAAATGTAACTTTAATTAAATAAAAGAATAGAATATTAAATTAGGCTATATAACTCACAAATTGACGAATTTCAATTAACTTTCCTCATGGAGTGCAACAACTCCTGACCAGAAGGATGCCTGAAACATTAACTCACATTTAAAATACACCTTTACGACCTCTCATGGTTTCCAACTCCACCAACTTCATAGTAATCATCTCTACAAGTAATCCAAATAATCAAATTAACAATTACTAACAAAATCTAATATATATATATATATATATATATATATATATATATATATATATATATATATATATATATATATATATATATATATATATATATATATATATATATATATATATATATATATATATATATATATATATATATATATATATATATATATATATATATAACACAACAATAATTGAAATTCAAGAGATTCGAGTTTACCCTCATAAAATTCAATTGAACAAACATCGAGAATTGCTTTGGAATGATGAAACAGAGTTGCTGGATCTGCTCCATGCTCCACCGCCACGCGCCGTCGCCGGAGCATCACCACTGCCAGTGGCTGATCAAGGAGATCTTCACACTAATTTGCTCGCCTTGACGTTAGGAGCTCAAAAACCAACACCATTCACCGCCATTTGCTGGCATCTCGCCGAAAAATGCTCTCAAAGATTCAATCGCCACAACTTCGATCTCCACTTTCGGCGACTACCAGGAGGCATGGCAGGTATCATCATGAAGCTCACACCACCAGGAGTCGAACAGGACTAGAATCACTAGATTCCACCTCTGAAATTGGTCGGAATCTCGACTTGAAGATTTGGCGCCAGTGAGCCTTCTCTCCTCGCATGTGTAGCCATCCATCGCCTGATCACAATGTTGCCTCTTCACTCGAAGTCACCGGACAGTGGGCTAGCTGCTGGAGATGGCAGTGCAGCCCACTGCCAGCCGAACGCTCCTCAGAACCTCTCCCTCTCTCACAGTTCTCCTCTCTCTCGCTCCTTCACTCTACCTTCCATCTCTGTTCAATTCTTAACCATATGATTGGCTACCCCTTAGCCAATCAGAAGAGCTAAACTTCTTATTCCTTTTTTTTTTTTTTTAAACCATATATATATATATATATATATATATATATATATATAAGGGGCATTTTTTAAAACAAAAACAAAAGTATTTTTGTACAGTGTTAAAATAAGGGGTTATTTTTGAAAAAAAAAGTTAATAAAGTATATTTAGTGTAATTTCCTTTCGTTAATAATCCATGAGTTTCGGAGAAATGAAAAAAGAGTTGAACATTAAGATTGGTGAAGAAAGCTTGATCGATGAATGATGAATTGGATTTTTCCAAATAACACATCTTAAAAAAAATATTATAACAAAGACCTTAAGATTATATCCAACATGTCCATAACTTGTTTTATTATGTATATTTAGAAAAAGTATAAAAAAAAAAAAAAACTACATTATTGTTTATGCATTTTATTATTCGATAGCTGAGAAATTTTTTTGTCATAAAATGAGGCACGTGAATTATTTCATTAACTTTAATAAGCTAATATTTTTAACTCTATCAGAAATTGCTAATACCTAAGTTCATCCTTTTTAATTATAATATTTTATTTTTTGGGATCCACCATACTTAAACTGCCAAAAAATTAAAAAAAAAAAAAAAAAAGCCAACAATTAAAACACTCATATTAAAAAAAAAAATAAAAAAAATAAAAAAAAAAAAGCAAGAATAAAAAATAAAAAATTGCACGGTTTACCTCAAAACAGCATCAATTGAATTGAGTCGCATACAACCTTTGTTCTTACTCCATATGCCATTAATAAGCTCCAAGAGCTCATTCCGAGAGGATAAATTTATTAGGGTCTATAGCTTCAACACTCGTTAGTCATGACATAATCAATTGTAACAGAGGTACGCCTTGATGTTGCGTGCGAACAAATTGCTATGGTATTATCATGTATTAAAGACCTTCCTAGATAGACACATGATGATAGTGCCTACAATTGCCCATTTGACTCGTTGATTCTATTAGATGTGGAAGATGCTAATGGAGTAGTTCAAGCTCTTGCAATTAGGAATCCTCATGATTTCATCAGTATAGGAAAGCTAAAAGAGAGGAAGCCCAGAGGTGGAAATCCTCACTATTGATCTCAGTCGATACCTGTATAATGACAGAATACTTTATTCACAATCACAACCACCACTTTGATGAGCTGCAGATTGCAAACGTAATTCACTATGTAAATTCATAACTTAATATTTTTTGTGGTAAGATTGTTAGGGATTTCAAATTTAGGATTTAGGGCCTTTTGAAATCTGGTTAATGCCCTGATGCCACAGCTTTAATTTTTTATGAAGTTTTAAGTGTTTTGGGCCATCTAACCTAACTAAAGCAGATATATCAATCTAATAACAACAACACGAAAATATCGAGTAAAAAAAATATTAATATTTTTTTACTAAATAAAAAATATATAAAAAAATAATTTAGTTAAAATTTTTCATCACTTATTAAAATTAATGAATTAAAACTTTGCACTTAACACAGACAAAAATTTTTAAATTAAAGTAATTCATAAGTCTTATTTTATCATAAAAAATTTCACAGGCTCCGAATAATGAAATACGTAAATCACATCATTTATTTTTATACTTCCCTTGTATAATTTTGAGTCTCTCAACAATCAATTAACCAATGACACTCATTCCATTTTTATCCTTACCCAACAATTTTGCCCTATTTATTATATATTGGATCACTAAGATTGTCAGTGTCAAACGCTTATTCATCGCTAGTTAACCTATGATATATGAAGGTCGCAAAGTCTAATATGTCCGAATGAAAAATTTGACTTCACTCCAAATTCAATGGAAATTCTATGTTTCCTTTGTATTAATAGAGCGATGGGTTTAAATCTCTCTTCTCCGATCCCATTGTCCATTCCACCAGAATTAATATATATATATATATATATATATATATATATATATATATATATATATATATATATATATATATATATATATATATATATAATTTCATATTACATATATATAAAAAATTATTAGTTCTCTTTAAAATTATATTATCGAATATTTAATTATACTATTATTTCTTAAATATTAATTAATAATATATAAAACTTAATATAAAAATGTATAATATTTTATCGAAATATACAAATTATGAAATTTTAACATTAATAAAATTATAAAAATATAAATGGAGATATCCGTCTCCGTCTCATATCTGTCCCGAACTTAATTTATCTCATTCTTGTTTTGCTCCGATCTATTCATGGGATAAAAATAAAAATCCCCAAATCTGCCCTGCCTCACTCACTCTATTGCCATTCCTAGATATTCTAACTCCATTGCCTTTCCTAGATATGCTAAAATGAGATTCACTTCTTTGTACATGGATCCACCTCTAACTAAATGCTAAAAAAAAAAAAAAACCACCACTTCTAATAAAACATTAAAAAAAAGACATTTATATTTTTTTTAGAGATGGGTTGAAAAAAAATTGAAGAAGAAATACATTAATTTGATCTTATAATTCTTTATTTTATTTTTAGCAATTTTCACTCTTACAATTCTTTCATTTTATTTTTCGTAAATTTGATATTTCTGTTAATTGAGAGAATATTTCAAGAAGAATTATAATAGATTATTTATTGATGTATTATCTGTTTATTTACAGAGGTATTTTTAACTATTTATATATGATTAATGGCATAATTTATAGCATGATTTGTGGGTTATACATGTGAGGTAGAGTTGGAGGTTTGACATTATATAGACAGCCTACAGACAACCTATACCTAATATTGACTTTCAAAAATTTACATTAACACCCTTCTCAAACTCAAGGTGGTACAATGGATGCCAACTTGAGTTTGTTTAGAAGATCCTGAAACCGAATTGGAAGATGTGTTTTTGTGAATATATCTGTCATTTGATAAGCTGATGGGACTGATTATAAGATAAGGGTGCCTTGAAAAACATGATGATGGATAAAATGACAATCAATCTCAATGTGCTTTGTTCGCTAATGAAATACGTCATTACGAGAGATTTAGATTGCACTTCGATTGTCACAATGAAGTATAGTGGCAGAGTGATGGTTGATACCCATATCAGAGAGTAACCGTCTCAACCAAAGTAATTCTATGTAGCGTTAACAAGAGCACGATATTCAGATTCGGTGCTTGAGCGAGTAACGACAGTTTGTTTCTTGCTTTTCCAAGAAATAAGAGAATCACCCAAAAAAAACAATAACTAGTGGTTGACTGACGATTAGTTGGATCACCAGCCCAATCAACATTCGACTAGCCAGATAATACCAAGGGAGTATTGGCATTAAAATGTAATCCATGAAAAATAGTTCCTTTGATATAACGAATGATCTGAATGACGGCAGCAAAATGAAACGATCGAGGAGCAAACATGAATTGGTTAACCAGATAAATATCATATGATATATCTGGTCTAGTAACAATGAGATAAACAAGACTTCCAACTAGTTGATGGTACAAAGTAGGATCATTAAGATGAGTGCCATCTAGAGGAGTAAGTTTACAATTGAGTTCCAAAGGAGTTGAAACAATTTTGTTGTCATTAAGACCTGCTCTGGAAAGTAGATTAGATGCATACTTTGCTGGAGACAAATAGTAGCCTTGAGAATTATGAGAAACCTCAAGACCCAAAAAATAGCTGAAAGTGCTAAGATCCTTCATTTCAAAATACTAGCTGATATAAGTTTGGATTTCAGAAATACCAAATTTGTCATTATCTGTAATGATCATATCATCAACATAAAGTAACAGCAGTATAATTCCATGATCAGTGTGGCGAATAAATAATGCTAAATCATAATTGCTGGAGACAAAACTAAATTGAGTAAGAGTTGAACTAAATTTAGCAAACCATGCTCGAGGAGCTTGTTTAAGTCCATATAGAGCTTTGCAAAGCCCACAGACTTTATGAGAAGAGTGATATCTAGGAGGAGGTTTCATGTAAACTTTTTCAGATAAGTCACCATTTAGAAAAGCATTTTTAACATCCATTTGGAAAAGTTTTCATTTACAGACTGTAGCAATGGCTAATAGATTATGAACAGATGTCAACCAGGCAACTAGAGCAAAGGCTTCTTCATAGTTGATGCCATATTCTTGAGTGTATTCCTTGGCTGCTAAACGAGTTTTGTAACATTCTATAGACCCATCAGAGCGAGTTTTGATTTTGTAGATCCATTTATGACTAATTGGGATTTTGTTTGGAGGAAGATCAACTAGATCCCAAGTGTGAGTTTTCTCCAATGCTTGAATTTTCTCAGTCATAGCTTGCTACTAAAGAGGGTTAGTAATAACCTCATGATAAGAGTGAGGCTCGTGGAGAGTTGCAATGGCAGAGTAACAATGAAAATCTTAAAGGTAACTAGAAGTTTCTCTTACCTGGGTTGAACAATGAAGATTGGTGTCAGGAGCAGGTGAAGATTCGGAGTCATGGGCATGTGCAGAATCAACAGTTGGAGCTGGTTCAGGTGGATTAGGTGGGGAGGTATCAGGCTCAATTATAACAGAATCACCTGTAATAGAGTTAGGAAATAACTCGACAGAAGGGTCTGTAAAAAATAATGAGTCAGTAGTAATTGAAGTGTGAAACTTAGAGAGAGAGGAGAACATAGTATTTTCCCAAAAGGTAACATGTTTAGAAATGCAAAGTTGATTAGAAATAGGATCCCAACATCGGTAACCTTTGTGTTCAATCCCATAACCTAAAAAACAACACAAACGAGTACGAGGTTCTAATTTGGTATGTTCATGAGGTTGTAAAAGAACAAAACATGCACAACCAAAGGTCTTAAGAATTTTATAGTTTTGAATTTTGCCATACAATTTTTCAAAAGGAGATAGATTTTGGAGTACTAAGGTAAGTACCCGATTAATATTATATACAAAAGTGAGTGCTGCTTCTTCCCAAAATTTTTCTGGACAAGAATTGAAGAGGAGAAGAGCACGAACAGAGTCTAAAATATGACGATATTTTCGTTCAGCTCGGCCATTTTGTTGCGAGGTGTGAGGATAGGAATGTTGAATGATTGTGCCTTGTTGTTGAAGATAATGAAGCAAAGATGATTCATGATATTCGATGGCATTATCTGTGCGAAGAATTTTAATTGTTGAGGAAAATTGAGTTTTAATTATATTCGCAAATGTAACATAAATATGTGGTAACTCTAAACGATTTTTCAAAAAAATATATCCAAATAAAACAAGAATAATCATCAATAAATAACACAAAATAATAAAAGCCATTTATTGAAGAAACAGGAGAAGGTCCCCAAATGTCAGAATGAATTAAGTCAAACGGACTGGCAGAAATAAAATTATTATGATTAAAAGATAATGCAAATTGTTTAGCAAGTTGACACTCTAAACACTGAAATGACTTAAATTTTATGGAACTCAACAATCCACAAGAAATTAAAGACTGAATTTTATTGGCAGAAGCATGACCAAGGTGAAGATGCCATTGAAAAATAGGAAAAGTGATAGTAGTAGCGGCAGAAACAGATCGCTGAGGAAGATGAAGAAATATGAGTCCAAATAATCGCCCCACCCTGCGACCTGCCCCAAGAATCTGCCTCGTCTGCAGATCCTGTACCTAACAACTAGAATGAGAAAAATTTACATTTAGTCCTTTTTCACATAATTGACCAACCGAGATAAGATTTAGTGACAGGTTTGGAATATAGTAAGTATCTGAAAGGCTAAGATTAGAGGTAGAGGCATGACCAGTATGAGTGATGTGCATTTTAGTTCCATTTACTGTTTGTATTGGGGGTAAGAAAGAAGCAGGTATAGTAGAGGACAAGATATTAATATCAGTGGTCATATGGTTACAACAGGTAGAGTCAAAAAGTCAATTTGAATTACCTAGAATGACAGACATGGTGGCAGAGGAGTTGGAAGAGATAACCTGTTTGAGTAAGGCCTTAAGATCACTCATTGTGATGGCAGTAGAGGTTTCTGTGGTAGTAGCATTGACTAAGGTCGAGCCAGTTTTTGAGAAAGTCTTGGTTTTAGAATATCCAACCTTTAGTTGTAGTGGGCAAGTTGGACAATGCTCAAGAATGTGACCATGATCATGGCAGTATCTGCATTCTACAGTAGGGTAATTAGCAAAATTATGATCAGGTTTATTACAATTCTTACATAATTGATTGCTATATCTCAAATTTGAAGATCGTGTGGTTGTAAGAGCTAATTCAAAATTTGATTGCCTGCCAAGACTAAGTCGTGTTTCCTCAAAGATAAGTTCTTGGATAACCGTGTTCAAAGTTGGGAGAGGATGTTGATATAGAAGAAAGGCTCGCACAGCTTCATATTCTAGTCAAAGAGCCATAAGAACTTAGATCAGGTGAAGATAATCTTCACTAATCTTTGTCTGAGATAATTGATTCCAGATTGGCTGAACTTGTGCTAGAAAATCATTAACAGATTGGCCAGATTCTTGCTTCAGATTGTGCAAAGTAGTCCATAGCTGAAAATAGTATGCAAGACTAGTAGTTTGATACTGATTTGCTAAGAAATCCCATATTTCTTTTGCCGTATCAAACTCAGCTTATTGAATGTGAATGGATGAAACCGATGTGTTACGGAACCAAGTGATGACTTGATGATTTTTGCTGGCAATCTTTGAATTTGTTATCTGGTTCGTTTGGCTCTTTTGTGGATTTAGTGATATCTCCGGTAACTATACGCCAGAGGTTTACCCAATTAAGAAACTTTTCATTCCTTAAACCCAAACGTTATAATTGGATCCAGTCAAAATTATTGTAATTGATTTTGCAACAATCTGATTTATCCATTTTAAGGAATACAAAGAAAAAAAATGGATGATAGAGTTAGAATTTGACAAAACAGAGGCCAAATTTGGATTCAAAAGGTCTCAAAACTTCAAAAACTAGTCTGATTTTTCCAAGAACCGGTTCAAAAATGGTCAAATCGATCGGTCAATTGCTGACAGGTGGAGATGACATGGCTTGCCACGTGGCATGCACGTTATCTGACAATTGCTGACATGTGTCTTATATATTGATGATGTGGCGCTGACGTGGTCGTCTTCAACCTCTGACTACGCGTGGAGCACATGAAACATGGGTTAGTGTCTTTGATTGGCACGTGAGGGCGCATGACTAATTTTTGGAGCTCCAGTTAGTCTTGAAATTTTTCTGGTAACTAGTTCTTCCTTTTGGTGTGATCAAAGTGAAATTTTGACATGTGCATGGAATGATTTCAGTAAGGCAATGGTTTGAAATGAAGAACAGAGTAAATGCAAAACAATTGGATCAAATATCACAAAATGACTCTAATACCATGTTAATTGAGAGAATATTTCAGGAAAAATTATAACAGATTGTTTATTGATGTATTATCTATTTATTTTTAGAGGTATTTATAGCTATTTATACATGATTAATAGCAAAATCTATGGCATGATTTGTAGGTTATACATGTGAGGTAGAGTTGGAGGTTTGACATTATATAGACAGCCTATACCTAACATTGACTTTCAAAGATTTACATTAACAATTTCTTTTAAAATAATGGTCCGTTTGGATGACAAGGATTTGAGTCTTGTATTTAGATTTGAACCAAATCCATTATTTGGATTATTAAGATTGAGTAGATTTGAATTTAATTCAAATACCTAGTGAAATCTAACAGTGCAAAAAATTAATATTTCAAATACTCTTTCTAGCCTAGTTATTTCAAATACACTATCTTCATATCTAATCTAAAATTTTCATTTTTTTTTAATTTAAAATCTAAAATTTCAAATTTTTTATGCTCTTCAAATAAGAGATTTATAAATTTATAAATTTCAAATTATAAACTTGAAATCTAAATTTCAAATTTAAATCCATGCATCCAAATGTTGGATCAATGTGTTTAATTTATCTTGATAATTGGATAAGTACGTATTTGAATATTTAAATATTGATTTCAAGTTATTTAACTATAAAAACATAAAAAAAAAAAATAATTCTTAGTGAATTTAATTAGAAAAATTAAATGTTATTTCAAGATTTACATTTTATGTTTAATTTCAAAAGCTAACCAAAACACTACCTTCAATTATTTCAATTTATATTTGTTAGACTTTCTAATAGTAATTGTGCATACAACATGTTGACGCATCTTATCTAATGCTTGGATTATTCTCAATGGTGGAGCCAAAAATTATGTTCAAACTTCAAAGAGGTGCATACCCTTTGATATTCTTATGCCGGTTATCCAACTTTAAGAACTTGTATATTAGGCAAATTTGGTGTTGAAATATAATTAACGTTCTTTTAAGGAAATGTAAACAAGTTTTAATTGATATGTTATGCAAAATTAAATTTGATATTGAAATATACATGCTTTGATGTCCTTAGGCAGGTCCAAACAATATTTATATAATAATAATAATGCCACATGCAAAATATAATTTTAGACTAATTTTGCTATATTTCAATAGTAAAATTTTAATAAATATACTAAATATAGTCGAATAGTAAAGTGTATATACGATTTAGGCAAAAAATCCATATTTGATTTCCCATCCTGATACTAAAGAAAAAAAAAAAGCAAAATTTTAATTAGAAAAACATAGGGTAAGCAAAAAATAAAATAGATTTCCGTTAAAGTTCATACTTTATATAATAAGCATATTTAAAGAGAAAGAGAAGTGGAATATAGAGAATATTTGGTGAAAAGAAAAAGAAAATTTCGTTTTTATTTTTATTTTTATAAATAATATTGATGATTACTATTTTTAAAGGGTCTTATATTTATAAAATTATTTTGACTAAAATATATGTCATGTAAATATTAGTATATATGCTTTTAAATTTAGCTAAAATTAGATAAAAACTTGCACATTGCGACGGAATTATTTATTTTGTTGATTATAAATTCATATATGTAAATAATAAATCTAACTATAATGAGAAAATGCTATATATGTAAATTGAAAATATATTTGCCAAATACATAACAAAAGTAAATACAAACCAATAGTAAAAGTTGTCCAATAACATTTCACAAAAATCAATAGAAAATTTATTAAAAAGATTTAGATCACAAGACAGACCAATTAAAGAGCAATCATTAGCATTTTTTGATAGGATTTGATATCATCGAACTCTCTCAATAAAGTGGAATATATGAAAGAACCACCATTATGGCCACAATGAAATTAATTTTATGTGTCCTTCAACATTATTTGGAATTTATTTATCTATGCCTTTTTATACTTGTTTGAATTTTGTCATCCTATCATATTTCATATAATATATTAAAAAAATTAAAACTAATATCTTAAACAATATATATGCATCTATATGAAGTATATACTTTCTAATCCAATTACATTATTTCGATGCTGTGTGCATAATCTATTTTGTTAAAATTAGGCATATCCCACAACTTAATTATCCTGATCTTAGTTTTCCATGTTTCATTAACAAGACTTATGTTATTTACAAAGTCATATCTCTTTATTATCTAAATAATTAAATGAAAAAACATTAAGTAAAATTTGTGGGTGAGTATTAAAAAGAATAAGAAGGTAAAAATAATGAAAAAACATAAAAATAATATGAAGGTAAACAATTTTTGATATGACATTTTGATAAAAATATTCTCTTTTACTTATGTCGATTGAAAAAATTAGAGATAATGTGTAAATATATCTATAAAATTTAGTTAAAAATGCAGATTGACACTTAATATATATTTTTCAAAGCGCATATTTATCATTAACTTTTTAAAAACCCTTCAACTCACCCCTCCCTTTGATGTTAACATAAATTTTTTGTTTGTGAGGTCCATTATCAATCCATACTAACCAAATTAATATTAAAAATATTACTTTTTATGGGCCCATGGTCAAGTTTTTATTTCTTTATTTTTTTTCTCTTTCTTCTTTATTCCTCTCTCTCTTTGTTTTTAATTAATTATTAAAAAGTTCATATAGTATAAATAATTTCAAGAAATTTATTTTTATATTTTAAAAATATATTTATCTAGTATAATTAAAAAAATTTATTTCATATTTTATTTTATCTATTTTAATAAATTAGTCAAATTTCAACTAAGTTATATATCCGACTTCATATAATTTACAGTAAAAGTTTAAATTAATAATGCTATAAATTTTTTAAATAAAATTAATTTGCATTGTAAATAATTTAAAAAATATAATATTAAATATACAAATTTATTTTAAAATATATTTTAATAAAATTTATTTACAAATGAAATGAATTTCATAATTATTTCTAAATAATATAAACTAAATTAAAAATAAAAATTTACTATTAAAATAATTAATTATATTTTTTGGAATTTATTTTTCTTTATTCTTCTTTAATTATTTTATTAAATTAACAAAATTTAATTATTTTATTAAAAATTTTTATTTTTAATTTAGTTTATATTATGTTTAAAAATAATTATGAAATTCATTTTATTTGTAAATAAATTTTATTAAAATATATTTTAAAATAAATTTGTATATTTACTATTGTAATTTTTTAAATTATTTACAAGGTAACTTAATTCTATTGTAATTTTTTAAATTATTTACAAGGCAAATTAATTTTAGTTAAAAAATTTATAGCGTTATTAATTTAAAATTTTATTATAAATTTTATTAAATTGAATATAGAATTAAGTTGAAATTTAAGTAATTTCATGAAATAGATAAAATAAAATGTAAAATAAACTTTTTTAATTATTCTATATAAAAATAAGTTTCTTGAAATTATTTATACCATATGAACTTTTTAATAATTAATTAAAAACAAAGAGAGAGAGGAATAAAGAATAAAGAGAAAAAAAAAATAAAAGCTTGACTATGGACTCTACAAAAAGTAATATTTTTAATATTAATTTAGTCCACATGGACTGATAATAGACTCCACAAACATAAAATTTCTGTTAACGTTAAAGAGATGGTGGATTGAAGGGTTTTTAAAATATTAGAGATAAATATGCACTTTAAAAAATACTAAGCATCAATCTATACTTTTAACTAAATTTTAGTGATATGTTGGCATCTTATCCCAAAAAATTATTATTCCTTGTTCTCAATGAAACAATTTTCTCATCAAAGCCTAATATGGTTTCTTTAATTATAGCTATTTCAATGCAACAATACAAAACACATATTCTAAATAATGATTATCCATAACATGGGATTTCTTTTATTTTATATTATGATATTTTAGTTGATTTTGACAATGAAAAAAAGTATTTTTAGGATTTGATCGATGTTAGTCTTAATTTTTCAGTGGCTATTGATTTAGTATATAATAATAATAATAATTAATAATAATAATAGATAATATATTTATAAAAATATAAAATTTCTACATAAATTGAAAAAATTAAAAATTCTAGATTAATTGACAAAATTAAAAATGTTAAAAAGAACTAATAAATATAATTTATCATTACATGAAATTTAAATTTTTTATTGTTTAAATTGAATAAAAATAGCATTCTCTCAATTTTTTTTTAAAGTTTATTGTTTGACCACCATTAACTTTTATTTGGTTCGATGGTGAATCTAATTTTATTTTTCATTTATTTTATAAATATTGTTATCATTTTTTTGAGATTTAATAAATCTTTTATTTTATATTTCTTGATGGGAGTTTGTTTATAAGAATTTATTCATTTTCTGTCATAAATATTAGAAATAATTTGAGTATGATCTCATTTAAAAACTCGTAAAACGATATTGAAATCAATTTGGGGCTTAATATAACTAAATATATTTCTTGCATATATGTTAAATATGACCAAGATATTATATATATAATAGTTCCATCTACATAATCAATGAAGTTCATAAGAAAAACTCATATTTAAAACAAGATTTGTATATAGATTTTGAATACAGTCTAAGTTTATTTATCTTTTGAAAATTTTAAACTGTGTTTATTAATTATTATTAATAAAAGATTTTTTTATTGAAAAAAAAAAGAAATAAAAATAAATTAAATTAAACAAATTAAATAAATCATGTGAAGGAAAGGGGAGCCTTAATTATGGCTAAATCCAAATCGAATTGCCTCCTTTCATTTCAAATTTAAACAAATTCAAAAACCCCTCTATACAATCCATATTCAAATTTTCGAATCTCCTTCCCTCTTTCTCCCAAAACCCTAGCAAACACCAGTAGGCACGCTCTCTTTTTCTCCGATCAATCACGAGATGACAACTGCCCTCCCGCCGCCGGGATCCGGCCGCGAGCTCTCCAGTCCTCCTTCCGACGGAATATCCAATCTCCGCTTCTCCAACCACAGCGACCACCTCCTCGTCTCTTCATGGGATAAGGTATAGTCCCTCTCACCATTTCTGAATTAGAATCCCTTGCTCGCTTCAATTTCTACATTTCTGAATCTCATTGTTATTTCTTGATAATTTGGTCTGTAGAGTGTAAGATTGTATGATGCGAGTGCTAATGCGTTGCGAGGAGAGTTTATGCACGGTGGGCCAGTGCTTGACTGCTGCTTCCATGATGACTCGTCTGGGTTCAGTGCTAGTGCTGATAATACTGTCCGACGGTCAGTGCTTTTTTTTTTTTTTTCCTTCTCTTTTTTTAGCCCTAATTTTTCTGTTTGGTTTCCGACCACAATAATTACTGAATTTTAGGTTAGTTTTTCATTTTTAGAATGTCTTCATCCTCTGGTATGTTGATACTAAATTTTCCGCTGTAGTAACTTATAAGATGGTAGGCTTTGACAATAATGAACTATCACTATTATGCATGACCAGTTAAGCTGGAATAGGGGAGGCGAATTTGGAAGAATTAAAATCTGCATTATTTCCTTAAGTCATAACTGCTTTCTAATGTGTAGATGATGTCCATGCACATCCTGCTTTCTAAAGAATTATTCATGTTTTATAATTATTTTTGGAGACCTTTTCTGTCCAACTTAAGATTTTTGAATGGATGTTTCAGGCTGGTTTTTAGCTATGGAAAGGAGGATATTTTGGGAAGACATGATGCACCTGTTCGTTGTATTGAGTACTCTTATGCAGCAGGTGTGTTAGACTAGGATTAACTTGCTTCTCTTTTATTTATTTATTTTTTGTTTTTTGCAATTGTTTGTTCTGGTGTAGAATGCTCTTGAGTAACTTCTGTGTCTGGTAAGCCACTCGTTGTTTATCTACATCAGTTGGCGGAGAGATTATGATTGCATTTTTTTTTTAGTATGAATATAGAGAATTGAGAACAAGATGATGACAAAATGGATATACATCTATTATATGAATACCATTGTAGCACAAATGTAATCTAAAAGGTCTAGTCCATGTCAAAATGTCCTAGATTGATGACCAATTTTGGCTTTAAATGACCATTTAGAAACATGTATGGCATGTTGTCTCTGTTTCATCTGGTGATACTTAACAACAGCATCCAAATTGGAAACATAGTTTCAACAATTCTTAATTCATAGGGTGGAACAGACAAATAGAAAGCAATTGCATCCCTCAATTGTCAACTGACTGTGACACTTAATTGGAACATGGTCCTGTTATCCCATTGCTAACGGAAAGTACACTGGTTATGTATAATGCTTCTTCATGAAATTGCTTCAAACCTTTGGACACATGCAAAAGTTGAAATTTATCGTACTTATGAATTTTCAAGTTTGAATTATTCAACAAAAGGATCATCTATAAAAATGCAAAGCTTGTTATCCCTGAAAAAATTAAGCTGCAAGGCATTGTCTTTGGCAATACAGCAACTGATGTACTATTAACATGTGGTTGAAAGGCTGGTTGGATTTGTGGACCTGGTCAAGCAAAGTCTTATGATGCATACACGATTTAACTTTCCTAAAACCTCACATTATATGTATAATCCTTGTACATTCCTAGTTTAGATGCCTGAGAGTAATCTGCATAAACTCAAGCTTGTTGTATAAATTTCCTCTCTAACTTTCTCCTGTTAAAGCCATAACTGTCATACACTTTTGTGTATAAGTTCTAGTAGGATTGGGCAGTTGGTAACATTTTCTTATTTCAATGTCGTTGCACAACTGAAAGTATTTTTCAACTACTTATGATGGCTCTTTCCCACTTATTTAATTTCTCTGCTATAAATGTTTTGTTTCAGCTGCTCTGTATCCTGGTAGCATACTGTGCATGTACTTCTTTCATCATAGCGATGTGGTAATGCTATAGAATTATAAGAATGCATATATAGAATATCAGGGAGCAATCTTTTTCTCCTTCATTATGACAAATTTACGATCCATTCCGAATTTTCCCTTTTGTTGTTTATAGGGCAAGTCATCACTGGTAGTTGGGACAAAACACTTAAGTGTTGGGATCCCAGAGGGGCAAGTGGACAGGAGCGCACTCTTGTAGGCACATATCCGCAACCTGAGCGTGTTTACTCTTTATCTCTTGTTGGAAATCGTTTAGTAGTAGCAACTGCAGGAAGACATGTAAATATCTATGATATGAGAAATATGTCTCAACCTGAGCAACGAAGGGAATCTTCATTGAAATATCAAACCCGATGTGTGCGCTGTTATCCCAATGGAACAGGTATTGACTCTAACATCAAAGTGTATTCTCTGTTATTGCTGTCAAAATCTACCCCACTCCCAAATTAAAGATCATTTAATGTACTTTTTTCCCCTTTTGCTTTATTTTTAGATTTTAGCTTTCCTGGGTTTGTTGAAATGAAAATATTTTTCTGATACTTGAGTGCATCGACAAATATAGACATTTTGGGACACCATATATGGTCAAATAACTTTACATGTTACCTTAATTGGAGAGGACGTGGAGGGGAGTAGAACAATGTCTTATATCTGGTGTGATGATTTATGTGCAATTCTCTTCTGGATGGTCCTGATTTATCTGGTTTACTGTATGCAGGATATGCTCTTAGTTCAGTTGAAGGGAGGGTTGCGATGGAGTTTTTTGACCTTTCGGAGGCTAGTCAAGCGAAAAAGTATGTGTTATTTTTCCTGTATGCCGTACAGAAGCACAATCTTGCACTTCTTGATAGTCCTATGATCTATCATTAGTTTTTTGATAGTATATGCTAGATATCTAAATATGACTCCTGCTGAAATGTTGATTCCTGCCAGATTTCAAAAGATGTTTTTAGGCATTTGAGTAACGGAAAATAGCAATATATATATATATGTGTGTGTGTGTGTGTGTGTGTGTGTGAATCTTCCTGCATGCATCAAGCTTTATGGATGATGCTGCCCTAGAAAGTAGTCAAGCAATAGATATGATGGTGTGTTGTGCACTCTATATTCTTCATAAATGCTAGGATTTCTTGTTATCATTCTCTGTATTGGCTGTTTAAGGTTGATGCCAACTCCAGATTTTTGTGTTAGGAAGCCTAGTCAATAAATGGTAATCTCAGCTAGGAGTGTAAATGATTCGAGCCAACTCACAAGCTACTTGTGATTGACTTGGAAATTATTAGAAGTCTACTCGATGTAAGTCGAGTCGAGTCGAGTGCGAACTCGAGCTACTCGTTAGACGAGTCGAGCGCGAACTCGAGCTACTCGTGTTGTTAGACGAGCCGAGCTCGAACTGTATATTATTCAACTCGATAGGCTGGCAAGCCTAATCGAGCCCGAGTCAGGCTTGCGAGCCTAATTGAGCTCGAGTCAGACTTGAAATTGGTTGAAATTTTGAAAAATTTAAGTAATTGAGCCGAGCTCGAGCTCGAGCTTAACACTATGTAGACTCAATTAGACTTAATTAATCCCTTACTTGTTTAGGCTTCAACTCAATTCGATTAAACTTGAGAGCTTGATAATTTTGATGGAGCTTGAGCTTGAGTTTGAATTGTTCAAAACTCTGCTCAAGTTTTTATGATCGAACTCGAGTTCAAGTACTCAAAAACTCAATTTGACTTGGCTCGTTTACATCCCTAATCTCAATAGTGCATAATCATGTAAAAAAAATGTGGGATTACATATGTTGCATTACAGTGACAAAATCTTGTCTTTAATTTCACTATGGCTTGATGGACTTTAAGCTTTTTGCAGATATGCATTTAAGTGTCATCGGAAGTCAGAGGCCGGAAGGGACATTGTCTATCCTGTAAATGCTATTGCATTTCACCCTGTGTAAGTTTCCGAAGATCCTCTGTAGATTGAGTTCTACAACTGTTTGATTGAGAAATGCTGGGGCTCATTTTGTATTTGGCATGGCCTGGCAAAAGGTTACTGTACCTGAAAATTGACTTGAAAGTTTGAAACTCAAGCCAGTATATTTCATATCTTTCTAATTGAACTGATATGTACTTGTGTTGAGAAATTAAATGAAATTTCTCTCTTGAAAATGAGTTGCTTTCCCTCTTGTTCTTTTGAAAATTCATAAACACAAGTTTTTAAAGCATACCAAACTCTATTCGTTTAAGGAATAAAATCTAAATTGTTGCGAGCTTTTTTTTTTTTTTTTTTTTTTTTTTTTTGCATATACTGATGGTAACTATAAAGTTTAGTTTCTGTTTAAGTCAGTAATAATAGCAACTCCTTTCCATTCTACTTTTTTTTTCCTCTTTATTTTTTGCTTCAATATTTAACTTGCAGCTATGGTACATTTGCAACGGGAGGTTGTGATGGATTTGTTAATGTGTGGGATGGGAACAATAAGAAGAGGCTTTATCAGGTAATTGGTTGCAGGGATCTGATAGTCTTAATTTTTCTCTCAAAAGCTTTTGCTCCATTTTTGTAAGTCTTGCTTTTGTTTTCCAGTATTCAAAGTACCCATCAAGCATCGCAGCACTTTCATTTAGCAGGGATGGTCGTCTTTTGGCGGTGGCATCAAGCTACACATTTGAAGAGGGAGACAAACCGTAAGAGTGATTTTTGTTTCCCTCTCTTTATCCCTGTTCCCTTCTCTCTCTCATATCACTTCTGACAGTTACCCGTTTATTTTGCAGCCATGATCCAGATGCAATTTTTGTGCGAAGCGTAAATGAAATAGAAGTGAAGCCAAAACCAAAAGTCTTCCCTAATCCTCCAGCATGACTGGTTATTAAAAAAGCCTTCTATTCCATGTTCATCATACGTAGTGTTTTTTTAATTTTTGGTGATTTTCTATAGGCTTCATTTCTCTCATATGAAGCTGTCAAAACTCGATATTAAAACTGATTTTTGAATTAAGCCTTAATTCTTCTTATTTCCATTTCCTCTTTAGCTCAGGCAATTATTGTAGGCTTATGCCAAAAGTTGAAATGTGTTGGAATTCTGTAAATACTGTTACCTATTTCGTTATATATATGTAGATGTCTGTGACATAGACTATGAGCATGCACTGATAACTGGGAAGTTACTTTGATGAAGTTTGTTAATACTATTTTGTTTGTCAGATGAAATGAGATATTTTGTTTCCCGTAATATTTTGATATTCCCCTGCGCATGGCTATAAGATGAGAATGAGAAGGAATGGTTTTTTAAAAAGGAAGGGGAAGAAAAATCTTTATTTATTTTGTTTTGGAAATTGAACATGAGACAAGGGATTTATAGAAGAAAATGTTTTTATTTTGTTTGAATGGATGGGAAAAGAAGGAAATTTAATTGTGAAAAGATAAATAAATTTATATATTTGAAAATTAGGTTTACAATGATGAGTGTAGAAAAAGTAAAATAATAAAAAAATTATTTTCATGTGTAGGATCGGAAATTTTTTACACTTCAATTTCAAACTTAAACTGATTCAGTTGGTATGGGTAGAAATTACTTCAAAAATCGGTTTAAACATTTATAATACTTGCTTTTTCTATAATGAGCATGAACGTTTAATTGAATGTAATGTTTGTTACTTTGCATATCAAAATTAAGGAAAACACTTAGCAGTAATGTGTATCAAGCGTTTAATTGATTGTAATATTTGTTCGTTTTTTTTAAATAAGAATCAGATTTATTAAGATTAAAATAATAAAGAAAAACATAGCTAAGGGATGTCAACTTACCTAAACTAATACGTTTGTCCAATACACTCAATACAAACTAGCACCCAAAGCTATGTGAAAAAATCTTATTATAACATTCATTTATAATATATAATTTGTGTTATTTCTGCATATCAACATGTAAAAAATATATAATTTATAATATATAATTTGTTGTTCAAAATGACCTTAATTTACATTTTTATTATTTCAAAATTAGTAATTTTAACTCTTAAAATTTATTAACTCAATACTTCAATTCGCAATTATCAAAATTATAAATTTTTGGCTAATTGTAGAGTGTCTTAAGGATAATTTTTCCCACTCCTTCTAATCTACTATAATAACATGTTCTTCAACTTGTTCTTCAAGCCCTTTAATTATAAATGAAATTATGAAAGTGTTTTATAGCTATTAATTTCACTTTATGAACACTTTAATTTTATATATATTTTAATCAAATTAAAATTAAAGAAAATATATAAAAATATCTGTAAAAAATATTTAAAATGCACTTAAAAATTAGTTTTATATTGAAATTTTTTTAATAAAATCTATAATTTTATAATATAAATATGTAATTTCATATAAAATTACATATTATTTTACATATTATTTTTACTTTTAATATTTTTCTAATTGACGTTAATCAATTATAATTTGAACAAAATAAATTAATAATTTTTTTTAAAATTTTATTATTGTATTAGTCCTTATAATTGATAAAACTATAATTATTAATCTTAATCATAAAATTTTATAGAAAATATTTACGAAACAAAGAGTGTAATTAAAAAATTATTAAAATTATCTATTGCACTTCTAACCTTTTATATATATATATATAAGAAAGTTGCAGGTAAAGTCTTCGCAATTAAAATACAGTTTAAACAAGTAATCAGTCACTAGATCCAATGGCTATAATTAAATTTATATGCTCTAATAGTTTCAAATTAATTGAAATAAATTATTCTTTGGACACCCTTTAAGCCCTCTAAATTTTTTCACTATACTTTGATTCATGACATTTAAAGAAAAAATTTCACTTTAATTTGAGAAACTTTTAAATTAATTATGATTTAATTTATAAATTATTAAATTTTAAAATATTTAAACCTTAAAGATTTTATATTTTTCATTCATTGAAAGTAGTATAGAGATTAAAAATACTAATTTTAAAACAACTGAGGCCAAAGTATACATTAAGACAGGAAAGCAATAGCAGAAGCATATGCTGTGGGCATATTTAGAACATTTTATCCCTACTGAATGCTTCCAATTCCAAAACCAAAAATTTTGAATCTTGACAATGCTATAAGGCAAAAACTTAAAAAAAAGTAGCAAAAATTTCTAATAGAGTTAAGGCATCAGGAAAGCCAAGTTTGCAAAGTATTTAGCATGGAAGAGTGACCTTTCCTACACATGTATATTTTACATAGCCCTTTGCCCAAGAAACACATTGATTGAGGTTTTACCAAGTCACAATAACTTGCCCCACAATCAACTGCATAGACTTTCTTGATATTTTCGTCCATATTATCATGTCATGCCACTCTGTATTTCTACCTAAATCCTGAAGGAGCTGCTCTTGGACCAGCAGCTGCTGCCCTCATGGCTTTAGATTGAGCAAGCAAAGCATCATAATCCTGAAGATCAAAAGTTCATTATTGAAGTGCATACTGGTGCTTGAAATGAAAACAGAAAACATAAGCCGAGTGTGATAAAAATATTACCCGTTTCTCAAATGCATCATCACTTGAGTCGACTATCTTGTCTGCAAGGCCATAGTCTATAGCTTCCTGCGCTTTGAAATATTTGGGTCGCTGGATGTCTTTAGTAATTTCTTCCTTTGTCTTCCCGGTTCCCTTTGCCAATAGGTCAACATAATACTCTGTATTTGCGTCAAGTTCCTTAGCCTGATAGAAAAGTTTGTAGAACAAAGAGGTTGTTAAAGAAGCAGAAACACAAGCATGCATACGCATAGAGAGAGAGAGAGAGAGAGAGAGAGAGCACCTTAATCCACATATCAATCACAGCCCCACTTGATTTATTGACTTTAGGCAGATACAACTTTGCTGAAATTCAAAATAATATTGTTAGAAGAATGGCATAATGTTTATGCTACAAGGAAAACTCTACTTTTATTCTACATACACAAGCAATCAACAAGATGTATGGATAATTTATACTGCCGTACTTCCCAAAAATGAGGAAAAAAAAAAACCATAATTTCCCATCATAAGTCTGTGAGCATATAGATTCTCCTATGGGAAAATTAAATTTAGAACTAAAAGGCTTCAGAAGAGTAAGGTAGGATTGACTTAAAAGCTGGAAAACAAAGCCATGTCCATAAGCATGCAGAAGAAGGAAGTCAATACAAAGTTAGTGGCATGTCCGGACTGGTTTGGGAACTTGGGATACATTTGGGTGCCCACCATTGGCTCAGATATACTATCTAAAGGAGGAGATCAAAAACAAAGTCAAAAAAGAAGGGGGGAAAAAAAGAAAAGAATGAAAGTGATACGTAATCTTCCGAAGACAGTTACAACATTG
The DNA here is from genome assembly GCA_947687605.1 of Reutealis trisperma. Lineage (NCBI taxonomy): Eukaryota > Viridiplantae > Streptophyta > Magnoliopsida > Malpighiales > Euphorbiaceae > Reutealis > Reutealis trisperma. Next base: position 966,699 of record CANTUT010000074.1, on the reverse strand, counting down.
AGGAGATATATCTTGTAGTTTGCAAGTTAAGTTTATCGTAACAAGCAATTGACCATTGCAGATGAATAACCAATTTTGTGCTTAGCAACAAAAACAATACTAAATAAATGTATTAAAAAACAAACACAGGATTTTTTTTTTTTTTTGGGCCCAATGAGAGAAGAAGAGTTGAGAGGAGGCATAAATGGAGGTGGTAACAACTAACGGGAAAGAAAAGAACCAAGGCTGCATTTGGCTACGTGGCTAGGAGCCAATATTTGGCGTCTTAACTCTCAACCATTGGTTTAGGATGTTTGGTAAAAACTTCAGTTGGAGTAGTGTTTCAAAATTCAGTGATTGACAATCCAAAGTTATAACTGAAATGCTGAAAATTGATATTTTTAGCAATTAGCATTTGGCTCTTGAACAGCTAGCTGCTAATCACTTACCACCAACTGCCAATAGTTTAACACAACTATTGAAAAAAATAGGCCCTAAATCAGCCATCCATCATTAAGAATCAGTCCTATGAAATTCCTGGGGAGCAGCACCAGGCAAACAGGTGGTAGATCCAAGTTAAATGCTATCTATAGGTTGTATGACTTAACAATGTAATTTTCCCATATATACTTTCCTCAAGAATATAATTTTGGTGGTCATCTTATCCAGTATTGTTAGAAGATAAGATTCAAAAACTGCAAAAGGAATGATTCAAAAATTATGTAGTAAAAAATAGGTTCTGAGTATGAATTTGTTAACCAGCAAACGAAGATTATAAAACAAAGTGCTGTTCTAATAATTTCTAAATTGCAAAATATATACTCCACAAGAAGCCATGCCAATATTTTAAAGAGATGTAGGATCATACTGGATGAGTTTGGCTGTAAAGCACGATAACCCTTAGCTCCTAGAGATAGAAGCATTGCTGCTTGACCATATGCCATGCCACAATTCACAGCATAGACAGTTGATTTGCAGTACTTCAAGCAAACAGAAAAGGACAAAACAATTAGTTTCAAGCACATTAAATAGTTAATTAAAGGATGATAAACTAATAGAAACACATGCACACACGCAGATGCAATAGATTCTTGCTCTAGAATATAGTATAAACAAAAAGGATATGGTAGTAGCTTTTGTGCCAGATCTTAGGATTTATCACAGATATACCAAGCATTACCAGAGAATAAAGTTCTTGACCTCATAGGTCTTTTCATCACTGATGTTATTCATCAATAGATACCAAAATCCAACAGAGATGACAGCACTTACAGACATAGCATCAGCAATGGCGTATGCTTCTGTTTCAGAACCAACAGTCTCCATCTTCTCATTCTAAATTGCATAAAGCAACCAAATTAACAGAGATGAGTAAACATATTTCAGAAAGTGAATGAGACTTGAGCATCTTCATCTAGAGGGCAATGACAAATGTTTCACTAGGAGAAGAAGAATGGGGAAGAAAAGAAGATCCTTACCTGCGTCCCAGATGAGTTTATATATAAATATATAGGCTTTGAAGAATCATCATAATCCAAATACATAAACTGAGCAACCAGAAGCTCAGTGACTGCTGGTACAATCTGCAGGAATCAGATATAATATCAAAGATGGTACAAGTAATGAGAAAATTTAACCCATTAGCAAGGATAGAAATAAGAGATTGCAATATCTCACTGGCATTCCCAGATAACATATCCGAGCATCTAAGAGCAAAGAAGGCAAATCAGGAGGAGCACTTCTGGGTCTCCCATATCCTCTTCCTCCTCCACGGTACATGCTTACACTCATGCTATATTTTGAAGGACCCCTATCCATCATGCCTGATACACTGTACATTCCCCCATGATCCAAATAGTTCTTTCTAGATGAGATACTTTCCTGTCATGAATTATCAAAGACCAAGAGTTTATCAGGGTGATTGATTTGCAAGAAGATTCAGGTCTTCCAATAAGCACTAAAGAAAGATAAAAGAAATGTTTAAATGATTATTTTAGGAACAACTTCAATCCAAATAGATGATTTCATTGAGTGCTTAAAAAAAAGAGAACCTCTGTAACACTTTCTGACTGTCGACGGACTGGATTATCTTCAGTCATGAACATGTCCAATTGTGAAGGACTAAGACCATAGAGATGTCGTGGTACATTTTTGTAATTTTCCATCACTGCAGATTTAAGTACAAAGAAAGGATAGTTAGAATTTGAATTATCTCCTATTGTTTTGGAATGAAAGACAAAATTCAGAGATCCGGGGGAATTCACAAGTCACACTGTGACAATAGGAGCTCTCAAAATTTCTAATAAGAAAGGTCTCGCCATATATTCATAAAGAAAGACCATATATATATATATATATAAACTAAATAACATGATCAAATTTATGGAAACAAACCGGAGAAGATAACTATCAAAGTAAGCATAGAGAGTTGCAGTTAAACAATTTGATTTGACAGTCAAGAAGACCCCCTTTTAAAAGATAGGGACTTGATTTGGATTTTTGGAGTTAATGACATGGAAAATAAGTTAGCCGTGGTATTGGCAGCACAACCTTAAAACCATTAACATCTTTCTGGGCATTTGAAAAATAAGTTCTCTAATCTATCTTCACCCATCTTTTCGTCGCAATGCAATTTATGATGACATTGTTGAGAAAAAAAAATTGCGATTTTGAATATTGCTAAAAAAATTGTGATTTTGAATATTGCTCATCATGTTAACAACTTGATGTCATATTTAAAGGAATGAATAACGGTAGTTCATTTTAACTACATATCTAATTGAAGCCATCTTGGCTTACTATACAATGCCTAATGTAACAGCCATTATTTGATTCCATGGGCAAAAATATTGTTATCTAGAAAGTTCTGGACAGTGATTTCTTCAAAAGTTTTTGGGGACAAGAAAATTCCCACACTTGTCCTAATCTCTTTCTCAGGCCTGGTCTCTGTCTCATGCCTTTTCAGCCTTTAGTGACGTTCAAAAGGACTAACTGTGCCAATTATGCTCACAGGACTGTCATCTCAACATTTCTTTCACGTAGATTCTTCTATATAGGTCAGAAGCATTATGACAATAACTTCCATCTTGCTCCATGTAACTGGGGTTCAGTTCACCATGTTCGGCAACTCCCAAGTCTAAAGCAAACATCACTTCACTATCTCATCAAGCTAGTAAACCAGAAGAGACTACCATCTAGCTGTTTTTCTCTTCTACTCATAGATTTACACCAGTCTAGCAACTTCCACTTCAGAGGAAGAATAAATGGAAAGAGAACTGCCACCCTGACCCATGTTACCAGATAAAGGCAAAGCACCCTAGTTTGATATGAAACTACGAAAACCAGGAATGCAATTTTTTGAAGAGAGAAATTACACTTGAGGACATCGTAAAATTGAATAAAGAGTTGTGGGCAATCCACCACCTAGACTACATTTTGAATTCACTGCATTTTACAGCTCCGTAGTTACCACCTCTTTGTAAAAGTCCATATCTTTCTTAAATCTTTACAATTTACACACTGTTCGAAACTATCATTTTTATGCTATTAAGCAGATCCAAAGATATTATGAAGAGGTGCTGCTATTGACATTCGACTTGCTTTCCTATCCTGAACCCCAATGCCACAATATCACAACCAAGCACCCAAAATTACATAGAATCATGGCTCAAATTGATTTTGTACCCACTCCAAAATATTATAACACGACTATACTGGAAATGCCAAAAATGTCGCTTAAATGCCACAGCTGAAATGCAAGTGGAGTGTCTAAAGAAATTTTATGTTGTCTATATATCCTGCTAGTGCTAACCTCCCAATTTAAGGGAGCCAAGACAATTCGAGTTCCATGGCTATAGGCCGCTAAGTGCCAATCATATTGTTATAACTAAAATATAGAAATGGCCTATCTCCACTCAAGAATTATAGCCACTAGCAGTTTATCAGTTCAGTCAGTTCAAATGGCAGATACTCATAACTTGCATGCATATCTTTCATAATAGAATTGTAAGAAACATCTCTTCTTTCCCAACATTGGGTAACTAAACACACCTTCCCTTTAATTTCTACAAGGTTAAAAGAAATAAAAATTATCCATTGACAAGACACAAACATGCTTTCCGTTCTCTTGGCTAAGATTTAATATCAATCTGAGTGCTAGTAACAGACCCATTAAGCAAAAATACAAAAAATCAAATTCCCAAAATTAAAATTCTTCTCCTTACTATAGACAACCCCACAAAATAGCAGTGATTGAGAAAAATAAAATCAAACCCATAACCAAAAATCAAAGAAGCAAACACTAAAATATTAGAAAACAGAGATAATGGGTATGTATCAATAAATATGCAGAAAGAGAGAGAGAGAGAGAGAGAGAGAGAGAGAGACTGACATCCATCTTTGAGATTTTCTTGTCTGAATTGATTGGGTATGTGGTCGAGAGAGTTCCCAGATGCAAAAGGAGGCTTGTAGTAGCATCTATGTTGAACAAGGCTCTGTTTTCTTGAATTGTTTAAGAAGATGAGGTTTGTATTAGAGAAAAAAGAGGATTTTGGGAACCCAGAAGAGGGATTCAACAGCTCTGGTGTTGGGGCTGCTGAGAGCTGAGATAGAAGAAAGCTAGCCATAAGGAAGAACGATAGAGAAGCTTGAGGCTTTTGTGCATTTGGGAAATTTCCAGGTTTGTTTTTGTCTTGTTTTGTTTTGTTTTTTTTTTTTTTTTTTTAACTATTTAATTTATATTCATTAAAATTATAAATATTTTTATTATTTAATCCTGAAATATAACAAAAAATTTATTTATCTAAAAAAAATCGCAAATTCGACTAACAAAAAAATCAAATTATATCATTTTCAAGATTTTTAAATTAATTCTATTACAATACCATTAAAATTTCTTATTAAAACAATACCATTAAAATTTCTTATTAAAAAATTATGTCAAAAATAATATTTTTCGTGTATGCTAATAAAATAATGGACCTACTAGAAATTTATTCTTCATTCTTTTTTACATTTTTTTTAATTTTACTTCAATTTTAAATTTTAGTTTCAATTTACTCCAAAGTTAAAATCAAAAGAAACATTATTTTATTATTAACTACAAACTAAATGTTAAATTAACCTTTAAACCTTTAAATTTATATCATATCCTCATGTAAATTTTAAAATTTGATTGGAGTTAATTTTATTTTTTAATTTTATAAATTTGATTACTGAATCATTAGTTTTAATTGCCATTTATCAAATTTACAAAATCTAAGTTTTAATAAATACAAATATACTTTTTGCATATTTATTAGTATTATTGTTTTTTATTTTATTGTCTCTTATGAGAATTATTTATTTTTCTTTTGTAGGAATATTTGTTCTTCAATTTTAGAGTTAGTATTATTTTTATATGAGATTGATATTAAAAATTTCAATAAAAATGATTTTTCGGATATTTATAGTTATAATTTCACAAATTCATTAAAAGTTAATGTTATAAACCATTATATTACCAAGAAAATTTCATTAAAAGTCAAAAGTTATGAACTCAAAGTTGCATCAACTTAGTTGTTTTTTTTTTTTTTTTTTTTTTGTCAAAGCATCAACTTAATTGTTTTTTTTTTTGTCAAAGCATCAACTTAGTTGTTAGTGCAGATGAATTTCAAGAATAAAATTTTATTATAGCATATTATTAATTTAATTTTTAAATTTTAAACAAAATTTATTTATTTTTAATTTTACAAATTTACTAAACTATTATAATTAAATTATATAACCTAATTAAGTTATTATAGTTAAATTAAATAGGTTTTTTTGTGGTAAGTTGAGGGATTTATTTGACCCTTAAACTAAAAAAAAAAAAAAAAAGCTCCCTTCTTTATTTAAAAAAAAAAAATCCATCATAGTGAGCTAAACTTGAGCTCGTTTAAAAAAATAACAAGGCAAAAAATAAAAACAACTACACAAACATGATAAATTGATAATGAGCTAGTGTAGGCGATTTGTAAGTAATATATTAGATCAAATTGATATATTCTATTTGATACATTTTCAAGCCAAAATCAAATTAAAATAATGTGAAATTGATAATTTTAGATTAGTTCAGTTTATTAAAAATTATATCGAGTTTGATTCAAATCGAATTACATTTTATATAATTTTAATTTGGATTGATTTCTATTAAACACTTATTTTAACTTTTAAAAATGTTTGTTTATATTTATATTGAAAATAAAAAGAGATTAATTAATCTTACCTAAATTAAAGTTATAACCATTAAATTGAAAATAAAAAATAATAAAATATTTTAATAGATATTATTAAATGAAATTACTAAGAAATTATCCTTTAAAATATTATTAAATATTTTGATAGATTATTCAATTAATAATCCCTTTTTATACTACTATGATTTAATAATTAATAACATATATTTAATACTTCGAATTAGTTCAGATTATAATGGTTTTGAAATTTTATTATAACACAACAAAATCGAAAATTCAATTTGTTTATTTTTTTAATCATGACCGATCCTATATATTTGAAAAACCATAATTTTTTGGTTTGGTTTGGATGGATTGATCGATTTGGTTAGATTAAATTTTCTTTTATACAATTTTAGTGATTAGTGTATATATTGGTTGAATAATATATTCAAGTTGAATTTTCTCTCTAAAAGTTTAAAAATATATATATATATTGATAATGAGATAGACTTGAAGCTTGTTTAAAAAGTGAGTTGCCAAAACTTCACCCAAACTCATTTGCAGATTGATCCATAGCCTAATTTATTACTTTCCTAGTATGATCAAATATCGTGAATCCATTCCATTAAAAAAAAAATTGTGAACCCAAGGACCCATAATGGCCCAAGAGCCAAATATTGATCCATATAGCAATTTGAACCCAATCAAGGAACCTTGTGAATACAAAACCTATTATTACCATGAGTTGTTATATCTTGGACTTGCGTCTATGTTGTATTATGGACTCAAGCGCTAGATCACATGATGAAAGGTCACATTATTTATTTTTTTATGAAAAGTCTTTTATGAAAAATCTAGTAACGTGCAAAACCTTCAATTCAAAATAATCCAGCTTCATGAAAATCCACAAAAAATAGTTAATAACGGAAAACTTCCTATGGCTGAAACTCATCCCTCAACTAAAAATCCTTGCAAAACTTGATACATAAAAAAATAAAAAATCAATATGAATCCATGGTGAAAATCAATCAAAACTCATATCAAAAACATTATTTCTAGAATTAAATATTCAATTTAAACACCTGATTCACCTACTGATATGGGTAAAATCTATCTGTCAATCTCTTCTTTTCTTTGTCTCTCACTCTTTTTCATATTCATAGTTATGTATTAGAAAACTATAAGAATTTCAATAAACTATAGTTATATATCATAGATTCATAGTTATATACTATATAAACTATAATTATATATCACAAGTAATGAATAACAGTTTTATCAATAAAAACTATAAGAGTCAATTATAAAACTATAGATTCCTAGGTTAAACACTATATGTTTATAAGTTATAGACAGTAGGTTCATCAAATATATAATGAGGTTAACCGATTATAGTCCAAAAATTCATAAATTAAAAAAATTACATGTTAAGAATATGTTCATCGGCAAAAATTATGCATTTAATCATTTACAAACTAGAAATTCATCACTATTGAATTATAAGTTCATTGTATACTTATAATTTTTATCATAAACTACAAGTTCATAGGTTAAAAACTACATATTCATATGTTATAAACTATAGGTTTATCATAAGTATATATGAGGTTAATAGATTATAATACAAAAACTCATAAAATAAAAAAATAGATTTATATGAAGAACAAGTCTATTAGTAAAATTTATATATTTCATTATTCATAAACTAGTAATTCATCACTATTAAATTATAGGTTTATCACATACTTATAATTTTTAAATGAAACCTTGTCCTTTTGTAGTCGATAATCAAATAATGATTTTACATCAAAAGTGAAAATTGAAATGAAGATTTATTGGGATTGTCTGTACAATTTGCTGATAAAACTTACAATTTATATAATGTCTATACAATCCTCCTTCAGAAATAAAAAGTTTCTCTTTCTCTAAAACAATTGCAGGACTGACAGAAGTTAAAATTCTCAACCACATACCTATTTAATCTTCAATTACATTCACAGAAGAGCCAACAATGTCCTCAATAACCTCATGCTGATTGGAGGACAGCTTCTTAATGAAATTAAACAAACCAGAAGGTGAAATCCTACTTGATAACACATATCTTTCTCTCTTCGTCACTTCTTTAGAAGTAGTAGGAATAAACGCCTTCATTTTCTTAGTCCTAGACTTATATCTTTTCTCGTCATCTTTCTTAGTCCTAAATTGCTTTCTTTTTCGATCATCCTTCTTTTTTCCCTTAACCTCATGCATTGTATTTATTAGAGGAATATCACACTCCTCATCATCACTTTCATTCACACAAGCCTTTTTGGCTGGTTTTTACTTACTTGTGACTGTCTTAATCTAGCATCCCCTGAAAACAATATTGACAATTAAAAAAAATAATAATATCAAACAACTACAAAAAAATGAAATAAATAAGTAATGAACCTGACATTAATAACATATGAATATATACTTTTTAAGTAATGAACATAAATTTGGTGTTTAATGAATCTGATACTAATAACAGATGAATATAAACTTTATAAGTAATGAACATAAAATTTATGTTTAATAAACCTGATACTAATAATAAATAAATATACACTTTATAAGTAATGAACTTATATTTTATATTTAATGAACCTGATAATAAATAGATGAATATATTCTTTATAAGTAATAAACCTAAAGTTTATGTTTAATGATCTAACACTAATAATAAATGACTATACACTTTATGAGTAATGAACCTAAAGTTTATGCTTAATGAAATTGACAATTATGAAATAATATATAAAATTAAAAGATCACTCATACTAATTTAAAATATAACAGAAAAAGAAAATGACTAAGTAAAAATCACCTAGATGGTACAACAACTGCACTTTTAAGATGCTGATTATCTTTATCCATGAAGACCAATAGTCATCCTCCAACAGAATTATAGAAATTAATCAACTATAAACTATAGGTTCATAGATATAGAAGATAGGTTCATTAGTTATAAAACACATGTTCATAATAAAACAAAGAACAAGTTCATCAATCATAAAATCAAATTAAAACAAAGTATACATATAAAATAAAGTATAAATTCATCAATCATAAATTACAGATTCATCTATTACATTCATCTTACTCTTTAGTTACATAAGAACATGTTTCATATGAAATAAATTAATAGAAAAGTCATTTGATTTGTAAATAATTTTTTAAAAAATCATTTATAAATGATTCTAATATTTAGCTTTTATATATATATATATATATATATATATATATATATATATATATATATATATATATATATATATATATATATATATATATATATATATATATATATATATTGAATATGAATTCATTTTAAATTTACAATTCCGTCGAAAATTCTATCATTATTGATACAACTTTGTTCAAACATATCTAAATTTATGACATTAACAATATCAATTTATAAATAATTTTTTTTTATGTCAAAATAAATGTAAACTAGGCATAACTTTTAATTCCAAAATATTAGAAGAAGGAAAGAAACTATATATATATATATATATATATATATATATATATATATATATATATATATAGAAAAATGGAAAAATAAAAAATTGAAGGAGAAGATAAATATATAATAAAAAAATACCTAATGTAATTTTTTTTGCAATTATTAATGGTAAAAAAGAAAGAGAAAGATATGTAGCATTATTTTAATTTATAGATATAATTAAAAAATGTAGATGTACATATTTGTTAATATTGTAAGACTTAATTAATAGAAGTTATATATATAGAATTGTAACTAAATTAATAAACTTTGTATTTATTATTTTTAATTTATAATAACACTTTATATTTATAACTTTTAATTTATAAAACTTAATTATTTATTTTTATATTAATTAAAATAAAGTAAATTATATAAATAATTCCAAAATTCTAACAATGAGAGAGACTTCAACTCTGTTTTCTTTTTTTTTTTCCACGAAAAATGATAAATTTCATTATTGTTGAGGATCAAACAAATCCAATCTTACAAGAGTTTCTAGTTTGTTAGGAGGATTACATAGCTCTTTGGCTCTTAACAACCAGTCAGCAACTTTGTTTCTAGTTCTACTGATGAACAAAAATTTGCAAAACTCAAAATTCCTAGCAAGTTGTTTGATATCCTCAATAATAGTTTTAATCTCCCATGAAATCTCTTTATATCTAGTCACCTTTTTACATTGTTTTCACTTTAGCTTTAGCCCTGAAATAGCATATTGATTTTTTTTTTATAATTTATTTTATTTATACTAAAAGAGACAAAAAAAAATGAGGGAAGAAGAATAAATAAAATTATTTACTCATTTGCATAATCAGGGTTTCCTGCATCATTTCAGAGTTTTACAATTGAGCTGTTAGAGGGACAGTTTTTTCTTCTATTTTTGCTTTTTATTTTTAGCTCTTACCTCTTTTATGTATTTTGTTGGTTAGATGAGGAGGTTTCTCTCTCTTAAGCATTTATTTTGCTGCCTGCTTTGTATGGATATTTGAAGGTTTGATGTCGCTCGAGCTGTAGTAGTTATGTCATTTGAATCTATGACTTTGTCTGGCTTTTCCATTAGATTTTCTAAGATTTTGTGTTGTTTAGGTGGGAAGGGGACAACTATCAATGGCTTTAGAGACTCAGATTAGGCTATATTGTAGTTTTCTTCTCTTTGTGTGTTGAGATCTAGAGCCAATGATAGCAGATCTACTCACTTCAGGATATGCCTGATTTATAGAAAGGGAGTAGGTTTCTATCATTGGTCCATTGCTATTGGGGTTGTATTGCAATGAGGGCTAAATCTCACAAGTAATCAGTACAGGCTATTTTAGCTTGACTCAGGAGCATTCCCTATGATTTTCTTGTCTTCTCCATAATAATGCTGGTGAAATTGATGGTGGTGGAGATAATGCATTCTAAAAGGAAGATCCACAGTTAAGGTACACATGTAATTGGACATCTATCTAATAGGCCAAATATTTTTTAAACTTTAAGCCCAAGTTAAAAAATCCATTTAAGAGATGTTTTTGTGTGGACTATAAATCCATTATTGTTATTCTAAAACAGGTTATTCCTTTTACACTAAATTTCTTTGTAGGGATAAGGTGCAAATATACCTTTGTAGTTTAGGTAAAAGTGCATATTTGTACTTAATATTTTTCAAGTTGCAGATTTCCCCCCCTATTTTTAAGACCCCTCAATTCACCCCTTCACTTAACGCCCCTTCTGTTTAAGTCAAATGACCCATTTATGGGCCCTATTTTCAGTCCAATGAGGACAAAAATATTAATAAAATAAAATTAAAATGATAACACCCTTTATTATTGTTGAAATAGATTTCTTATATTTATGATCTCTCTCTCTCTCTCTCTCTCTCACGTTCTCTCAATGCCTTTGTTTCTTCCCCAAAGTTTTTTCCAAATCTGAAAACCCTAAACCCACTTTGTCGTCTTAAACCCAAATATAAAAAGGTGAAAATAATAAATTAATGATGTTATCCTTGTCAACTTCATTTATACAAAGCCATTTTAGTGAAAGAGTTGTAGAATATAATTATAAAGGACAACTAAGATATTGTAAATGCTCAATAATGGGAAAACAACTGAAAGCCTTTAGAAAGACATCATGGAGCAATGATAATCCGGGAGGAAGGTATTACGGATGCCAATTTTGGATTTTTATATGTGAATTTAATTTTTTATTTCATTCAGATTTCATTGTTGCAATTTATTTGAGTTTGATTTAGTTAATTTTATTTTATTGCTAGCCCAATCTTGTAAAGAATAGATCTTGTGGCTACTTTGAATGGTTTGACGTTCATATGAATGAAAGGGCAATAGAGCTATTAAATAAAATGAAAAAGGAGAATGAGTTGCTAAGGATGAAATACGACATGTAGAGGAAAGGCAAAGGTTATACATATATGTATATGTATATGTATACATATACATATACATACATATACATATACATGTGATTTATGGGTTGAATTGAGGAAATTAAAGGAAGACCATTAAAAAAGGGAGGAAGAATTAGGAGGGAAAAAAAGAAATAGGATAAGAGTTATAGTGGCTGTTGTTGTTTCTTGGATGTTGTTAATTTACTTTGTAGTTGGGTTGAAATGAAATTCTAATTGTAATGGCTATCATTAATTTCAATAATTGAAGTCTAAATTTTAATGCATATTTATAGTATTTGAGTTATGGTTCTTATGATAATAGTGTTACTGTATTAGAGATTGTTATAGTTAGTGATAATTTGTGAAACAAATTGAAAATGAAATGTTGAAGAGCAAGGAAGATATAATATCTCCACTTTTGGACCTTAATTTGTAAATTGTTAGATTAGTAACAGAGAGATTGAGATTAAGTAAAAACATGACATATAATATATGCATATAACATCCCTTGTATGAAAATGCATACATTGAAACTTCTTGTACCAATTTAATTCCATTTAAAAAAAAAAGTAATTATAGATTACTGAGTACAATTGTACTAACTATTCCATACACATGAAATGTGCAAAAAAATTGTCAAATTTAGTAGCTTAAGTTCTTGTAGGAACTTCTTTAACCTTATAATTACAAAGGGTAAACCAATAACAGAAATACTAACTACTGATTGTTTAATCTACTAGACAAAAAATAGTACCCAAAAAAATCAAGGTTCACAAAATGCATATCATAATATTTAAGGTTGAGAATTTTTTTTTCTTATTCTTCCGTTTGCCTAGCATTTGCTCTCTCTCTGCTTGTAGCTGTCTTGTAGTGATGTAGGGACCTCCATTCCATTGCAAACCTGATGCTTTGAATGAGAGTCAGTAGCATAAGAGACTTTTGACGACCACCAATAAAGCTTATCTTCCTTGAATTCTTCACTATTGCAGAAGTAGTCCTACTCTTCCATATGTCTCTCTCATTAGGATTAGAAATCTTATTACAGGGTCTAAACCTCTAGTTGGTGCTTGAATGTTAGAATCAATTAATCTTTGATTTAACATGTTAGGCTGAAAAAATAGATGAACATTAAAGCCAGTCACTTCAACACTCACACTTAATAATGCTACTCTATTTAACTAATTCAAGTACTGCAATAAATATAATTTCATAATCATTGGCTTACATTGAATACTATTTAACCTATCACTTCATCAACCAAGCAATCAAAACCTCTTGGCATGTTTGTGGTCCTTTGCCTCTTTAATGAAGAACCAATTGGAGTAGATTTGGTAAAGACCAACTGAAGCAGATTACTTTCTCCTTGGTGACATCCTCCTTTGAAAACTTTAGGTGCTATTTGTTGGAACTTCATTTGTTGTGCCACTTTATGCCTTGCAAGAAAAAAAAATTAAGATTATTGTTAGTATATAGTTGTAATCCTAAATTAATTATGCACAACAGTTACTAATAATTTCTTACATTTCCTACTATTGGTTCAGAAAGTACTAATGGAGCTCTCCTTTGTAAATATTGTGCAGTTATTGCTGACATTGGCATTAAGAAAGTTGTAACTTTAGTTGGCATACTAGTTTGTGTCTTATAGTTGTAGAAAAAAAATTTCAAAGTTAGTTTGTATCTTACAATAGTAGAAATATGACTTGAGAATATATTAGAAATTAGGGTCAGAAATTATAGAGTAAGCTCTCTTAGGTGACATTCTCCTTTTTAAATTTGTGCATTAATTTCAAAAGTGGGCATTGGGAAGGTTGCAACATCATTTGCTATTCCAATCTGAGCCTTAAAAAACATAACACAGGAAAACATAGGAAAAAAAAGGTAAGTAATTAATAGTATAGAACTATAACATAAAAAAAAAAAAAAGTTTTAAGAAATTACAGATGGAGCTCTCTTTTGTGAAATTGTCCTTTGTCAATTTTGGGTGACATTATTGGTTAGCATTTGAAAGGCTAAAGCAGCATTTTGAGGGACATTTGTGTTGCCATCTTATGACTTATAATAAGTTGAAACAATTAAAAAGCAAATATGAGTAAGTATAGAAAATTTGAAATAAAGATATAGAAAAAAATAAAGGTTAAGTTGCTTACAATCTATTTGTTAGGGCAACTCTTTTGATTATGACCTTTTGCACGGCAAAATCCATGGGTATTTTCTCCCTTTCTTTGAAAGTTTGCCAGCTTTGCCCCTTCTATTAGACTCATTTGCTCCCCTAATCCTTTTCTTTATTGATCTGCCACGTAATTTCTCAACTTTTGGTGGTTCTATTGACTCATATTCCTCAACTTTCATAAACTTTTTCTTAGGTACAAGTTAGATTGGAGCCTCATAGACTTCAAGATATTGCTTTTTAAGTATCATGGAGAAATCTATATCATGGGGTCTCTTTTAAGATGGTACATTGCATATATTGCATGAGCACATGAGATTCCTGTGAGCTTCCATCTCTTGCATGTGTACAATTTCCTATCCAATAGTACTATGTGCTTGTCTTCTCCTTCTTCAATCTCTAACCCCACATCATTATTGATCACAACTTCATAGTGAGTGGCATATGCTTTGTTGGCATTGTACATACTCAAACATGTTAGGCTTAGTGGATACTTCAAGCTCTCTACTTTTTTATTATTCTCTATCATCTCAGTCATATAAAGTAGTCTTATGTTTTCAAGCATGCTAATAATTGCTTTGTGCTTTGCATCTTTGATCCAATTGTTGAAGTACTTAGCAATATTGTGTCCACCATATAGCACTTGCTTCTATTAGTAAAGTATGCTCTACACCATTTATATGGAGCATACTTTAGTAAATCATATGCTGTTGTCTTGCTCAGATCCCCTAGATTCTTTAGATATCTTTGAACTCTTCATCATGTATGTTGTATGCACATATCCAGAAATGTTTCTTCAGTGCTTCCCCTTTCCCTTTTTTGACCAATTAACATAGATTTGTCTAGAACACCATCTATGCTCTATTTGGGGGTCACTTTATCAACAGCCTAGATCAACTCCTGTAATGAAAGAAATTGAAACAACAGTTAAAACAATGATATGCTTAACTCATATAATAATGCGATGAAAAGAAAACATAATTTTTTATTATCTTTTACATATTTAGAAATGACTGTTAAATTGCTTCCCTCACTAAGATTTAGTGCTTTAACTAGCCACTGCAGAAACCAGGTCCAATTTTTTCGGTTTTCTTCATTAATAATGCTCCAAACAATTGGGAAAATTAGGTCATCACTATCTTTACCAACTAGACACAATACTTGCCCTTTGCATACCCTTTTTGAAAAGCAACCATCTAGCCCTATAATTAGTCTACATCCCTTCATCAAACCTATTCTCAGTGCATTAAGACACACAAATATTCTTATGAATCTCCTAATGCCTGATTCTTTTAAAGTAGTTTGCACAAATCAATTTCAGCGAAACTACTTGGGCTGCCTCTTTTCAAAGCTACAGCATATGCTTCAAGATATCCAAACTCAACCTTATAATTGCCATTTAGTTCTTCAACGATTTTTTTTTTTGTGCTCTTACACGTTGAAAGGTTCACTTACACCCTCAACTCATCCTCACAATATTGCTTCATTTCCTTTATCTTAATATTAGAAGCCATGCCTTAAGGTATCTAGATAGAAGGTTGCCAGTACACAGGGAGTTTGTGAAAGACTTAAAGCATGTATGTTCAAGATTTAGTGTTTTGACAATTAGACTTGAGTTATTTCCATCTTTGGACACAAACAATAAAAAGGGATAACCTGAGTCAGTAATATATTTTACCTTTATCCTAGTTGGCTCATTGGGTTTCGAAGTGAACTCCACCCTTTTAGCCACTGCATATCTTGCAATGGCATTCCTTGCCTCCTTAATATTAGCAAATGACATGCCAAATATAAAGAAAAGCAGCTCATTATTTTCATCATAAATAACTCTCTCCCTAGGCATCTATATATTCCCTGTCACTATTAGATTCATGGTTATTTTCACTCTCCTCTTCACTACCTTCATAATTGTTATCTTTACTATTATCACTATATTCAATACTCTCAGTATCATAATACTTGCATTTGTAGTATCTATACTTGCTTCTACCCTTGTTGGGTTAGTACCATATGCCCCTCCTGCATTTATAGTATGTACCCCTTTTGGTGCCTTTGTAACTAGTCCAATACCCTCATTATTATAACTACATTATGTATTTATGCTTCATTCATTAACTAACTCTTCAACTAATAGATCATTAGGTTCATTACTTTCATTAGGTTCATTAGGTCCATTAGGTTCTATTGAAGGTGTTGCTTCTATAGACAACACAGTTGGATGAAAAACAGGCACATCTACTTCATGGTTGCATAAATATTAATCTCCCTAACCCAACTATTAGCTAAAATTATATTAATTATCCTTCTAATTAAGCTATCATCCTCAACTAAAATCAAGCCATTATCTAATTGTTTTCTAAGTTTTAACACACAGATTGAACACACATTCTTAAATCCAAATGTTATCACAAATCTCTGCCTAATATGTTTAATAGACAGGTAATTAGGGTCAAAGTTAGCCATTGTATCAGCACTATCATTTATATACTTCAACTTATGATCATAAATCCAATCACCCCCATAATTGAAATTCAAATTAATGGTGATATCTGCCATTCTATCTATGAACCCTTGAATTTGTGCTTTCAGATGTTTGACATTCAATTACAAACCCATTGAATCAAACCAAACTCAAATAAGATGAGAAACGGAATAGAATGCTCCAAAAACAGTGAAATATGCTGAAAATTGAAAATTTGAGAATCGGAGCTTCGAGACCAAAGACTAACTCATTTGACTTTGCAAGCACTCATAAATCATCTGGGACTGAATAATAAGAACACAATTTGTATCATTCAAGTCAGATCAGAAACGGGCCAAAATGGGTCAAAACAAATCAAACAGGTTGAACCAGCAGAAAACCTAACTGAGCGGCATGCAATATATGACTCCAGGTTTGCCGGCATGCATTGCATGTTGCCATTCCCTCTAATTTTTCCATTTTGTCCCTTAGACTTTTTCTTATAAATATAAGTCCACTTCAGGTCAATTGGAGGGGTTTTCTAGACCCAAAAATCCTTAATTTCTCTTAATTTTCAAGCCAAAACTTTGCTTTTCTCAAAAATTGAGATTCTTTTTCGTAAAATCCCCCTTTTTCTTTACTAAAATTATTTCAAAAATAATTTCAAATTTATTTTAATTTTTCAATTATTACTTTCTGTTATTTTCTTTTCTAACCTTTTTTGTGCAAGATTCAATCTTGGGAGACTCTAATGCTCAGATCTGGTAAAGCTAGCCCCATTCATGCAAAGAAAAAGAAAATCAAGGGTATAATCTCTTCTTCTCTTTTTGTTTGAGATTCTAAAATCTGATATAGTAATCTCTCTCTTCTACATTTCTTTAGGATCTAAATATGACAAGATCTACTATTTTATTAGTTAAAATATGAATTAATTAAAAAATCTCCAATCTTAAAATCAACCAAAACCTAATAAATAAGGTTAAAACATAAAAACTCTCCTTCGCAAGAAGGATAAACTGCGTGAGGTTTGATTCTCATTTAAAGGAATACACATGCGTGCCGCACTAAGGCATCAACTCCGCTAAAACCAATAACTTTCTTTCCTTTGTTACCTTCTTCACATATAATAGGTAATATCATTTTTCTTTGATAAAATTGGTTCTTTTTATTTTCTTTTCTTTTACTGCTATTATTATTTGTTTGCCATATCATGCATTGCATGACTTATATTTGTCTCATGCGTCATATTACAATTGATTATGTATACATAAAAAATCTTTTTTTTATCTTAAAAGATATTTGCAATTCTAAACTAAACTAAGAAAATAAGTTTTCTTAAGTTGTTTATTACCTAAATTTAGTCCCTGAGCGCTCTTTAGTCACTCATGAATTAGTGTTTTTCCTTTGAACAAATTGATATAATCTTAGAGTCAAATTTGGGTTTTTTCTTTAATTTTCCCAAAATAAGATAAAATTAAATTAGCAACTCACTTTTTGTAATTTACAACTTTCAAAAGTCATTTTTTGAACTCATAGAAAGTTTTAATCATGATGCTTTCCCAAAAGGCATTCCAATACTTGGGCGAGGCCTCACACTAGCACATAGAGGAAAAAAATAAAAACAAAAAACAATACACAAACACATTTTTTGTCAGTTAATGCATAACCATAAATTAAAACACAAATAAATCACATAATGTGCTTTTGAAACAAAACATAAGTTCATACAGTCAGTAGCCTCTTTATTCAATTTCAATTAAGCAGCCCCTAATTTTTCCATAATTTGGAAATCGCACATTTGCATTTAATTTGTAACCCACCAATTAATTATGCCCTAATTTATAAATGTCCAATTCTAATTGTTCAATGCCCCAATTTTGCCCTAGTACCAAAACCCCCAATTTAAAATTACTCAATTAAAACCTAATTAATTTTACCCTAATATGTCAACCACCAATTTTAACTTATCCAATTAAACCCTAATTAAATTTGACCTAATATGAGCAACCCCCGATTGTTTAATCAAAATGCAAACCCCAATTGTTTAAGCAACATTCAACCCTACCACCATTATTTTAATTGTTGTGTTTTTGATCATTCAAACTCAACTAATTTATTGTTCTTACTGTATAATAAATGGTCCACAAATAGACAAAAAAAGTACAAGAAGACAGAATAAGACACATATTGGTTAGTATTTCTATCTTACATGCATAAAGAATAAGAAACACAAATAAAAACACACATACCTATTATAGAAAGGAGCGTGCCTAATGGGTTCAAATTCATATTGAAATTACTAATGAGAAAGCAACATTAAGAGAAAGAAAAAAAAATTATATTTGAGAAAGAAGTTGACCCAAGAGAAGAAAAGATTTTTCTTTGAGTTCCAAGAAAGAGAAAATATAAGGAAAAAAAGTAATAGCAATTTTAGAATTAATTCAAAAACTTAACTATTTGGAAGGAAATTATCCCACTTAAAATTGAAAGTAAGCCCCACAAAACGGATAATACAAGTAAATAATTGGAATAATAACTGAAGGAGTGCGTTGAGAGGTTTTAAAAACGTGAAGGTAAATGTGTGCTTTGAAAAATATTAAGTGTTAATATGCACTTTTACCTAATGTACAAGAACATATTTGCATTTTATCTCATTCCATGTACTGTTTTTGAGTTTTCTGTCCTTCTAACCCTGGCTTTACTTTCTTTGCGAGGACAAAAAAAAAAAAAAAAAAGCTTGCAGTGTTACGGTAACTGGATCTGCCACGTAAGTAACCGGCCATAGCACACAATCCTACGTGGAATTGACACTGCACAAGCTACTTGGCTTTTGGATTTTGGGTTATGAGGTCCCTAGTCAATAGTCAAATCACAAACCCTTTTGAATTGAAACTGGTGAAATTCACATGTGATTTATACCAACTGTAAAAATTAAAATATAATATTTGGACTGACTTTTTCTAATTATGCTTAATCTTAATTTGGCAGCACAAAGTTTCTTTTGAAGATCAGATTAGACTAAGATAAGCAGAATAGATGCCATATCATCACTTACATCATAATAATAATAATAATAATTTAAATTAATAATTGAATTTTAATAGCTTAGCACAACAAGTTAATTTGGAATTCCAAAATTAATATCTTATTCCCTTTTTATATGTGTAAACAATATTTGCATTGGTCTCTTTTTTATAAGGAGAAAATATTTATTTTCCAATAATTATGTTCTCATAGGTGGCTTTAAAAGATTTTTTTTTATTTCAATATTTATTTTTCAAAAGATATTATTCAAAATAATATTATATCAAAATCCTTATGTTTCATTTAACTAATTATTATAAAAAAATTATTTTAACTTAATTTTATTATATAATATTATATTTTAATAACAAAGTATGTCATTGCTAATTAAATTATACATTTCCCCTAAAGATTAGCAAAATTAATAATATTAAACTTTCCTTAATCCACTCTAATGGTTAGGCTATACACACGTGTGATTTTGAATTCTTATCCTTAAAATCTGAAATTTTTTAGAATGATACCTCAATGCCTTAAGTTTCAACTATTTAAGCTTAAAACTTTCATATTATTCAATTTTATAATGCTCGAGACCTAGACTTTGGCAATATAGATAATGAATAATAGATTTAAATTTAATTTTTTTTAATATTTAAAAAAATAAAAAGACTTACTTATTACTATGAAATAATTACATATTCAATACAAGTAATTTATTTAAAATTTTCGGTGTTATCATAGTTATCTTTATATTTATTAGATTTCGAGTTTAAAATTTGAATATAAGTCAAATTTAAAATTGAAAAAGAAAAGAAAGAAAAGGAAAATTCAAAACAAAGTAGCCAATTTCAAATGGCCTAAAGAAATAGAATTAATCAGCAAGTTGACATGGTTTTAATTTAAAGTCATAAAAAGGGGTTTAAGAAGTTTCTTCCTCATGATGCTTTCAAGTTCTAACAGGTTTTCCAGAAAATTGTTAAAAAGAAAGAAAGAGAGCCCGAAGTGACCTAAAAGTCTGGTTTTCTTGCAGTTCAAATATCATCTATGTGAGAATGACTTCAGCAACTTATAGCTTCATTTCTCTTAATTTGTTTTTCTTTTTCTAATAATCAAGCTCATCCCCTTTTTACAAATTATTACCGCTTTAAGATATCAAAATATAGTATAATGGTAAGATATTATTTGGTATGGAGTAAGTAAACTAAAAAAAATAAAACTTTTCATAAAGTAAAAAATTTTATTTTATTTAGCATCTATTATTAAAAAAAGTTTATAGGAAGTAAAATATCTATTTTTTAAATTTAGGGGAAAATACATTATTTTTTAAATTTGGGGGAAAATACACTTTCTTAGGAAAAGTGAAGGAGGTTTGACATTCTTGGTCTAGATAAATATATATTTACATATTTACCCTCAATTAAAAATTAAAAAAAAAAAACCATCCAATTTTTTTCTTTTTTTTTTTTCCTATTCCATTCAAGTTATTTTACATAATTAATTTTTCTTTAATATTAAAATTTTATTATGAAAGTTGAGCTTTCTAATTAGGTGAAAAAATATGCCAAATATTCTTGATAAAAAGAGATTTAAAATTTGTATTTTTAGAATGTTTATGAGAAAAAAAAATCAAGTCAATTGGTTTGCAAAGGTATTATTATTTTTTAGGTTGTTAATTTTCTAAAAATAACAAAATAAAGTCAAACAAAAAAGATTACTTCTCAAAAAGTTATATACAAACTAAATACACAATTACTTATATTCTCTAAAAATAACTTTCCGGTAAGTCTATTTCTTGATAAATGTACTTTTCAAAAAGTAGACCACGTGATACCAAACAATACATAATTATATATTCTTGTAAGTAATAAATTTAGGATAGATTTTTTTTTCCCAATGCTTAAAAAAAAACACTACGATAAATTTTTAATTTAACAATATTAATTTTATTAA
Source organism: Reutealis trisperma (assembly GCA_947687605.1). Lineage (NCBI taxonomy): Eukaryota > Viridiplantae > Streptophyta > Magnoliopsida > Malpighiales > Euphorbiaceae > Reutealis > Reutealis trisperma. Next base: position 945,009 of record CANTUT010000074.1, on the reverse strand, counting down.
TATAATATAATATTTAAAATTAAAAATAATTATTAACAATATAATAATATATTGACAGTGCTATTAAATGTCAATATCATATTACTAATTCACTTGCATAAGTCATGATCAATAATAATTTTAATTAATTTTTATGTTGTAGATATGTTAACATTTTATATAAATTATTATTCTAATTATTATAATAGATTTTATAAATCGATTTTGTTATCACTATTTTTTAATAATAATGCTCAAATTTACAGTATTAATCTCAATATTTAATTAAAAAAAAAAGAAAAATTGGATCCAATTAATTTAAAATGTCCCAAAAGCATTATATATCCTTATTTTAATTTTTATTTAAATATAGTTATTAGGCAAAAAAATATTAAAATTTTTTTTTTTGACCTCTATTAGGCACATACCAGTAATTAATGAATTTTCCACCAATTTGTTCTTATAAAAACAAATAAATAAATAAATATTCAAATGTAGCAAAGATAGCAATTGTAACTTAAATGAGCCATAAAATAATATTTAAATGTAAATGTCCAATTCAGGTTTTATTGGTAGATATTATTCTAATGGATAAAGCCGAAAATGTGACAACATGCAGGGATGAATGTGGATTGGTTATATGGCATCACAAACTCGAAAAATGCCAGTCCAATCATCCTTAAATCAGTTGGCTAAAGCTCCAATTTAGGATAAAAAACGATTTACAATAAAAAATTTTATAATTTTTTTAAAAATTATTTCTTAAAATTACTTTTTAAATAAAAAAATAAATTAATTTTTTTAAAAGCATATTTAAAAAAATAATTTATAAAAAATAAAAGTCAATTAATAAAAAAAAAATTCTAAAAACACATTTTTAATCCTTAATAATAATTTTAAATACATCCTAGGGGTGAGAATATAATTCAGACATTTTAAATTTTGACTCCGTTTTTATGTAAGAAATATTTAGATTTATTTTTTTATTTATATTGGGTTGTAAAATTTGTGAGTTTGATGCTTATTGTTTATAATAAATTTATCTGGATTGTGTATAATATTTTACGACAAAAAAAAAATTATATATATATATATATATATTTTGAATATATTGAATTATTGAAAAATCGATTCGATAATCTAATCTAATCTGACAACATGGGTTGAACATTGATGAGTAATGTGGCAGCTAATGGTAATGAGGAAGAAGCTGTGTTCTCTCTTAAAAGGAGAACCTTTATTCATTTGCCTGCCATAGAAAAGATTTAGTGGAATAATTCTTATTCCCAATTTTGACTTTTAGATTACTTTTGGCAGCCATCGATATATTTAGAGTTAGTTTATCTATATATGTACATTAATTTTTTGTTGGTTAATTAAAAAGTGGCAAAAATGAGATTTTGAGCCCACAAGTCACAATTAATTGCATAATCTTGTAAATTATGCTTCCAATTATTCTTTGGCTTAGTATGAAAATGAGAATTTGAGCTCACAAGTCACAATTAGTATGTGAGACATGGGTTAGTGCATCTTTTCAAAATTATCATAATTTTGTAGGGAACTGGAAGATTACCACGAGTAAGTTAATTTGTAGGACTGAAAGCAGTTCTCTATGCACCAAACACGTAGCTTACAGAATCAGTTGTGACATAGATGGAAATGCATGAAAGATAGGGTCGAGTTTGCTACATGAACCGTCTGCTCAATATCCTTTTATGAGTCCACAATCACTACATGAGATGAACCTTGGTTTGGTGAATTGAAGTTGGCCTTAGGTGTAATAGGACTCTCAATTATTGCGCGTGATCAAATATATTTTTTAGAATCAATAGAGGAAAAAAAAGAAGGAAAAAAAATAAATAATAAAATACAATATCAAACTGCTCGAGTATATCCCTTCTACTATACCTTATGGATTTTATAAAGAATCTATAGAGAAAAAAGTCTCTTTTCCTTATATTCGGCGTCGGACTTACATGAACATAGTTCGAGATATTGAGTGAATTGCTTCTATCACTAGATATCGAGTAGGATTTCACTATTTAACTGCGAAAACACATTACATTTCCACTGCTGAAAGTAACTGTTAGTAGGTTTGAATGTGGGATAACCAGGGTAAAGGCATAAACATATGTCTATTCCCTATCTCTGTATGTGTTTATATATTTTGAAAAAAAAAAAATCTTTGGCTTAGTATAGAAATTCAACTTTTTCAATTTTTTTTAAATATATAAGATATTTTACACTTGAATATTCAAAAATAAAATATATTATATATATTCATCATACACTATATATATTTAGATGAACTTTTTCTATATTTATATTTATACTAAGGCTAAAGTAAATATATATATCTTTGTAAATGAAACTATGGAATATAAACATGCCACCAACATTAAATTATGAAAAATAGAATTTAAAATTTTTAACTAGTAATAACATATTTAAATTTAGATAGCAAGCTAGTGTAAACATAGTGTAATTGATTTGGTGCATCTATAGACTATTGTTTATATAAAAATCCTTAAAAGTCATGACCTAAATTGATTCATCACATCATAAGATAGCATCAATTCTATATCTATACATTCACATGGCATGCCATTATTATAGAATTTAATAACTAATATTTTATGAAATAAATGCAAAGCATGCCTCACATTGACAAACTTCAATTCTATACAAATACTCACTCTGTATTGTCATCAAATCTAATATATATATATATATATATATATATATATATATATATATATATATATATATATATATATATATATATATATATATATATATATATATATATATATAAGGCATGTATTTAAAAGTTTAATTTGCTTATATAGCATATAAATGACACAAAAAACCCATCATAATAAGACATATGCAATTAACTATGAAATAATTATTTTACATATATTTTTAAATGAATTTTATCAACATATTATTTAAGAGTTTGATATTCATTTGGTGAGTTCCCACTTTTTTATCATTCCCTTCTTCTTTAATAATTTTTTTGTTAAAGTTATTTTCTAATTTAAATATTTATATCATTGGATCTAGATATATAGTTGGTATTTCATATTTAATTTTCTCTTCTCTTTGCAAGAATTATAAAGATCTATATTTATGAGATGCCACATGTTTTGTATGTAAAAATTTTGGTTAATGTATTTTAAGTTTTCTTTTTCAGTTACATTTTACTTTACATTTTACTATTTTAATTTTATAATCTTGTAAAATATATACATACACATACACATGATATTGAGTTGTAATTTCTTTTTAATTTTATAATTTTTTAGTGTCATATTAATAAAATTATAGAATTTATAAATATGAATTTCATAAGCATTTGCATTGATCATGTATAGTTTTTGCATATAATATAGTCCATATATATATTTGTCTATCAATTTTTTCTAACTAATCTTATTTTTGTATACATATTTCATTTTTATTGACTATAATTTTTTATATAATTTTTATGATATTTTTGGAATATAAATTTTACTTTAATTATTAATTTTTAATAGTTTTTATCATAGATATTCATCATAGAAAATAGTTAAGTCAATGTTAATAATCAATTTATTTACTTATCAAATCAATTCCTAAATTTTATATTCTTTATTTCTCTTTTCAAGTCCTTTTTTTAGATCACCTATTGATTTTTTAGTTCTTAACTAATTTCAATCATCATTCAATTCAGTAAATAAATTATGAAATTAAGGGCAACATATATCATTATATATTAATTTTTTAAATTTAATATATTATATTTAAAATTTCAAAAATAACAAAGAAGATCTATTAAAAAATATAGTGTTCAATATTGTAAATTATCTAATATTACTTACATATTCATCTCACCTTTCAATTTTTTTGTATTTCATGTTTCAACTAGAATATTATTTTTTTTTGAATGAATTAATTAGAAAATTGTTAAATATACTATTTTGTTGACTTTGTTAAATGAGATTATTGATTATTTTAGTTATATTTATAATTTTTTAATTATGAAATTGAGATATTTAAAATTAAAAATTAAAATTAATTTAATAAAATAATATATTAATAAAAATCTTAAATAATCCATGTAAAGTATAGGCATTATCCTCTCTATTTTTCCCATTTAACATAGAATCTATTTATAATATCTTCACTAATCCAATAATATATGTAAAATCTCATTCACAAAAACAACCCAAAAAAGGGCCCATGTCCCTTTCTAATACAGCTGCAAATGAGCCGAGCTTAAGCAAGCTTAAGCTTGGCTTGATTGTTTTTTTTCTTAGCTCGAATTCGACTTAAAAATTATATTCAAACTCGAGTCTGAATTGAATTTGAAAATCATATTCAAACTAATATAAAAGTAAAAGTATTCGATTAGTAAAAAAGAATCTAATCATAAAATTGAGAATTACGTGTTTCAAAAAAATTAGAAGTATTTTTAGTCAAATTTAATTACTAAAAACATTATAGGAATATTAAAATACATTTTTTAGAGTGCCAAAATTATTAGACTAATTATAATAATAATAATAATAATAATAATAATAATAATAATAATTATTATTATTATTATTATTATTATTATTATTATTTAACATAAATTCTTTTTTTTGAAAATTAAACTTCTCAACGATTTGATGAAATTATAAAACATAATATTAGTAAAACTAATTGTATGCATATGTTATTATTAATTTTATAATTACAAAACAAAAATCATAAATATATATATATTAAAATATTATAAACGAGCCTATGAACAAGTTTATTCCTGAGACTATTAATCGAGTTATTCATGAATCTAATCGTGATGAGTTTAACTTTGCTAAAGCTCGGCTTGTTTATTGATCGAGGCTTAAATTAAAACTCAAACTTGACTTATTTATAAAATGAGCTGAATGCAAATAAGATTTTGCCGAATTAAATACTGAGTTGCTTGTGAATGGCTTAACTCATTTGCAATCCTACTTCCTAGCTTCAGAAAGCTTTACAAACATTACTTATGTTCTCATTTTATCCTCAAATTTTCCTTCTACCCCTCCAAATTTAAAAGTGATTGACCAATTATTGAAAATTAGGGCATGTTCAATTTTAATGAATGGAAATTATTATTAATTTCTAGAAAAGTATTACTATATAGATTGTTAGAAAAAAAAATTGGAATCGAACATAATTTAACTATTTTGAAATTTTTATAGTTAAAATATATAAAATTTAATTTAAAAATAAATTTAAAATACATGCAAGTAAGACAAAATTGAAAAACTAAAAATTTAATTTGCTTATGTATTTATGTAATGTATATATAATAATTTTAGAAATATTTGATAATTCAAATATCAGAAACAAAAATCAAGAGAAAATAATCCATTATTGTTTTGAACTTATTTTTTTATTATTATCTTTAAAGAAATTCATAAATTAAAAAATAAAATACCAACAATTATAATGTTAAAATACTAAAAAAATAAGGTTATTTTTTCTCTTTTAATTTTTAAAATATTTTATCATTTTTTAATTATTCTTTTCTTTATAATATACTTTTTTTTATTTATTATAATTTATAAATTTGTACAAATATTTAGACACAATTAATTGTAAAGTATATCTAAATGAGTATTTAATTTTAATTAAAAAATCCAAGTATCATTGTGATATTTAGTAATTTAATTAATATTAATTTAGTAATTATTAGTGAAAAGTAATATTCAATTAATATTTATTTGATTATTAAATGTATTTTAATTTTTTAAATATTTCTAACCTTTTGCAATATATTATTTGAATTATAAAAAATATATATGATGTGACTAAAATAATAATAATATATATTTATAAAAATATAAATGATGCTCAATAGAGTATAAAATAAAAAAATAACAAAAACTATAAAAATTAAAATAAAATTAACAATAATAAAAAAATATATAAAATTATTAATAGTCTTGTGCAACGGGTTAAATTATTAGTATTTTTTCAAATAGAAATTCAAACAACATGCTAAAAAAAATTTCTACTGTTTAGTATATTTGGTGTGGTATGCTACCTAATTTATAATGTTTGGCAAATTCAACAATTACATTGTTTTCCTAAAATTCAATGATTAATAACTCAAAATTACAACTGAATTTTTTTTTTAAATATTAAAAGTTATTAAATGGATAATTTAATAATCATTTTTTATAATAGAGAGGAGAAACACCTATAGAAATATATAGTAAGTTACACAATAAGAGATAGCATTTCTTTTTAACGTTTATTATCAAATTAGTAACAACTATTTCTGATTTGAAAAACTGAAATCCGATACTTCTTATTTCTCTCAACCCTTTAAAAAAAATATGAAAACCAATCAAATCATATCAAATTCGTAATAATCAAATATTTATTTCATAATTTATATGATTAAATATTTAAAATTTGATCACTTCTATTAAATTTTCAGTATATACCAACAAAATGTTTCACATCCATCTATTCATTGGGGAACATAAATTCCTATTTATAATTTACCAAATCCAAACAAACACTTGTGGGAAATTTCATGGCACACTAGAGCCCATAGTTTTTATTGCCTTAAGCTTAAAGACATATATCCACTCTTTATAATCAACAAAACAAGGAATTACCACTTCACTAATCACCATCATATTTTAATAAAATTAAATTAGATATAAAATTCCAAGTAATGGTAGCAAATGGAGATTGAAAGAAAGAATTTGAATTGAATAGAATTCCCCCATCTTCCTATTGGCCTAAATAGTATTAACACATACATACATATTAGTCATTATGCAAGTAATTGATAGCATCACTCAACAAACTTCTTCTTTGTTAAGTCATCTCAAACACAAACTTGTCCATATTAATACATGTGCTTAACCTACCTTAATGCACTATCCATCACTCTTTTTTTTTCTTTAATTATTTTTTTTTAAATAATAAAATTTATAATTATTTTTTAACTGCTACTATTTTCTCTAATTAATTTTTAAAAAAAAATTAATATTTTTAATAGCTTGAGGTGCTAAGAGCCACTAGAATTGTGATGAGTAAGGGGATACTCAAAGTGTAATAAGGGTTACGTGGCAAAGAGAAGCATTAGCATTTTCCACGTGGCAGTTGCTAAGAGATTCCTAGCAATTGGACGGCTTTGATGTGGGTTCCTATCCAATTGATTGTCGGTTATCTTTAGCATGTGAAAGTAGCCTAAAAGAAGTGACACGTGGGTTGTTTTGATAAGAACAGCGCGTTGCGTGCCGTATGTCTCGACGATTTCGCGTCGGTGAAGCTACGGCGTTTCCCTCCCTTACACTCTCACTTCCTAACACTGCACTAGCTAACTATATTTTATTTGACATCAATACCCTTTCCACAATATCTTTTGCTTGATATTACAATAATCATTTTATAATAAATTAATAAATAGTGCATTATATATTTTTCAGGATGAGAAAGTAGGCATGAGTATTAATCGGTAAAAATTAATTAATTGAATCAAATCAATATAATGCAATTAAATCAAATTGGTTAAATAAATGATTAGTTTAGTTCCATTAAAAATATAAAATTTTTATTTTTATTTTTGACTTCGTTAAGATATTTTATTTATCAAATTAATTAAACCAACTGATTCATTTTTTTAAATAAATAAATAAATAATTTTAATGTGCCAATTAATTTATATACTTATATATTTTTTATTATTTTATTTATTTAATATTATTTAGTATTATATTTTAATGCATCTAATAAAAAAAAATAGAGTTGCTTAAATTTTATCCAATTTATTCAACTTTTTAATTGCTACAATACTTTTTAAAATAAGAAGTTAAAAGCCCATTAACTTTTCATCATTTATACATTGAGAAACAAAATTTGCTGGTTGAGTATTACATTTGAAATGACTCTATTATCCATTATAAACGTATAAAAATAAAAATAAGATAATTTTTAAGAATGATATAAGATTGTAAGGGTTAAAGTTATAGATCTCATGAGTCACGTCATAAGAAAAATAGAGAGATAAAAATTTTAATATAATATTTGAATTTTAATACTCTTTGATTTAAATTTTTTAAAAAATTTAAGATTTTTCATATAGTATCAGAACCGTCTTTATATCATAATTTTTCTATACTATCGTATTTCAGTATGTTTGTGGCTATATATTAGTAGGGCTAATATATGCAAATTTAAATGTATTTGATCTTTATATATGTTTTACCATATGTTAGTAAAACTTATTATCATGTGTCAAAAGAAAGTATTAAAATCTATATGATCTATGTGTTATAATAAAGTCCAATACGTATTAAGAGCGAATATCAAAATTAAAGATTTTACATTAAAATATAAAGGAAAAAGGCATAAAGTCTTTCGACTTTTGTTTTATTTTAACATTGAGACCAAATACATTAATTCACCACTCATAAGTTTAGATTGTTCGGATGGGTTGAGGTTTCTCACAATTAGGTTTGAATGTGACTCATATTAAATTTTAAATAATTTTTTATTAAAAATAAAAATACCATGAAATTTTAAAGGGCAAGTAGGTAATTTCATAATAAAGGAATTTGCATGTATTTTCCAGAAAATATAACAAGAGTTAATCATGGGACTACTATTTCACACGTGGCACAAAATGGGATGTTGTTGAGCAAGATTAGCTGTCTGCCTTTCTAGATAGCCAACCAACAAGAAACTACCAAATAAAATTTGAAACCTCGCACAAGGCCAAGTTAAAAACGGTAAAACTATCAGCAACGCAAAGACTTTACAATCATATGATAATTCCCCACGCGACTGTATAAGTGCCTGGCGAGCGTGATTTTTAAGTGGTCAAAACGCAAAAGCTTGACCTTGAGAACTAACTAGGAAGCAGAGAGGAACCAGAGGGTGTTACTTCTAGATAAAGAGTGGCTGCTGCTACTAGAAATTTTAAATAAGTTCTTAGATTTTTTAAAATTTTTTTTTTCTGTATAAATTATTTAGTATTGCAATAATATAATGTAGAAAAGAAAGTTATAAACTTATAGTAGAAGTCATATATCTTAATCTGCAAGGTGAAAGGAACTTAAGCTAGGAAAAGTAGTACCATGTATATTACTATTGCTATGATATGCTAGAATATCCCTTGAATTGGCAATTGTTTTCAAAGATGTGAGAATGAAACAAAAATGGAATTTTCTTGAATGGAAAGAAAAGGAAAATGGTAGCTAAGGGTATAAGAAATGATGGATGCCTTTTTTTTTTAATTATTAGAAAATTAAATGGGTTAAAATATTATTGCAAATTATATCATAAAAATTAATATTTTTTAACATCTGTCACTAAATTAATAAAAATTTTTACCATTTTAATTAAATAGAGGATTCAAACTCGAGATTCCACATACACATATCCACATTATTAAATATATAAAATTAAATTAATTGAATATGATACTATTATATTTTTTTAAAAAAAATTATGTTTAATGGATAGAAATTTCAATAAATGATTGCATTTATTTTATATTTTTATGCTTTTATGGAATTTTCTTGAAGAGACTTCCTCAAATCAATTAAATGCCATTTTTCTTTATGAAATAAATAATTCATATTCATTTCATTTTAATTCATATTCATATTTAGAGGAGATTTCTTTGTAGATAAGCAATTAAAAGCAAACAGTTTTAATAATTTAAAAAATCAAATAAAGGATAATAACTATTGGTATTAAAATAGAGCATGCAATTGGCTATATAGTCTAGTTTCTATTTTTTAAGAATTAGTAAAAGAAAAGAGTGAGCAAGGCAAGTCACTAAATAAATGCAACAATCTTGCAAGATATCCCAACTCCCTAATTACTTAGTGTGTAAAACCAAAACACAGTGACATGATGATTATCAAATAATTAACACGTACAATCTCTCTTCCTCATTGCTGACCCAAAAAGCGTGCTCCACACGCCCAAAAGACTCCCAACTTGCCCATTTCTTACTATTCTTATTTCCTATTTCCCACCAATTTTGTTGGTTAAAAACGCAGGCGTACCATTGTTTTGACTTGGAATTAGTCCTCTAAACCTCAGTCTCCCCACACCCTCTCACCCTCTCTCTCTCTCTCCTCTCTCTAGTTGACCGACTTCACTCCACCAACTCTCCCACTCTACATCCCCCACCCTATCCTTCTATATATAAACCTCTCCCCCACTCCTCACTCCCACATCTATCTTTCTATCTGTTTCTTTAGAGATCAAGAACCTTTTTCTTTCCTTTTCTTCTCTCTTTCCTACAAACACAAAGCATTCAAGAATCAAGAAACACTTTCAAGAATTGAAGAATCAAGAAATCCAATTCTTGATTTTCTCTTCTTTTCCCATATATAAAAAAATTTTCAAGAGTTCAAGAATCAAAGGAAGTATCTTATTCGATTATGGCTCTTGAAGCTCTAAATTCACCCACCACAGCCACTCCTTTCAACCATGATGATACTTGGACTAAAAGGAAACGCTCAAAGAGGCCTCGTAGTGAATCTCCTCCTACAGAAGAAGAGTACCTTGCTCTCTGTCTTATTATGCTTGCTCGTGGTGATTCCACCACATCCACCGCTAGAACCGTTGAAGAAACTGCATCAACATCTCCACCGCCACCACAACCGCCAGCTTTGAATCTTTCTTACAAGTGCACCGTTTGCAACAAAGCTTTCCCATCTTATCAAGCACTTGGTGGGCACAAGGCCAGCCACAAAAAATCGTCTGAAACTTCCACCGCCAACGCTGACAACCCTTCAGCCTCCACAATCACCACCAACGCTGCTGCCGCCGCCACTACCTCCAATACTGGTAGGACCCACGAGTGTTCTATCTGCCACAAAACCTTCCCCACCGGTCAAGCTTTAGGTGGCCACAAGCGCCGTCACTACGAAGGTCCTGTTGGTGGCCACAATCATAGTAACAGCGCTGTAACTTCATCAGAAGGTGGAGCCAGCCAGAGTCAAAGTCAAAGCCGCGGCGGGTTTGAGTTTGACCTGAACTTACCGGCTATGCCCGAGTTATGGTCTTCTCTAAGAATAAAAAAAGAAGCTTATAAAGATCAAGAAGTGGAGTCTCCTCTGCCTGGAAAGAAACCAAGATTATCTCTCTTGCTTAAAGAAGAAGAATCTGAAATGGGAATTTCTTCGAAAAATTGAGATATTAGAGTTTTTTTCAGATTAATTAGAAAGAATCTTGATTTTTTCTTTTTATTAATTGGTTTTGTTTTGGTTTTTTGTACAGAAATTTTTTCATTGTTTATGAACTTGTTTTAATTTTCGAATTTACTAGTCTTTATTGATTATTCATTCATTAAAATTTGATCTTTATCTTTAATGATAATAATTATTTAATGAGATGATGATATTTCTTGGATATGGTTGAATCTTCTTCTCAATTATGACTAGCTTTTTTTAATTTTATTTATGGAGTATTTCATAGGGTCATGGTTGAGAAGTCAGTCTCAAACAAGCCTTAAATTAAATTAATGTGCAACTTCCTTTTTCATGAACATAAAAATAAAAATTGTTTGAAAAATGTTTGGTAAATTTGTCCAATATATACTCTTTAGGAAAAAAAAATTTACTTAAATCATTTTTTTTAATAAAAAATTTTGAGCTTTTTATTTGATTTTGATTGAAATTCATATCTGAACTCGAAATATAATGATCATCAATTTTTCAATATCACTTATAATGAGAAGCTCATTGATACTAATTTTAATTTTACTTATCTATTGAATTTTTCTAAATATTATCATTATCAAGTACAGGATAATCTAAAATCACTAAAATATAATAATATATAAGAGGTAATGAAAAGTTTAATTAATAAGGTTAAATTGAAATGTGAGTACACGGCTTCACCACAATATATAAATAAATAATGCAATACACATTTCAATCATTACCCTATTAAACTAATAGCAAATCAGAGCATAAACGAGGTATTACTAAAGAGGGAGAGAAAAAAGAAAAAAAAACTAGAAAATAGGCAATAGTTAATTTCTTTTTTCTTTTTTTATAATTTGTATTCAATTGAAATTTAAACTCTAAATACTTTTTAATTTTAAACAGATGTATAAATCAATATAATGAGATAAAAATATATAGAGTAAAAAATAGTATCTGTATCTTTTTACTGGATAAAAAATATATAAAAAAATCATACTTGATATATCCAGTGTAGGTAAGAATTTTTCTAATTAAGTATTAACCTCCTAAATTTAAATACTAATGGCAGATACAAACGTCTTCCTGCAAGATTATAGTAATTAACCATTCTTTATCCACAAAGCAGAATCCAATCTATGTAAAAATAGTTATTTAGACATCATATATCATACATAACAAATGACAGATGTGCTTTAACCGTCGAAGCAATTGATTTAATAGATAATGATTATATAAATGTAATATACAATAGGAGTCAAAAGTCTTTTTACATTAATAAAATGATGAAATCCTGAAATTCCAAATAAGTAAAGTCATAACCGCGTGAACAGCGCAAGTACAGCAAGCACTTGCACATCGTAGTAGTGGGGAGATGGAGGTAGTGGTGATAGCTAGTAAGTAGTGCTGTGTGTGTAATAAACAAGAGAGGAGAGAGGAGAGCCATTGAGCCAACTCATATGTTTTCATGAGTACGCAATGGGGTTATGAAGAAGTAGTAGAAATCCCCCATGTGGAATTTGGCTTTATTGCACATGTTGCCATGATTATGTACATATTTTCGGTGGATTAGGACACTTGTTAGTTACATTATTCCTAATCTAATCTTCTGTTTTTCGGTATTTATTTTCTCAATTTAAACAAACTTCACTCTCTCCTAAACTTCCTACATCATTCAATCACAACATTTAACTAACAATTAGGTTATTTTTATTTTTAGTTCTAACATTACAAGAAATTATGTATTTTGTGATAATTAAAGATGCCATAAAAATATAAAAATTATCATAAAAAATTATGCAATATTAATTATGCCATAATTTAATTGTGAAATATACCTACAAAATAGTGCAGTACATTAGTTGAGATAAACATTTAAATGCCTTACTAATTTGGTTAGTGGGTCACATGAGGAGCTGGTTTTGAGTCCCATGTATTCATGAAATTGGTGATAATTCATTAAATTGTGTCACCCAACTATGTGCATTAAGATAGCACTCCTTTTCTCAGAGAAGTTAATTTTAAATTTTTAACTTAGTTAGCATGTGTATTTACTTAATTTCTGTTACATGTAAGTTTAAATTTATAGTAATTTGCAACTAATTAATATTTGAATCCCATATTTACCAAATCAATAAATAGAGATCATATTATTCTTTGAAATGTAATTATACTCAGTATAAGAATAATTAAATGTAACTCTTTTTAACATCATATATAAATCATATTATTGAAAGTAAAAATCATTTTTAGTAATATTTTTAACATGTTTTTATAAGTATACTTATTGTTAATTATTAGTTTTAACAATATATATCACATGATATGTTAAATTAATATTGTGTATATCAAGACATAACCTAATGATAAATATATATACGGTCTAAGTAATAGACTCAGATTCGACTCCTCCCTCCTTTGCTTAAAAAAAAAAATAATGTTGTTAATTTTAATATTTATTGTAGTGACGGCTATAATTTTAAATTTTTAACTATTGATTTTAATTAATAAATTAGTATAATTTAACGATTGCGTGGAACAAACCCATCTTATATAAACTAGTTAATTTTTTTTTTGAGGGAATATATATAAACTAATTATGTTGAATAAAAGTAATTAAAACATAGATTAGAAAAATGAAACGAGAATAAAATTAAGACGTGCCAAAGAAGCTTCAAATTATAGCGTCCAAATTAAATGTAATATGAATGGTATACAGAGATGTAGAAAGACTGTGCACAACACGTAGAAGAATCAAGACATGTGATTCCTTAAAATTCCTATAATGTTTAATTAATTAATATTAATCTCTTTGTTGCCTCGTTTACTTTGTGTTTCTGTCTATCTTGGTTTATACGCGGTGTGTGTTTGTCTGTAAAGTTGTTTTCCATGAAATGTTCATATTAATTAATTAATTATATATATATATATATATATATATATATATATATATATATATATATATATATATATATATATATATATATATATAGTCGAACTGATCATAACTTTGTATTGATTGAAATATTGAATTTTATTATTAGGCCAAGTTGGATTTATTCAACTTGTCCTATGCTTTCTGTGTCCTACGTATGTAACCTATATATATATCAACATTGTTGCTTTTAGTTGTCCAAATCCAACACTTGCCGTGTTATTGATGTCTATTGCATTTCCTATTCACCCAAACGCGGCCTTAATAATTATTTATTGAGTAAATTTTTGAAAAGTTTATGAATTCTAATGTCACGCCCCATCCTCGTTACTACCTCTATTTCAGTCTGTTCATCTTACCAAGGCGCAACAGTCTTAAGGTATAAAAAGATTTAAGATTATCAAACACTCATAGAAATCATTTTACACGTTGAATGCATACAAAATTTATCTTAACTAATTAAGCGACGATATACATGAGTTATGTGATCGGCCAATTCATCACTATAGAAATTTAATTAACAAATTAGAACAATCTTATTTAAATGTTTTTCATTTTATCCATATAAATCATTTCAATGCATGAATCCTTTTATAATTTGCGGAGTTTTCTAAAACATAGATATTGCAAATATGACTCTTAGAAAATTTACCAATAAATCTTAATTTAAACGTCTAATCATAAATAGTTAGAGTCTCTTTGGCGGAGGAAGATAATCAAAGAGTTATAGACTTTATTTGCTAAATTCTTCACTCACGTTTGGAATTCACAGACGTTATGGTGAGCCATCAACTCAATAAAATTATGAAATGCATATATATATATATATATATATAAACAATCTTATGTGCTAAGTACAAATAGGCACCAAAAATACATACATTCTGATAGAACCATACAGTTGAGAACTTGAGCAAATATAACCATAATTCCGCTAGTCTCAATAACAATCGACCCATCAGTGGGATGGCACCACAACCCCAATGAATCGCAGTAACATATAATACTAGAAAAACACTCATGGGCGAGGCTACACCACCGTCCTTATAAGTCTTATCATCATAAAAGAGGTAGTAACTTTTCTCTTATATAACATTCAATTCATACCTATAAGGATATATCTAACTTAGCTTATGGCTCCGATCAGTTGAGTCACCAATACACATGGTCTAATAAATTTTTTCCCCATTAGTTGGACATTTTTTGTTAATATGAAATCAAAGGCTAAACAAACATTGATTTGGTAGGATAGGTATTTCAATATAAGGTTAGACTAAATGGCCTCGTAAATTATAAATACATTAGCTTTGACCCAAATGATCTCATTATATTAATAATCACAATAAATTACAAAGAAAATTTTAATATGAGTTACCCACTAATGGCAACCAAGAAATAATTTATCATATATTTAAATCAACCAAGGAATGGAAATCAACAAAATAGTGTAGGTTGATTTTACGATGAAACTATACATTTCATATCTTATCTTAGAAACCCAAGCTTCACCAATAAAGTCAAATCGCCTCCCTAAAAGTCTCCTTTATAACTCTTTGATTATCATCAAGTTTGACATCTATCATCCTTTGACTCACTAGAAATATAGATCTATCACCTAGAGTTCTTTTAAGAAAACTGGGAGAACTATCTACTATTTGGATTTTAGGTTTTATCTGAAGGTTGACTGTCTCATTTTGAAGAAAAAACTTAGTTAAAAGATTTAGGTTTAGATTTTAATTGAAATAGAACTTAGAGAAAGAAATCTAGAACTTAAGTTTTAGAAAGAGAAATGCAACCGTTCATAATGATTATTGAACAATCTTAGAGGTTTTTATATAATAAGGAAATAATAATAATAATATATTCTTGAATGACATAAAGTCGATCAACATTTTTTTTTATGGGAAAGGGAAATTGCATGTATAAGATAAATTTTCTTGGAAAGAAAACTTTTATTTTTAGCTATTAAATTTTTGGAAGACCATCGGTGGTAGATGAATTTTCACCTTAACCATATAAACTCCAACACCACTTAAAATATCTAACTCCACTACCACAAACTCAAACTAAAACTATGCATAGCACAATTCTAAACAAATACAAACTCATCAACTCACCTCGAACCTATATAGACATCTGAAACCTTATCATTGAGTTCACAGCTCATCCTTGTTTTACTCAGCTTTGACTTACTCAATTCACCTTGTCAGTCCATGAGCATCCTTATCTTGTCATCAAATTCCTTGACTCATCTCATATGTACCGAATTCCTTAATCTCGTCGGTCCATGAGCATCCTTAATCTTGTCATTGAATTCCTTGACTCATCTCATATGTACCGAACTCCTTGGCTTAACTTTTTTAGTTCGCCTCATTTGTACCTAATCCTCATGTTTGCTTCACCCGTATCAAATCCTCTACTCGTTCTTCAGTACTAAGTCATTTGCTCATTTTTGTCCTCATCTAAATTAAGCTCATCCATTTGTCTAGACTTCTCTTTGTTTATGAAGTTCACCCTTATGACCAATCCTAGTCTTTGGAAATTTGTACACCTTGTCATCTTGCTTCTATATAACTCATAATACTTTGCTTTGAAACTCTTCACTTCATACTACTTCACTTTGCCATACTTCCCCTCATCATACAAGCATAAAAGTCCAATAAAATTCTTTAATCATCCTTTACATCGTCAAAATAATTCTTAACGAACATAACTTCTCTTCGATTCAAATTACATCATCTCATACATACTTAAAAATCTTCACAGATCACCATAACTTAGGGTAACACACACACACACCACTCACATACTATAAGACAGTAGCAAATTAGTGTCCAAAATTAGAGACTATACTTCTATAGTAGTTAATTAACGACTATATTAGGACAATTAGTAAAATATTACACTTTAGTAACTATTTTACGTCCAAATAGCCGCTAAAGCTATCACTAAAAAATGATGCCACATTTAGCTGCTAAAATTTAATCGCAAACTAGTTGCTAATTAGATACTAAAACAATATAATCGCTAATTTGAAACTAAATACTGGTGGGAGAAGGAAAGTTGATAGTTGCTAAGTTTAGTGACTACTGGATTTAGCAGCTAAATTATTTGACTTTTAATTTTCCACCAAATTTTTTTCATTTTCTTGCTTTTTTTTTTTTATTTTATATCTAGTTACGAATTTAGCTATGGAATTATCCATTGCTAAACTAAAAAAAAATTGCCACCCAAATTTTTTAATTTTCTCTCTTATTTTATATTTAGCAACAAATTTAAAGATGTAATTTTTCATCATTAAACTCATCTCGCCCAAATTTTTTATTTTTTTACTTATTTGATAAATCAACGATGAATTAGCTATAAAATATTTCGTTGCTAATTTCAAAAAAAAAATTCCACTCGATTAGCGATAAACTTGGTGATGGATTCTTGTTTGTCGCCAAATCTAAATCTTTACAAAAACCCTTCCTCACTCCCATCATTTTTTTTTCTCTCTCTCTCTCTTTATTTTTTCTTTCTTTTACTCTTTTATCTTCTTTGTTCTTCTTCAATTTTTTTTCTCATTTTCTACTTAATTTATTTCTTTATACTTTTTTTCTTATTTATTTCATTTATTTCATCTCTTTTCTTTATATATAATTAATATTTTCTTCCTCTTTCTTCTTTATTTGTTTTCTATATCATTTTTCTCTCTCTCTTTTGCTTTATCATTTTTTTGCTATTTCTCTTTTTTTTTTGTCTATTATTATTTCTCTTCATTTTTCTATTATAATTTATTATTATTGTCATTTTTCTTCCTCTATCATTCTTCTTCTTCTTCTTCTTATTTTATATATATATATATATATATATATATATATATATATATATATATATATATATATATTAAAGAAAAAAGAAAATTAATAAAAAATGTATTAAAGAAAAGACAATTAATATTTTAAGAAAATTAAAATAAAGAAAATTAAAAATTCATTTTTCTATTATAATTTATTATTATTGTCATTTTTCTTTCTCTATCATTCTTCTTCTTCTTCTTCTTATTTTATATATATATATATATATATATATATATATATATATATATATATATATATATATCAAAGAAAAAATAAAATTAATAAAAAATTGAAATAAAATAAAAAATGTATTAAAGAAAAGACAATTAATATTTTAAGAAAATTAAAATAAAGAAAATTGAAAAATTGAAAAAATCTGGAAATCATTTTGAAAAAAAATAAAAATAAAAAATGAAAAATAGATACTATATTATATTAGTAGGTAATTAGAAATTACATATTTAGTAGTAAATTAGTTGTAACCAAAATCACTTTAGTCATCTGCTTTTGTTTTTTGCAATTGTATTTTTTCAATTAGCAACTAACTTTGCAATTATATTTTTTCAATTAGTAACTAACGTTTTTATTCGTTAATTAGATACTATTATCATTTAATAACTAATTAGCAATTATTTTACTCGCAAAAAAAAAAATTAGCGACTAAAATTCATGATTTAGTGACTACATTTTGTAGTCTCTAAAATAAGTTCTTCTTATTTATATATATAACTTTAGAAACTAATTAATATATAACTAATATTTTTAACTAATATATTAATAAACATCTAATATTGGAAAAGGATAAGTTATGAAGAGGATAAAAGGGGGATGTCCTTCCATAGTAGGAGTGTAGGACTTCATTGACTTGCCGTACGAGTTAGAAAGATAAAGCAGATACCATATTAGATGGACACTTGCTAAAGCTTTGGATGTAAGTTTAGAAGGAAGATGAGTAATGGGTAAGACATAAACAAATGTACTAAATAAAATTAAATACATTTGTACAAAAAAGGGTTTAAAAGAGAGATAGTCATTAATTAATTATATGCTTGAGATGAGAATAAGACATTCATTAATTAATTATATGCTTGAGATGAGAATAAGTCATTGAAAAGGTAAGTAAATAAAGAAGAAAACAAGAAGCAAAAGTTTTGAGTTTGGAATTCTTTGCGTGTGGGAAGTAATAAATATGAAAGTTAATAAGGTGGATCGCTATTGGAATATGTCCAAGATAAGGAACATTCATCTTGGAAATATTGCATTATACATATGTACATATATTATAAAAAAGGTTCACACTTGTGTAAAAAAATAATAAAAATCAAATAGTTCACACTTCATATACCTTACCATAAAGACTTGTTTATTAAGGTGAGAGATTGTAATACATAGAATTGGGGGCTTGTTAGTACATTAGCTATATTATTAATCCAAATTTAATTTTATAAAAATTATAAAAGATTATTTAGAATTCTCTAAAAATAAATACCTACACCATGCTTTGACATATTAGAAAAGAGAGATGATTAGCAATAACTTTGAGTTATTTAATATTTGTATAATTTAGCAATTACTACTCTCCCCATTTCATAATAATAGTCATTTTAAAAAGTTGCACACATATTAAGAAACTATTAAATAACTTTAATTTTTATTAAGATGGACAAATATATCTTTATTTTATCATTAAAAATAATAAATATTGTATAGAAAGTGGAAGAGAAAATGGAGTTGGAGATGAGGTTAAAATTGAAAAAAATATAATAAATATTGTATATAACTCTTAAAATGACAATTAATTTGAAATAATTTTTTTCTTAAAACGATTATTATTATGAAATGGAGAGAGAATTAATGTATTGTTTATAATGGCAAATATTAGTGATTAATTAGCAGCTAACGATTAGACAACCAAATACTAATATCTTTGGTTTATAGATTCATAATTCTTAAGATTAGTTTGAGTTTTAAGTTTAGTTAAACTATAAGATTACTTATTTTAAACATTATATAGTATAAAAATTTTAATTTATAATATTAAGTAATCAAACTTTTATAAATTTATATTTGGTAGAATAGATTAATAAATTGAATAAAAAGCGAGGTTATTTTAGGAAATAAAATGTAAAAAATAATGAAATTAGTAATCCTATTAGATAAGGATTACTAAAAACATAGAGAGTTAAATTTTAAATAACATATATCTCATAGTTAAACTAAGCCTATTAAGCCCAATATGATATTTTTTACTAATATTACAGCTTAATTAAGTAATCTAGTGTAATAAATAGACTATAAAGTTTTAACATTCAATGTCTTAATTATAATTATATAATCAAATACTAATATCTAACAGTTAAATTCGAATGTTTTAATTATGATTTTAAAACAATACTTTAAACATTATATTTAATAAAAAAATTAAAATTATCATAATTTAATAAATAACTTTTTATAATTTCCATTCGATTGGATTTTACAATAAACAATTCTATTATTTATGTTATTTCCAATGACAAAGATTAACTCATATTAGAGTGATACGTAAAACCATATTATTTTTCAATTTGTTTGATTTGAGTTAATTAGTTTTGTCAATTTAATTAATTTTTTTATTTAATCCTAAAAATTAAGCAATACAAACTTCAACTGCCCACACCATCAAGAAGACAAGTGAGATCAACTCCAATCACTCTTGACAGTCATTTATAATTTAGAAGAGGTCAAGTCAATAATGAATCAAGTTCTCCAAAAGCTAATTAATTATTCATAATTAATTATTCATGTACCTTTCTAAGAAAATTCTTCATTATACTTTAAAATTTTATTATCCCTTATATACTCAATTAATTTTATATTAACATTTATTTAAAATAATATTATTTTAAATAATTATTAATGTAATTATAATTTTAGTGAGTAATTAATTTTTCACTAAAAGTATAATTATAATTATATTTATATTTATATTTAGTAAAAAAATAACATTTTTATTTATTTTATATAATATTTTTATATACATCAAGTGCATATTTTCAGTTATAGGTAAAATAATTAATTGGGCATTATCATCGCTTTCTATACCCAATTAATTTTATATTAATATTTAAAATAATTATTCACTAAAATTATAATTATATATTTAATTTTTATATTTATTTAATAAAAAAATTAACATTTTTATTTATTTTATGTAGTATTTGTGAAGACTGCGTTCTCTTTTGGCAGGCTAAGATGATGAATAACAGAAAACGACCTCAAGCAGAAGAACGGCCTAATAAATAGTTATTAGGTAATTTGGTTGGTTGTTAGTGTTTGGATATGTTACAAGTTGTTTCCTATTTATTTATTTTTGGCTTTACTATATTGACAAGTGGAAACCACATTAAATGGGATTGTTTAATTAAACAAACACTTCCATTTTGGTTTCTAACACTCTTTATTATCTTTTTCATTATTAAATTTGATTATAATACCAAAAAGAAAGGCATAATTTTCATTTCTTTATATATATATTTTTATTATTATTACTTTTAATACATAGAAATTTTGTTGTCTATAACTTTTTTACTTTTTAGAAAAATATGATAGTAAAAACTATATTTAATAAATATATAATTTTTTACATAAGAAAATATCATGATAATTTTTATTTTATTTTTACATGTTATAAAATAATTTTTTTAATTTTTATATTCTATTTCATTTTTATTTGGAAGCAAACTTTTTTTTTTAATCATCATGAAAGTTAATTAACAAATAAAAAATATAAAAATATTAATTCTTCTCAATATACTTTGAAAATAATGTAATAATTTCAAAAATGTTATTTTGTTTGTAACAAGATTATTTAATTCTTTACTTGTTATTTTAATCCTATAATTTATTCAATTTTGAAAATATATAAATGTGATTTATTCAGTTTTGAAAATATATAAATGTAATTTATACAATTTATTCAATTTTGTTATTTTGGAAACTACATTAAATGTGATTGTTTAATTAAACAGGGAGGTGATATTAGCACTTTCAGTTTGATTTTTAGCACTTTTTTTTTAATCATTAAACTTGCCTATAATGCAAGAAAGGAAGACCTAATTTTCATTTCTTTATATTTTTTTTATTATTATTACTTTTAATACATAGAAATTTTGTTGTCTACATTTTTTTTTTTACTTTTTAGAAAAATATGATACTAAAAACTATATTTTATAAATATATAATTTTTTAAAATATCATGATAAAATTTTTTATTTACATGTTATAAAATAAATTTTTTATTTTTTTTTATCATCATGAAAGTTAACTAACCAAATAAAAAATATGAAAATATTAATACTTGTCAATATACATTGAAAATAATGTAATAATTTCAAAAATGTTATTTTTTTAACAATGTACATATGATTATTTGATTCTTTACTTGTTATTTTAATCCTACAATTTATTTAATTATATATGTATATATATGATTTATTAAGATATTTTAGTAAAATAAATAATTAAAAAAATGTTTCCAATGAACACTATTTAAAAGTTTTTCTTAAAATAAAATGTTAGTAGGATTATAATCCAAAACTTAATTTTGTAAATTATCTCACATTAATTTCAAAAGAATATTTGCCCAAGAATAAAACAATAAATTCAAAATTTAAAAATTAAAAAATAAAAGAAATTTATTTTATAGTATGTAAAAATGAAAATTTTACATTAATTTCTATACAAAAACTCTATGTTTTAATACATATTTTTTTTTAAAAAAATATGTATAAATATCACTTCTGTGCAATAAAAGCACAAATAAAAAAATAGAAGTACATGGAATTTAAGTTTCTCTTTCTTATTTTTTTTAGTACATAAGTCTTCCTTTATTATGAAAACTAAATAATAAAATTTTACTTAAATCCTCCTTTTTTTTTACATATCAAAGAATATTATCTGGCATATAAATTATATATTTATTAAATATATTTTTATTATCAAAATTTTAAATATATATGCGTGTATGAATTAAAAATATAAATAAAGAAATAAAATTTAATTGAGTATTCTTCCTCATTGAAATTATTATTTAAATAATGCAATAAGGGTACTATAATAAAGTTTAATAATAAAAAAAGAAGATAGGAGTCAAAAACTAAAAGGTGAGTGCCAATATTACCTCCCCATTAAATATTGCGGCCTTTTTATATATATATATATATATAATAATTTTTAGAATAAATTATTGTTTAGGTCTTGAAGTTTAACCAATTAACGAAGTAATCCTTCCGTTTTAAGAAACTAACTAAATGGTCTCTAAGTTTTTAATTTATTATACTATTTAATTATTTCATTCATTTTTTTTAAACTTTTTTTGTTGAAAAAATAAAAAAAAAAAAGAATAATTTACCCAAAATACCCTTACCCTTCACTCTTTTCATTATTCTATGCCACCGGTTCATTCTCTCTCTCTCTCTCTCTCTCTCTCTCTCACTTCCTAAAGCAAAAATCAACTTTTTAAATGTTCTTGCCTTGTTGTCACTTGCCACTACAAGGATATTGGCTGCTACTCTCCAACTTAGATTTGCTTCTTTCACCACTTAATATGTTGAGATTACAAACCCATATTTAGTTCCAAAGCAAAAATCATACCCTATTACCAATTAGCTAAGTATTAATTTTGGATCCCAGCTGAAGATTAATTAGTTGCCAGATTTAGTTTTACTTCAAAAATTAATTAAAAGTAATAGATAGTTGCTAGAATGTGATTAACTGTAGAAAATTAACCAAATAAAATAAGATAATTTATTTTTTGAAAATAAGATTGTGAAGAAAATGAAGGCTATGTTGTTTCTTTCATTAAAGAATAAAGTTACAAAGTACAAATATTTATACAGCTTATTGGTAACTAATATAATAAATTCTCTAACTAAAAATAAAACCATCTAACTATACAGTCTCTAAAATTAAATATAGCTTTATTACCCTCCTTAAGTTGGAGTATATAAATTAAGTATGCCTAGCTTGGAGATAGAAATCAAATATCCTCAACCATCTAGTATATGGTATCACCTTAAGTGCCTCAGCAAAGGACCTAACATAGTACCCTTTCATGCCATGACAATCACTTTAGCTCAAGGCATTTTGCATAACTGAAGAGTTACACATCGCATCGTGAGGTTCTAGATTTTATCACAAAAAGCAGACCTTGAGAAACCCTATTCATTTTGGTCATTATACCAAAAAAAAAAAAAAAAAAAAAGGATACCCATGTATGAACAAGCAACATTAAAAATCAGTCCAATCCAAATCCCAACTTGAAGCATATAATTGTTGATTTTAGCACCTTTACCATCTCTATTGAAAATTCCAAAAGGTTGTGAAAAAAAGGAAAGCTACAATATTTGGAATGGGCAAACAATTCAAAGACTTAGTAATGAACTTAATCTCATTTCTCTCCACATCCTTAACAACCAAAATCTTGGTTGTTGCCTAATAATGCAGGAACAAATCTGTCATTGCTTTCAATATGTAATGAACAATGAAGCCAAAAAAATAGGGAACACTATAAGACTCTTTGGTTGGAACACAACATATAAATTGCCTAAGTAAAACTTCTCCAATAATCTCTTAATAAAGCAACACCACTCATCCTATATGTACAAGATTCTCAAAGTAACTAGGAGCAAACTCAGCAGATCCTCTAAAATAGAACATGAGATTACTTTATAGCACATCCACCTTAAAGTCAAAAGAAACTCAAAAACTTCAAAAGCCATAATCAGTCAAAGCCAAAAACCCCCTTTTCCTTTGCAATTGAGAAGAAGAAAAAAAAAACTTATTGAAATAACATTCCCACTTAAACAATAATTACCAAATTTCAAATCAACCAAGAAAGCTACCATGTGTCTAAGACTAAATCTTAGAGAATAGAATTAATGTATCTAAGATGAATTTATCAGAACATGAATTGTAGAGAGACTCTGTGGCCAAGACATTCATGAACATGATCAAGAACTTCAATCTACTGAAAACTTCAATATGCTGAAAGAACTTCAATCCAAAATTTGTTAAGAGCACCAAAATCTCAAAAAAATAATATAATAATAATATTCCAAGCACATCTCCATAACCAAAAACTGAATAACCCAATATGCAATGGAACCAAATAACCAAAAACAAAACATTAATGAAGAATCAAAAATTGCTATTACTGACTCAACACCAAGCAAAAATTCTCCATATCAAGCAAAAATATAGACAAACACAACCCAACCAACATGGTAACATCAAAAAAAGAGCAAACAAATGGTGAAATTCAATTTGATTCAAGATTAATATGAAATCCATTAAGGAATTATGAAAGAAGAAATCAAATAGATCAAATTAGAGCCTCTAAACAAGATACATTCAAGAAGAAATCAAACAGATCAAATAGAAGCAAATCAAAGGGGAACAAAGCCTTAAATAAGATATATTCAGAAGGAAAAATCACAGAGAGGAATTAGCATATTATCAAAGAATCAAAATAAAATTCTAGAGAGAGAATGAGAATCATCAAAGAAATATGAATTAATCTCGAAGTAAGGAAACAAAAAATGAATTTCAAAGATATTAAAATTAGAGAAAAAAATGAAAATAATCATTGAGAAAGTTTTAGCTCTAAGAGCAGAATTAATGAGGTGGATTTAAGGATTTAGATTTCACATCACCAATTTAGGAATTTAGCAACATTCTTTAAAGGAAGAAGAGAGAAGATATTGAAGAGAGGAAAAACATAGTTTGAAGAAACAAGAATTTTGAAAGAAATGTTTGATTGTTGAGAACAAAAAATGAAATTTTTAGCAAATGAACTAAAAACTCGAAATCACAAGAAGACAATGATTAAAATGAAGTAATATGATCTAAAAATGAATAAGCAAATAAATAGGGTTTTGATGTTTAGCAGCTGAAAAACTGGATGAGAAAATAAAGGTAAGTAAAGAAAAACTATGAGTGAAAAAATGAACGAAAGTGAGAGAAAGTAGTAGAGAAAGTCTTAATGCTCTGATACCATGTGAGGAAATAAAGGCTACATTGTATCTTTTATTAAAGAATAAGGCTACAAAGTATAAATATTTATACAACCTATTAGTAACCAATATAATTAACTCTCTAACTGAAAATAAAACCATCTAACTATACATTCACTAAAACTAAACATAGCTCTATTAAACATTAGATGAAATGATTTTCCAAATAAATATATATCATGCAATTTTAATAAAGATTACCATATTTTGAAACTCGAATTGATGTTTATCTGCTAAACTAAAAATGACCAAGATTAGTAGTAGAACAAAGGTAAAACAAAACAAAACAAAAAAATGAATGAGTAATTGAGTATTAATAGCATGGGACTTATCAACTAAAATAGTGAAAATTACTACCGTTCACTGTTGCTCAGCATGCCATTCACAAAGATTGAAATTTGATGGCTATTTTATACAAGTAATGGATAATGGATGATAGATATTATTGTTTGGTAGAAATAGAAAATTTAGAATAAAATGAAAGTTATTTTAGTTTTTTCATATATTTTTTATAGATTTTTGGACAAAATGATTAAAGTGTTGATGGAATTAAAAAAAGATTCATTTTTTTTTTTTTTGGCTCATAATTGCTTTACTTTACCAAATTTATGTTCTTTTAGTGAGGTAGACAATGTTAAAGCTAAACTATTATGGGTAAATTGGACAACAATTAAAGGATTAATTTTTTTAAGAGGATAATTAAAAATTAGTTAAAATTTTAAAAGGGTCTAAATTTTGTGATTATTTTATATAATTAAATAATTTTAATATGAAATAGCAATAAAAAATAAAATAATTATTTATTGCGTATTGAAAATTTTAATGTCTCAAAATGACTAAATTTTTATTATTAGTGTCTTAAGGTCAATTCCATAGTAACATTCAATATTATTTACTCAATGTTTAATTTGATTGGTAATAAAAATTATTTTTTATTTCTGTTAAACATAATTTAATTTTTAAAATAAGCACTTAAGAAATAATTTATAAATGTATAAATTAAATATGAATGATGTGTTTTTAAATTCAAGTGAAGAGAAAATTTAATTTTGATAAATGTAGAAACTAACTTGAAAATAATATTAAACATCTAAAACAATAGATAAAAATTGATAGGTTTTTAATAATATTAAGAAGCTTTTGATTTGATAGCACTATGAGATAATATCGAAATACTCATGGAAAGAATTCCATTGGCAGTTAACGACTATTTGCT
The DNA here is from genome assembly GCA_947687605.1 of Reutealis trisperma. Classification (NCBI taxonomy): domain Eukaryota; kingdom Viridiplantae; phylum Streptophyta; class Magnoliopsida; order Malpighiales; family Euphorbiaceae; genus Reutealis; species Reutealis trisperma. Next base: position 917,779 of record CANTUT010000074.1, on the reverse strand, counting down.
AACGAATAGGTGAATGGATAAAATGAATACATTGACCAATTAACAACTGACATCATCGATAATTACCAATGTAAATAACATGCAATCTTTAATGCAACATGTAGACAATGAAACTTAAACTTGTTTATTTGCTGCACAATATTATTTGATATCTAGTCTCCCAGGTTGCTTCGCATATTTATACAGGCATCCATCAAAATAGTGAGTTCCTTAACTCATTTCTCTTGTATTGAGCTCCTTGATCACTTCTCTTATATCGAGCTTATCTACTAGCTTTGCTTCTCCTATATTAAGCTCATCATCGAAATCTCTCGTTTATCATATATCAAGTTCATCTTCGTCTTCTCAACTAGCATATCTATTTATCGAGACTTCATCCTCATTAGCAAAACTCATCCTTATAATTGAATCTTGTTCTTACCATCAAAGTTTCATTTTTCGAAGATTGTACTTATTGTTAAAACTTCATCCTCGACATCTAAGCTTTGTCTTGGAAGGCAAGATCTTTATATTCTAACTTTTAAACATCCATAACTTAAAAGATACTTGAGTTACTCATAATGATAATAATAATACAGTACCTATACATTGCATTATAATCAACTTGAAATATTACAAATAACTATAATTCAAGGTATTACATAACATTTATCTTAAGAAGCCATTGCTTTTGGTTGGTCTTTCGCTTCGATATAAGGTTATCACTTTGATGGCAACAAAAAAATGATAGCCATGGGCTTTATGAAATACAAAAATAGTTTTCTCTAAAATGTTGTGGAAGGATTATGGTATTTAGAACTTTTTTCTTTCTTTTTTTTTTTTGGGTTTAAAATCTCTTTTCCTATCAATACAAGTTGTGTGTTCATTGGGATTAAGTACTTCATTTGCTCCTAGCTTCTTTCTTTTTGTCTACATTGAACCTTCGGATAAATAATTTTACATGTCATAAAATCTAGGTCATGATCTCCCTTGGAATTACAAAATTTTTCAGATTTAAACCATTTTGATGATTCAAGTTGAAATAATGAACTATAAATTGATAAGAAAATTTTACATAGCATCAATATTGTGTGAAGATAGGAAAATAATAGCATTTTATAAAATTCATCCAAGTATGTTAATATATATATATATTTTTAATCCACATACGCTATTATTACCATCGTTAAGTGAATTCCAATTTCTTTAATTCTTTCCATTCAGTTGGTGCTCGTGGCTGTTTTAGTTGCCACCATCATTTTTGTCATCCTGTCTGTTGCTTCTTGTGCTCTACAACAATGTAAACGATCTTAATTTCATGGTTTTTTCATATTATAATGAGTTTAATTTGATTTCATTATTAAGGAGAAAAGAAAAGAGGATAGAAGAAAAAAGTGTCTAACTGCTTATTCGAGTGTATATTCTCCTTTATTCGGATCTGATTGAAAAGACTATCAGTGGTAAGTAAGAATCATGTGCACGATTAAAGAGTGAAAAAAAAATACTTGACCAGTTTCTTAAGTGACACATGTCTTCCTTTTCCTTAACTACATCATTATAGAGACAAAAATAAGGAGAAAAGGCAATAACCATGATCTCATTATTTAATTTTTTTCTCCCTCTCAATAAGCCTATTAATTAGGTTTTTGTGATAAACAATCTTGATATATTTTGCCTATTTTTTGAAAGAGAAGCTACAAATGGATTTAAATAATAGAAAAAATAAAGAGTAGAATTTTAGAATTCATGAACTATATATTTCAAATTGTGTAACCTAATTCTTATATTTAATTTTTAATTTTATTTTTGTTGTAGAATTTTTTTGAAAGAAAAAGAAGATATTTCATTAAATGAAAAGATAATACAAGACAGATATATATGATATTACATAATTACATAAATTTGTATCTAGTTTTAAATCAAATAGAATTACTAAAGTTGAAAAAAAAAATATTGATTGACAGAGTATTTGACTGAGTCAATCGACGAGAAACATGTTTCACTCAGTAACAAACTACCACTGTTTGACTCTCTGGTTTTTCTATGAGTCCAATAGGATATAGTTGTAAATAGTTTAAAAATAAAGGATAATAAACAGAGTTGTTAGTTGGCTAAACTAGCATTTGTTGTTAGTAGCTTAATAAATATGCCTTAACTGCTATTATAATCATTCGTTCTATGTACTATAATGGTTAATCAATAATAACCACCTGCATTTTGCATTCTTTGATTTTTTTTCTACTTTCTCGTATTATCCTTCTCACCAAACACTTTCATTTTTTTTATTGATACCAACATGTATTAAAGAAAATGGCACCAACAAAAGCTGATCTTAAGAGGATAGAAGAAGAAACTAGATCTTTGATCAAGAGGATAGAAGAAGAAACTAGATCTTTGATCACTGAATCAAATAAGATAACTGATGAAGCAATAGCAAGTTAAAGAATTTGATCTTGAGATTTCAAAATGTTAGTCATAACCTAGGGCTTACCCTCTCAAGTAATCATTCTCACAATGAAACATATAATAATTTGGTTTCTATGCCCAATCACACAAGAATGGAATTTCCTAGATTCAATGGCGAAAATATATTAGGATGGGTTTACAATGTGAACAATATTTCTTCCTTAAATCAACCTTGCTTGAGCTTAAAGTTAAACTAGCTTCAGTGTATATTGAAGGGAAAACTAGTCAATGGCATATGTTACATATGAGATCAAGGAAAAATAACGATTGGCCTAAATGGGAAGAGTACATTAAAGCTACAAACAATAGATTTGGGCCAAATGCTTATGAGGATCCCATGTTTGATCTGGCTAATCTGAGACGGGAAGGGTCTATTCAAGATTATATGGAGTTTTATTTCTAAAGATAGAGTTTTTCCAGACAGTGCTAAAGTTTTGGTTGTCATAAATTGGCCTAACCCTCAAACTTTTAAACAACTTAGAGGTTTTCTAGGCCTCAGTATTATTATAAGAGGTTCATTAGAAATTATGAGGTTATAGCTAAACATTAACTAAGTTATTAAAGCAAGATAATTTCTCATGGAATCCACAAGATTGATACTAGTTTTGATGGAATTGGTGCAGACCTTATGCAGCAAGGATACCCATAAGCTTTCATTAGTAAAGACATGTCCCCCAAAGTCTCTATATGTGTATGAAAAGGAAATTTTGACAATTGTTTTTGCTATGACAAAGTAGGAACATTACTTGTTGGGTAGACACTTCATTATCAACACTGATCATCAAAACTTGAAATACTTGGTGGAAAAAAAGATTGCTTACTACTTGCCAATTTAGATGGCTTTCCAAGCTTATGGGCTTAGACTATGAGATCTATTATAAAGAAAGGGAAAGAAAATATAATTACAGATGTATTGTTAAGGGCACATTCATTAGAATTGTTGTCTATGGTGTTATATACTATTCATCATTCTCTTCTTAATGATATTAAACTTTCATATTAGAATGATTCTTTTTTAGCCTCTTTTTTACAATAATTTGTTCTTTCTTCTCCTTCTCCTTCTTTTGCTTATTCCTATGTTGATGGATTATTGAAATGGAAATGCAAGTTGGTAGTTGGGAATGATGTTGCCTTGAAGCACCAACTTATCAAATTCTTCCATGACACAATTGTTAGGGGTCATTTAGGAACTCAGGTTAACCATAAAAAATTATTAATGTTATTTCATTAGAAGCACATGGCTAGAAACATCAAAAATTATATTAGAGCTTGCTTTATTTGTCAAAGATGCAAACTTGATTTAGCTGATACTCTGAGCCGATTACATCTTCTCTATATACCTGCAACTAAGTGCACAAATATTACAATGGACTTTGTAGAAGGGTTGCCTAAGTCCATGCGAAAAAATACCATTTTGGTTATAATTGATCATTTAACAAAGTATGCTCATTTCCTGGCCCTCACTCATCTTCTCATAGTAGTAACCATTGCTGCAACATTTACGCAGCATGTCTACAAGCTCCATGGTATGTCTCTCAATATTGTTTTGAATAAGACAATATTTTCCTCAGTATTTTTTGGAAGGAACTCTTTTCTTTTTAGGGAATTTCATTGCATTACTCCACAACATACCATCCTCAAATTGATGTCAGAGTGAAGTAGTCAATCTATGTCTTGAGACTTACTTCAGATGTATGTTTTATGATTAACCTTCAACTTGGGCACAGTGGTTACATCTTGCAAAATTTTGGTATAGCACAAATTACCATTCTAACATTAATCTCACACCTTTTAAAACACTTTATAGTTATGCTCCTCATCTACACATTCCTTATTTTGCTGGTGATAGCAATGTTGAAGCTATTGATCATAACCTTCAAGATTAAGAGAATATGTTGTCTTTGCTTAAACACCTTCTTGTCACACTACACCATTTTTAAGCAATTCTTGGCCTGATAATATGCTCCTCCACACAAAGGATAGGTTAGCTCCAAGCTTAGCTTCAAGAAAATTTCCATTTGGGAAGTAGTGAGCCTTAAAAAGTCTTGGGACTAGTGAATTTGGTCTGGTGAGTAATCTCTAACCCTGCTTACATAAAAGAGACAAGTTAAATTAATGCAAGCTTTCAAAACTCAAACCTCCTTTACTCTTATGAATACACAGCTTCTTCCAACATAGCCAACGCATCCTCCTGCTGCTCCTTTATCTCCTTTCCACCAAAAGCTATTCATAAGCTTTTCCAGGTCTTCACACAAACTAGTAGGCAAGAGAAATACATTCACAGCATAAATGGGCATTGCTTGAGTAACACTTTAAAAAAAAAAATTCTTTGCCTACTCTTGATAGGGTTTTTTTCTTCCAATCCCCTAGTCTCTGCTTTATTTTCTGCTCTGTATAAGCAAAGGCTTCTTTCTTATTTCTGCTAACTAGGGATTGTAATCTTAGATATTTTCCATGATCTGCAATATGGTTGGCATTCAATAAAGAGCATATGGCTATGTAAAGGTCTGCTTTAGTGTTGCAGCTAAAAACCAAATTGGACTTCTGGTAATTTACTTATTGGCCTGACTCCTTTTCGTAAATTAAGAGACAATTTTTTATGTGCTAAGCCTTGCTGGTTCTTGCCTTAAAAAAAGCAGACTGTCATATGCGAAAAAAAAGTGGGAAATTGTTGGGGCATTTCTAGCTATTTTGCAACCATTGATAGATCCACTTCTTTCAACCTCTTAGAGTAGAATTGATAATCCTTCATAGCATAATATGAATAAGTATAGCAACAATGGGTCTCCTTGCCAAAGATCACATTGAGGAATGATCAGGCCTATATATTCACCATTAGCCACAACAGAGGTGGTGGGCAAAAATGTTATAAACTTTTGTTTATGCTCTTTGCAGGAGGTCTAATTTCCTGAAGGGCTCAATTCAACTAAAATAGTTTTTATTCACAAAAAGAAGAACCCAAAGTCTCTATATGTTCTAAGGTCAATTGCTCTTTACAATGTGGTCTACAAAATTATGGCAAAAACAGTGGCAAATAGAATGAAAAAAGTCCTTGAGGATGTCATTTCAGAATCCTAGTCCGCATTTGTGCCAAACCATCTAATAATAGACAATGTTATGATGGCTTTTGAGGTGTGTCATTACCTGAAAAAAAAACAGAGGAAAGGATGCTCAGGCTGCTCTTAAACTTGATATGTCGAAAGCCCATGATAGAATCAAGTGGGATTTTCTTCGAGGTATGATGGACAGATTAAGCTTTGATACTCGCTGGATTAATCTAGTAATGCTTTCTATTTCTTCTGTTAAATAAAAAAAATTCTTATGAAGCTTTCTTTGATAAAAAATTTGTAAAAATGTCAGCACTTTCAATCAATATTTCCCAATATTTTCAAGATCTATTCAATTTATTCAAGACTGATGAGATAGTTGTACTTAAGTTAGATTCAATAAAGATACTAAACTTAATATTGGTATTTCTACAATTTTACTATTTTAGAATCATTAGTGACTACAATATAAATTAAGAATAAGAAAATGAAAAGAATGTGGCTTAAATGATTTTTGGAATATCCCAATTCCCAAATATAGGTTGAATCATGCTTGCCTGAAGAAAATCACAAGTCCGCATTAAAAAAAAAAGTATTTTAGAATAAAGATACTAAACTTAAGTTAGATTCAACAAAGATACTAAACTTCATATTGGTATTTCTATAGTTTTAGTATTTTAGAATCATTGGTGACTACAATATAAATTAAGAATAAGAAAATGAAGAGAATGTGGCTTAAATGATTTTTGGAATATCCCAATTCCCAAATATAGGTTGGATCATGTTTACTTGAAGAAAATCACAAGTCCGCATAAAAAAAAAAAAAAAAAAAAGTAAAAATGCATTATTAAATATAATGTAGTAAAGCAATGTTAAATAAAAAAATAAAAAAATAAAAAAAAAAAAAAAAAAAAAGATTTATCCTAAGCTCTTTCATGAAAAAATAAAGAAAATCATTAACAACTAGGAATGACAATTTGTACCATATCCATGGGTATCCACCCAAACCCTATCCGTTTAAAGTGGGTAATATCTAAGTTGTCTAGGTAATGTTATCCATATCAGAAAAAATAGCATTGAGTTTGAGTAGGGTGCAGATAGTGCATATGTAGTATCCTACCCATACCCATACTCATACCCTACCCAAACATCAAGTTTATATATTTTATATAAAACTTTAAATGTTTTATTATTTTATATAAAGTTTTTAATATTTTGTATCTAAAATAATTCTTATATTTTTTTAAATATAAAAATAGGTTCGAATTGACCTAAATATTTTTAAATAATTTGTTTTCCAATCATTAAAACTACTTCGTTTTAATAATAGATTTTTAGTAATTTAATAATTTCATTGAAACTACCAGAATGTCCTTTAATTTGGTTAAGTAATTTATTATATCTTATTATTTTATTAAGGATAAAAAAAGTCATTTTGTATCATTGATATATATAATGTTAAACCTAACATTAAATTTTTTTCATTCCCTCATTTTGTCATTATGCTTCTTCTCTCTCCTTAGTTACTCTATTTTCTGGATCTCCATTTCTTTTCCCCTTAGAATCGCTCTCTTTAAACTCTCTGCAAATTTTCTATTTTCAAACTTTTTAAATCTCTTTTTCTTTCCTCTTTGGATCTTCTTTCTTTTCTCTGAATTTTCTTTTCTTTTCTCTGGATCTTCTTCTCTCTCTGGCTTTATAATTAAATAAGCTTTTTTTTAAATTAATATTATTCTATGGTTTTATTTTTTTTACTTCTTATAATTTTGAGTGTAAAAATACACAGTAAAGAGTCACTTTTATATACTTAAGACACATCTACTATTTAAATATTTCATACTCACTATATTTAAAGTTAATATTGTTTGTGACACTTATTTTTTTTTGTTAATATTAATTCACTTCATTTTATTTTTATTTCTCATTAATATTGTTTTAATATCATCTATTAAATTCAACAATTCATTGAAATATTATGTTTTTTGAAATTTTAGCATTTATAATTTCATATCAAGAAATCAAATCAAATATTCTAAATATTAAATAATCAATTATCCTAAATCACTATATTCTTTATTATACAAATTCATTTTATTTTTTAAATCAAATATTCTAAATTTACACATATATTTAAAAATAATTTAGTAATTATTTGGGTAACAAGTTACTTGCTGATTATCCGAAACCCTATGAGTATGGAGACGAGTTTAAAATTTATTATCCAAATGGATATAGATACAAATTTGGAGGAAATTTATATCATAAACCCAGGACTATAAAGCATCATAGTCCCAGAATATATAATAAATATTATATGTGTAATAAAAATATTCAAATGATAGGTTGATACATTTGGTTAGTATAGTAGCTTTAGTACATAGAGGTTTCAAGTTCAAACTGCATGAGGCATTAAAACTCTTATTTTTTTTTTCATTTATTTTTTCTCTATTTTTTATTTTTATTTTTTTTCTTTTATTTTTTTGCTTTTTAATATAAAAAATATTGAAAAATTACATTAATAGTTGAATTTTTTATTTGATTCTTCTAATGATTCTTTAATATCATTAATTTTTTGACAAAATTTTTGTTTATAAATCTTAATATTTTTATAGGTAATTTTTTTAAATGATTTTTAAGGAAAATTTTACACTTTTATAAAGTATCATATTTATTTTTTTTTATAACAATGAATTTTCAAAAATCTTTTTTTAAAATAATAATAATTATTCTAATTGAATTTGTATTAATTTTTAAAAGAAAAAGATTATATTAATGGTTGGATTTTTTTTATTTCATTATTATAATGATAACTAATTTTAATATCATTAATTTTTCAATGTAATTTTTATTTAAAAATTTTATCATTTTTATGGGTAATTTTTTTAAATGGTTTTTAAAGATAATTTAACAAAAAGATAAATATCATATTTATCTTTTTTATGCTAGTGAATTTTCAAAAATCAAATATTTTTTTTAAATAAAAATAAATTCATTGAAAATTTACTGTCAAAGATAATTTATATAATAATCATGTTTACCATTTATAAGTTATAAGTTCATTAAGTATTACTTATAAATTTATTAAATATATAGTATAGGTTTATCATTTGTAAACTGTAAATTTATATTAAACTTTAAATTATCAAGTTTATTAAATTTAAAGTTTAGGTTCATTACATATAAATATCAAATTCATTAGATATAACGTTCAGATTCATTATATATCACATGAGATTCATTATCTTTTACTGTCAAATTCATAATTTAATTTTATTTATTCCTCATATTTATAATTTCCATGCTTTAATATTTTACATATAATAATGAGCTTTATTATATTTAAAGTTTAAGTTCATCACATATAATTATTATATTCATTAGATATATCACATGCAGGTTCATTATTTTTTACTGTCAGATTCATGATTTAATTATTCAATAATTTTATTTTGTTCATTTCTCATATTTATAATTTTCATTCTTTATTATTTCACATATAATTATGATGTTTTTTATATTTAAAATTTAGGTTCATTACATATAACTATCAAGTTTTTTAGATAGAATGTTTAGATTCATCACATATAATTATCAAATTTATTAGATATATCACATGCAAATTCATTATCTTTTAGTGTTAGATTCATTATTTAATTATTTTATAATTTAATTTTATTCATTCCTCATATTTATAATTTTCATTATTTAATATTTCACATATAATTATTAGGTTTATTAGATTTAAGATTTAGGTTTGTCTAATATAACTATCAAATTCATTAAATATAACATTTATATTCATCAAATATCATATGTAGATTTATTATCTTTTACTGTCATATTTATTATTATAAATTAATACTAAATTATTTATTTTTTTATTAATATAATTTTTTCTTATAGAAATAAATATAAATTTAATTATAATAGTTAAACAAATAAAAATATTTAACTATTAATATAATTTTAATTGCAAATATTACAACACAAAAGAAAAAAAAAGAATAACTAAAAAAGAGAAAAAAAGAAAAAGAATAACTAGAAAAAGAAAAAGAAAAAAGAGAAAAACTTATGCTGAGATTTGAACCCAAAATCTCAAGGGCAGGGTAAGGTTCATACATTAACTAGCTATACTAATCAGTGTTGTCACTTATTTTATTACTTATATAATAATTAAAGATTTGGATGTAGATTTATGATTCAAGGTAGATTTAGGTCCATAATATAAGAACTTCATATTTAGATAGGCAAGCACCTATTTAAATATAAATAAAAATATAATACTATCGTATCCATACTCTACCTATTGTCATCCTATTGACAAATACAAAATATGAATATCTACAAATGATAAAATAAAAAAAATAAATTGTCATAATTTTTTAGTGGACATAAAAGTATAACAAATTTTCTGATATATTCTCTTATAATAGGCAGCACTTAGAATATTGAATTATAAAATTTATGGTCTTAGAATATTTGATTATAAAATTTATCGTCTCTTTAATTTTTAAAAGATGAAATTATGAAAGTTAAAAATTTTATTTAAAATATTATAGTACTATTTAATTTAGATAAGTGTATTTAAAAAGAAATGTATATTTCATCTCATTTTAAATTATTTATAACTCCGTTTTCTCAGTATGTAATTTGAAATATGTGCAAATTATAAACCTTACTATTTATTTTATTTTTTACAGAAATTAATTTAAATAAAAATAATTAAATTCAAAATAAAAATTGAAACCAAAATAATCAATTGAAATCTTACACATCATAATAATTGTGTTGGATTAATACTAAAATAAAATATAAAATATTTAAGAATCAATACAAGTTATTTTTTAAAATGTTAGTATTTAATAAAAATTTGTTTATTTTATTTATCAATAATTTTAATATTGATTATAAATATATATATATCTTAAAAAATCTTAAATTATATATATATATATATATATATATATATATATATATATATATATATATATATATATATATATATATATATATATATATATATATATATATATATCTTAAAAAATCTTAAATTATTTTTTCAATACAAATCAATAAAAAAATTTTAAATTAACACCCGTGCAACTTGCGGTATGCAACAAGTTACAATCAGTCACATACAAAAACTCACAAAAAACAAATTCTTTGAGTTCAAGTCAGCTACTAAAACATATGTATCCAACTCCACTTCCTTCATCATCTATATTCAATGCATCACCTAAACCTTTTGTTAAGAATCATCCTCACATTAGAAAAATATATTAAAAATATATTAATATATAATTATTTAAATTTAACTATTTAATTAATTAAGTTTAATATTTTAGTAATAATTAATTCAAACTCATTAAACTCAATTTATTCATGAGTTTAACTTATATCCATTCAAATCACCTGTATCATTTCAATTTAATTTCCATCACTTTCCTCGTGTGCAAAAATTCAATGATTTCCAAATTATAATTATAATTTTAAAAGAAAATTTTCACTTAGGAAAAAAACTCAAGTTTGAATCTCCTCTATCCGGATACTTAAAAAAAATTATAATAATCAAGATTTGATTTTTTAAATGTTAACTTTCAATCGTTTGATTTAACTCTTAACAATAAACTGTAATTATTGAATCAAGCAGATCTTAAAGTAGTAAATATACTTTCAAAATATAAGTTTTGATTATTGTCATTAAAATTAAATTAAATTAATAGGATTCATCAAATTTTTATCTTGTTGGGTGGAAAATTATGAATTTTAAATCTCTAAATTTTCTTTTTTTAAAAAAATTTATATAGAAAAATAATTACTCTACTGTTTACAAGTGGGAAAGCAGCAGAATGATTAATTTAAATATATATTTAAATTAAATAGTTTTTGTGGGCTGGGTTCTATTTTCAAGCCCAGTAAACTTATTAGTTGTTACTTATCATATTATTTTTGTATGAGCAATTCGCAGTAAATGTGGTACAACGGACCAGTTTAGTAGCATGTTTTTTATTTTTGGTTTTTGTTTCTTAAATATATATAAAAAATTATTATTAAATTTTTTTTATTTTTATTATTTGCTGTTTTAAAATTTAAAAAAATTATAAAAAAAATTCATAAGAAGTGATTTTTTTTATTTGATCTATCTTTTTTTTAAAAAAATTAAATATTTAATTGGTAAAATAAAAATTATGAAATTTTATAATATTATAATTTCTCAAAACTAATATAAAAATAAATAAGAAATACAAATAAAAATAGCAGTAATCTTAATTTGAAAGAATAGATCATACTCAATGACAAATAATTGCCACTTTTCGACTTTTCTAATAATATTTTTTAGAATCTATTTTAGATATAATAAATATAGATTTGATGATAAAGATAAAGCTCTACATGAAAGATCAACCAACTAATAAACTAGTAAAAATCCTAATTGAATGATCGATAAAATAATAAATTAATAAAAAAAGAAAATCCACCATATGAGAATAAAAATAAATAAATAATCCACTTAAAGCAAAATAAATGTAAAATAAAATCAGATCTGTTAAAAAAATAAATATGAAGATTATTGAATAATAATAAAATTATAATTATAATAAAAAATCAAAGAGAATTGTTCCCCATTAATTAAACAAAAAATTTGATGATGGCCGGGAAAAACAATGAGATACCAACTTTTATTATTTTCTAGATTAGGGAAATAGGCCCAGAGAAGTGAACACAAATCAAACATTTGGGTCAAACTCTGGATGTATATGTACTCATTAAGGACAGATTGAGCAAGAAACTCAAAAATATTAGATCATATTATAAATTCAAATAAAAAATATTTATAACTGAAAAATATGTTAACTATATAATTTTTTTCATACTGAATTATCCTAAAAGTTTTTTTTACATGATTATGAAAATTAATAGTTATCTGTAATAAGAATCATAATGAAACGCTCCAAATTAATGAACCAAAATTAGAACCAATTTAAAATATTATATATATATATATATATATATATATATATATATATATATATATATATATATATAACTTAATAATTTTTATAATTCTAATATTAATAATATGTAACTGTTAAAATTCAAAAGGAAAATAATTTAATTATTCATGAGAAATTTTTTACTTTGGGCAATTATAAAATAATATTTATTTGGTTATATAATTTTGAATGCATTGATAATTTCATCAACTTTTTTAGTTGATCAATACAATCAAATCCATCAATAAGTAATGCAATGATTTTATGTACAATTTGATGCAAGTTTTTTTAATAGATTTAAATTTGTAATCTCATGATTTATAAATTTAAGACCATTATATTATTAATTTATTATTGAACTATATAATTTCATTGATAATAATATTAAATATATAATATCATATATTATAATCAATTGTCAACCAATTAATTTTTATATTTTAATCATAAACAATAAAATAATAATTTGAACTTATACTATGTCTTTAGAGCTTTAAAATGATAGATTACATATAGAAAATGGACCTATTACTGCACTAAAATGGTTTATTATTTGAAATGACTGACCACATAAAGTTTTTGTTACGCTTGACATTCCTATCTATCAAATTCATATTGAAATTCATTAACGAACTATTAAAAAAAATTTTTTTACTAATTTAATAGGCTTCAATTTCATATTTTTCTTATTAATTTTAAAAATTACTCAAGATCTTAAAATTAAAGAGAATGTCTTGCTAAGAACCATTGTGGATTTTTGATTTCAGATATATATTCTTATTTTTTTCATATCTATTCTATTATATATATATGACATGTTTTCTAATATGTTGTTCTACTGTTATTTTTGCATGCATAACACACACACACACACACACACACACACACATATATATATATATATATATATATATATATATATATATATATATATATATATATATATATATATATATATATATATATATATTTCTGTTAGATTTTGGTGTTATTTTTATTTTTTATTTAATTTTATTAGATTTTACATGAAAGCAATATTTAATAATTTTATATATTTTTTGCACGAAGTGTGAATTTACGCCTAGATAAAAAAAAAAAAATTTAGACAAAATAGAGACTTCCTTTTTTCTCATTATTCCATTTATTTTTTTATAAATTTTTGAAAATTTTATATAATTTTAAGTATTTAAAATGATTAAAAATAACATGAGATAATTAATAAGATATTTATTAAGTAAGTTTAAGATTTTTTTTTAAATTATTTTTTTCATATGATATCTCTACTTAAGCAAATTAAATAAGAAAAGAAAATAGAAAATATTGATATAAAAAAAATAAATAGGATCGAATAATATTTTTAATATATTTTCATTATTTTCATTATTATATTCTCCCATAACTCTTTTTTATTGAGTATTGTGATTAACTTTTTTTTTATTGAATATTATTGATAACTTGAATTTTCATATATTTATACATAGATAAAAATATTAACAGGAAAGTCGGCTTAAAAATTAATTTATATAATAATAATTAAAATATACAATAATTTTTTATTTATATTTATATATCTTTATTTAAAATAATATTTATATATTTTCATTCTTTACAATATATAAAAATTAATTAAAAATATTTTTATTAACAAACTGCGCGAAATGAGGATTTGTGAAATAGTATATATATAATTTCAAAGCATATAATAAAAAATCAACTGACATATCACATCATCTAATTTTACAATTAGACAATTCAATTAAAAGGCGAATTTTATAATTTAAATGATTTATTAATTTTGAATTAAAAGTCTAATTAATTTGATAATTTAAGATTATTAATTGTTAAATTAATAAACTATGGAGTTTCATTAACAAGAAGTTCAATAATCGTAGTTAAATTTTTGCAAATTATATTAAGCTAAATCTTAATTGTATATTTGATAACTACTTCTTTTATTTACATATATAATAGATATTTTTAAATCACAAATAATAGTTTCATTTAAGTTTGAGAATTTAATTTAATTTAAATATATATTTATCTTCAAGTTGACATAATTATATATGAAGAAAATACTTATTTAAAATTTTCTTGAATTGATTTATTTTAAAATTTTTACTTTGTTCATTTAAATTTATTAAATGTCTACAAACAATACGACTAAAAAAAAGAGAGAGATTAAAAGGTAACTCAAACATGTATATATGTTCCATTAAAAATAATTGAAATGATAATGGAGATTAATTTTTTGACAAATAATTAAATAAATTTTAATCAATATATAAAATAATATAATTAAAAATAAACCCGCGCATCATGGACTAATTTTTATTATGTGTATAACTAGGGTCATAATAAAATTGCCTAATGCATATTTTTCTTCTCTCTCTCCCTTTTTTCCGAACTTGGCATCGTTGGATATCTTGCCGTCTAAACTTTTTGATTAACTATTTTAATACTCCAACTTGACAAATTGTCAACATCAACCGCTAAATATCCAGTCAGCATTGAGTGTGATCGCATGCACAAATAACATGTGTGCACAGTTAAATTGATTGCCGACATGGATTTAAAATCAGATTTTTTTTGTTTATAACAATAATAATAATAATAATTCTCTCATCATTATCATCACCACAGTTTATGTATTTATAATTCCAACCTACTACTTTTACTGCTGCCGCTACTGCCACCACCTAGCACTGACAAGTCTTCAAAGTGGCAAGCCTCCACTATCATCTCTGCTCACACCACCTAGCATCAGCAATGAGTCCTCCATCGCCGTTCAAGCCAAAGTCATGCACCTAGTAAAACCCAAGGCTAATTGCAACGAGCTTGAGCTCGATTTTTGTGGTTTCGACGAGCTCCACGGGAATCCAAACTTATGCTCCACCTGCAACCTTGAAAAGAGGATCATGGCAAGATAGAAAATGCTAAGCAATCTTCTCTCTCTAAATTCTTTTTCCTCTAAATTTTAAAGTAGCTTCACCAAATGCTCTGGCATAGGCCTCCGCTATATTAAATGTACCAAGCCAAACTCTTGTTGCTTTATGACGATCACAAAATCTCAACTATCCCTTTCTTATTGGTCTTTGCTTGACTCCTCTGTATTTTTCTCTTCCTCTCGTCGGTTTCTTCATAAGATGTTGTTTTCAATTGATGATATTGGTGGTATTGTGGCAGTGATTGTGATGATGGTGGTGGTCAATGCACTGTAGGGACTACAATTTAATTAGGGGTCATTGCATACCCTTTAGTTGTTTTGTTAAAATTCAAAGTCATAGAGAGGGATAAAATTCTACATCAGCCCAAAAAAATAAGCTTATCTGACTTGGTCCAATCTTGGCACACATGAAAAATACACGCTTAAATAATGGAGATTTAGAGGGTTGATATTGACAATTTATCAAGTTGGAGTATTAAAATGGTTAATCAAAACATCCAGAGGGAAAATGACTAATAAAAATTGTAGTTAGCAAATTTAATGCTCTTGTGTACGTTTTTCAACTTAATTTTTTTTTTTCTTTTTACTCCCTCTATCCCATTAAAACAGGCCTATTTTGATTTTTACATGGATTAAAAAAATATATAGTTAATATAGTTATACCAATAAATTTTACTAGTATTTTTCTAATATACCCCTTTATTAATATTAAATGATACATTAAAACTAAATAACTCATATTGATAAAAATATAAATTAAATAAGAGTGTATTAGAAAATTAATAAATTAATTACTTTATTTAAAAGAAAAGTGAACTATAATTTAGAACAAGTAAAAAAAAAAATGAATCTATTATTACAGGGTCGAGGAAGTAAAAGAAAAATACCATCGAATCAAAAATTTCGTTGCATTGGTGTATAACTTTCTAGGTTGGGTAAATATGCTTCATTTAACGAGTGTCCATTTAATAGGCAAATAATATAATTCAGATAATATTAAAAAAAAATTTAAAAATGAAGTGTATTCAATTTTCTCTCATTCAATACAATTAATTTTTTTAATATTATCAAAACTAACTCTTTTTAAATAAGTTTTGTCAGGACAATGACAATGACAATGGTAGAAATATCTATTAACTTAATTAATAAACGGTTTTTTAACAAGTCACCTAAAGCACCCATAACAAGCAATTATTTATAAAATACAGTTATAAAAGGGTTAATTTAGATAAATATAATTAAATTAATTTTAAAAACAGTGAAATGAGAAAAAAAAAAAAAAGTAGTGATTTTAATAGAGTTGTATTTTATTGCAATTACTACATCAAAAAAAAAATCACTTTTCACTCATTTATTTTATTTTTTATTTATTTATTTAATCTTGTTTTAATTTTTTTTTTTTTACTTATACCCTTTAGCGTATGTTTAATAGGCCATAACGAGATGTAATATAATATAATCAAATTTTTTTTAATATAATATTTAAATTATAATAATATTTAATTACATTATATTATGTCTTATTATAGTGTATCAAACATTACCTTATAGTACTTGATAGAAAAATCTACACTAATAATTTATAGTATGATTAAAACTCGAATTCAAGATTTTTCTGCCATGAAAAATAACTTCAACACTATTGAACAAAAACTAATAGATATAAGAAAAACATTTATTTACATTGTATTGTATTGAGAATCTTTGTAACCAAACCGAACTTTGTAGATTTTTAAAAGTAGATCTTCGAAACAGAACCATAAGATAAAAATCTTTATACTGAATTGTCTTTTTTTTGGGACGGAGATTTAAATATAATGAGATGGTTCAATATGAAACGAGACAAAATGAAAATTTAGAGATTTCTATTTTTAAATAATTAAAAATATATATTTTTCCAACATAAACCACTTCTATTGAAATTAAATCAGTATATACAATAAAAACAAAAATCAAACTATATAATTAAAGAAATTTATTAACAATTTACCAAACTAAAATAAAAATCAAACTACATAATATATAATTAAAGAAATTATAAAAATTAAACTACATAGGCATAATTAAAAAATTTAATTACAATCTACAAGTTAAAATAAAAATAGAGTAGATATGAAAAAAATAAGAACATAGATCTAAAATAAAAAATCCACGGTGGTTATTGGCAAGACATTTTCTTTAATTTTAAGATCTTGAGTAATTTTAAAAATAAATAAGAAAAATATGAAATTGAAGCCTATTAAATTAGTAGAAATCAAATTTTAATAGTTCGTTAATGAATTTCAATATGAATTTGATAGATAGGAATGTCAAGTACAATAAAAATTTTGTGGTCAATTATTTCAAATAATAAACCATTTTAGTCAAGTAATAAGTCCATTTTTTTATATGCAATCTATCATTTTAAAACTCTAAAAACATAATCTAAGTTCAAATTATTATTTTATTGTTTATGATTAAAATATAAAAATTAATTGATTGACAATTGATTATAATATATGATACTGTATATTTAATATCATTATCAATGAAATTATATAGTTCAATAATAATTTAATAATATAATGGCCTTAAATTTATAAATTGTGAGATTACAAATTTAAATCTATTAAAAAAACATGCATCAAATTGTACATAAAATCATTACATTATTTAATAATTCACTTAATTGTGTTGATCAACTAAAGAAGTTGATGAAATTATCAATGCATTCAAAATTATATAATCAAATGGATATTATTTTATAATTGCCCAAAGTTAAAAATTTCTCATAAATAATTAAATTATTTTCCTTTTGAATGTTAACCATTACATATTATTAATATTAGTCTTATAAAAATTATTAAATTTTTATGAAATTTTAAAATAATATTAGTATTGTACAAATTATTAATTTTTTTAATATATATATATATATATATATATATATATATATATATATATATATATATATATATATATATATATAATTAATAATTTGTACAATACTAATATTATTTTAAAATTTCATAAAAATTTAATAATTTTTATAAGACTAATATTAATAATATGTAATGGTTAACATTCAAAAAGAAAATAATTTAATTATTTATGAGAATATATATATA
This sequence comes from Reutealis trisperma, assembly GCA_947687605.1. Lineage (NCBI taxonomy): Eukaryota > Viridiplantae > Streptophyta > Magnoliopsida > Malpighiales > Euphorbiaceae > Reutealis > Reutealis trisperma. The sequence continues at coordinate 899,241 of CANTUT010000074.1, read as the reverse complement.
TATAATCCTTTAAATTGGTTCTAATTTTGGTTCATTAGTTCGGAACGGTTCAATACGGTTTTCGATGCGGATAACTACTAATTTCCATAACTATACCAAAAAAACTTTTAAGATGGTTTAGTTCGAAAAAAATTAGATGGTCAATGGATATTTTTTTGTTATGAATATTTTCGATTCAAATTTTTAATACAATTTAGTATTTCCAAGTCTCGTGCTCAACTCTACCCCTAACTAATGGGTACATATGCATCTAGAGTTTGACCCAAATGTTTGATTTGTGTTCACTACTCTGGGCCTATTTCCCCAACCTAGAAAATAATAGGGATTTCTACAGAAATACTTAAAAAGAGAACTAATTTATATTTATACCTCCACTTTTAAATTATTGCAAAAATATCTCAGCACTATTTTTTTAACTTTTGTACATTTTTCAACTTTTATAGAATGACACGTGCACTGACTTGCATAGCTAACATATTGGGATGGGTAACAAAACACGATTTCAGTCATTCAGTAGTAGCAAATTATACTATCTTCTTGTTCCTTTTTTTTTTTTTTTAAATTACACTAGTTTAAAATGGAAATCTGTACACGGTTTCATTTTTTTTTTTTGGTAAAAAATAGTATATACACGTAATTAGATTCTTGTTTAACCTCTTTTATATGGTGGAATGTTTAAATTTTTTTAAATATTAATTTAAACCATTCTATTTTTTCTTTTGTACAAATGTTCTTTTTAAACCATTTGTAAATATAATATAAATATTTCCAAAATTATTTATATAAGGTAGATTATAAATATCAGTTCAATGCAGGCTGAAAAATAAGTTCGCATAGGCTCGAACCTAAGACCTCTAAATCAGCTAGCATCATTGGCTTTATTATTAAGGAGTATGAAAAAACAAGAGTTGCTAAAATTTAATCCTCCATGCCCCATAAATTCAACAATAAGAAAAATAACTTACTTTTTTTATTTCAATAAATTATATTTGATTTTTATACTTTAATAAAATATATTATTATACACATATATATTTGTATAAAACGATAATAATATAGAGACTGAACCAATAAATAATGTGTGTGCATATATATAATTAAAGGTTAGTGTGCCACACATAAATCATAATTTTTTTTTAAAGATCATATTATAAATAAGGATTTTTTTTATAATAAAATTAGTTTTAGTATTGACAAAACAAAATTCATAAGTTGAAAATTAGTTTTAAAAAATATTAATATCATATTTTAATTTATAAAAAGGAAATATTTTTAATTAATACACAGTAAACAATATATAATAGATATATTCTAAGTATATGTGAAGTACATGATAATGCAGTTATTACTCATTTTTGCATATTTGAATTTGAAATCCTATTCTTTTCCTTCTTCTGTATAGATATAGTTATAAATATAAAATAAGTATTTGTACATTATAATGGACATAGGTATGAGAACATAAATTATATTTAGTTGTAATGCTAATGCTAAAATATGCAAAAATCAACAATCAATCGATAATCAACCACAAAATGCCAAAAATTAACTTAGAAACAACTAACAATCAGGCTAATCAATACCTAATCAAGCAAAGTACAACCTAATTCTCAAATTATTCTATCATCTCTTTGGAATTATATTATTTTAGAAATATTAATGCTAAAATACGAAATACCAACAAGCAACCTAAAAATATCAACAATCAACCTATAATTAGCCACAAATCAACCTTTGATAAAAAAAAAAAAAAAAAAAGCAGTATTTGAGCAATACTAATGCTAAAATACACAAAAATCAACAATCAACTTATAATCAACCTGCAATTAACCTATTATTAACCAACAATCAATAAAAATATATTATTTTAGAAATATTAATGATAAAATACAAAATCAACTAAACATATACATCAAATCAACCAAACATTAATTAAATATATAACTAAAATTAACCATACACATACTCAAATATTCATTTGTATCCAATAATCATTTTCATTTTTCTTTAAATTGAAATGTGTTATATTTAAATTTAATAAATTATCATTACCAACAACAAAGATTAGAAATATTAATTAATATAAAACAAGTATTTTTACATCGCAATGGACATAAGCAAAAAAATATAAACTATATTGAGTTGTAATGCTAATGCTAAAATATGCAAAAACTAACAATCAATTGATAATTAACCACAAAATACCAAAAATTAACTTATAAATAACCAATAATCAACCATAAAATCAACCTCTAATCAACCAAAAAATAACCTAATTATTAAGTTATTTCATCGTCTTTCTGAAAGTACAGTATTTTAGAAACACTAATGCTAAAATATGCAAAAACCAACAATCAACTTGTAATCAACCTTTGATCAACAAAAAATACTAGCATTTTAGCAATACTAATGTTAAAATATGCGAAAGCCAACAATCAACATGTAATCAACTTGCAATTAACCTTTTATCAACCTATAATCAACTACAAATCAACCAAAAGACAACTAATTCTTAATCTATTACATCATCTCTCTCAAATTGCAGCATTTAAATATATATTAAGTATATACCAAAAATAAATGCTTTCATTTTTTCCTTGAAGACTTAACACCCTCAACTTTCTTCTTTAAAACACAATTAAGATTCTTTATTATTATTATTATTATTATTATTGTGAATCATCATCAATCATAGACATAATATTATTTTCAATATATGAGTATTTTAAAAGTATTTTAGAGTTAAATTAAATGTTTATCCTATTTTTTATTTTCTATTTTTATAAATAAAAAAGAAAATGTGACATGTGTAGGCGAAACAAAAAATGTGGCATGCATAGGTGAAAGAAAAAATGTGACAAGTGTATGTGAGAGGAAAAAAAAGTGACATGTATAGATAAAAGAAAAACGAAAATGTGATGGGTAAGTAAAAGAAAAAAGAAAATGTGACATATATAAGTGAAAGAAAAAAAGAAAATGTGAAAATGTGACATGTGTAGGTGACTAAAAAAAAATCAACAAATAGTTTTCAGTATTCACAGTAAATAGTATATTTTAAGTATATTTTAGGTATATTTTAAGTTTGTAACGAGTATATATTAGGTATATCATAAATATATACCAAAAATAAATTCTTTTCTCTTCTTTGTAGACTTAAGACCCACAACCTTTTTCTTTGAAGAAGCATCATTAACATTCTTTCTTTAATGTGAATCATCATCAAGCATAGACACAATATTAATTCAAATATATGAATATTTTAAAAGTATTAATTAAATGTTTATTCTATTTTTTATTTTCTTTTTCTATAAAGAAAAAAAGAAAATGTGACGTGTATATATTGGAAAAAAAAAAGTGGCATGTGTAGATAAAATGTGACATGTGTAAGTGTAAAAAAAAAAAAAAAGTGTAACATGTGTAAGTAAAATAAAAAAAGAAAATATTGAAAATATGACATGTGTAAGTGATTAACACAAACACCTATAATTTATTTCATAAATATCACTAACTATCCAAATATATATATATATTACCAAATTCTATTTTACATATAAAAAATCCATTGTTAGCAATGCAATGGTCTTACTCATAATTATGTAATTATCAAATGGGTAAAATGGTGATGGTTTTAATATTTACAATCAAGACACATACTGATTAATACACCGCTAACTACCTTTGCGAACTTATTAATGTGCACGCCAATTCATACAAGACAAAAAAAAAAAAAAAGCGACAGTTTTTAAAGTCTGCAATTAGCAACTCAAGATTTTCTCCGTTTCCTTGGCTTCACTGAGTTCCATTTACTACAGCTATTTATAATTTGGTGAGTTTTTTTGGTTGTTTATCCCTTTAACTCTAACATTTATATCTCCCTAAAGCAAATTCGTATAATTCTATTCATTTAATTAATTATATTAAATAGTAATATAAATATACATAAATTCTTGAGGAATTGATACTTGCTCAAATTCAGTGGCAATAACTCTCCCTTCATTCCCACCTAATTGCACTCTCAGCACACGGAAATTTGTGCCACGAAATTCCAATGCATAAAGCAATACTTGCTTATTCCTTTCAACAAATAAAAAGCACTTCATTAGCCGCTAAAATCAAAACAAAAATGAAATTTGACTTTTGAAATTACCAGCTTGATAAACTATCAGCATAGCTTAGTATCATCTTCAGATCATTACCACCATTAGCAGCAAGTCCAGTTGTGGCAACCGACATTGCTATAGAAGATGAGATCAAAGAATGTGAAGGAAAGAGTAACAAAGAAAATTGTGAGGCTGATACTGAAGAGATTGAGAAAATATAGATGTTAAATGATCAGCGATGGCGGGTGATGATCTAAATGATTTGGTAGGAAGTGATGATTGAGAGAGAATTGAGGCTGTGATGATCGGTGGTAAAAAGAAAGTTTAGCTAAGATTTTCCATAAAAAGTGAAAAAAATAAATACAAAAATGTAAAAAGTGTTAAAAACAAAAAATATAAGTTATAGAAAAGTAAGGATTCAAAAAGAAGGGTAAAAATATAAAAAAAAATGTAAAAATGGGTAAACAATGTAATTTCCTCAAAATAATAAAAGTTGGTATCTTATTATTTTTCCCGGCCATCATAATTTTTTTTAAATTAATGGGGAGCAATTGTCTTTTATTTTTTATTATAATTATAATTTTATTATTATTCAATAATCTTCATATTTATTTTTTTAACATATCTGATTTTATTTTATATTTATTTCGCTTTAGATGGATTATTTATTTTTTTTGTCCCCATATGATGGATTTTCTTTTTCTATTAATTTATTATTTGGTCGATCATTTAATTAGGATTTCTGTTAGTTTATTATTTGGTCGATCTTTCAACCAAAAATTTTATTTTGGCATCAAGTTTATATTTATTGGTATCTAAAATGAATGTTAAAAAAGACCATTAGAAGAGTCGAAAAGTAGCGATTATTTATCACCGAGTATTATCTACTCTTTTAAACCGAGATTACTGCTATTTTTATTTGTATTTTTTATTTATTTTAACATTAATTTTGAGAAATTATGTTTTTATGAAGTTTCATACGCTTTATTTTACCAATTAGATATTTAGTTTTTTTTTTTTAAAAAAAACAGAGATCAAATAAAACAAAATTACTTCTTATGAATTATTTTCATAATTTTCTTTTAAATTTTAAAACAGCAAATAATAAAAATAAAAAAAAATTTAATAATAATTTTTTACTTATATATTTAAGAAACAAAAACCAAAAATAAAAAACATACTACTAAACTGGTCCATTGTACCACATTTACTGCGAATTGGTCTTGCAAATAAAATCTCATAAGTAACAGCTAATAAGTTTAATGGGCTTATTTTGAAAATAGAACCCAGCCCAAAAAACCGATCAGGAGCTCTGGATTTATAACTTAATCATTCTGCTGCTTTCCCATATTGTAAACACTCGAGTAATTATTTTTCTATATAATTTTTTTTTAAAAAAAGAAAATTTCGAGATTTAAAATTCATAATTTTCTACACAACACGAAGAATTTGTTTTTTGTGAGTTTTTGTATGTGACTGATTGTAACTTGTTGTGTACTGTTATTTTTTACATGTTTTCTAGTACGTTGTTCTCATGTTTTCTCTATATATATATATATATATATATATATATATATATATATATATAATAGAAATGTTATGCATGCAAAAGTAACAATATAGCAACAAACTAGAAAACATGTTATATTGTTAAAAATATCACTGTCATTGGTTGAAAATGAAAATATTTTTTTCATTTTAAAAGAAAACAGTTTTCTATATTTTTTTTATTTTGTAATAACTATTAATAAAATACAATAACAAACAATACCTATTAATCATATGTTATATTGTCAAAAAGTATTTGACCATCTACTATAAAAGTATTAGTCAAAAATGAAAATTCTAATAATAAAAAGCAACTTACACTAATAATGTAGTTTGTAAAAAAGTTTTACTATTTAACAGATACCATAATTTAAAAAATAATACCATATAATTAATATTCATTTAAATTATTTACATGTCATATATATATATATATATATATATTAAATTATATTTTACAATGAACTGTAACAAGTTATAATGAAAATTAATGTATGAAACACAGAAAAAGATCAGTGTATATAATTTTTTTTCAAACAAAGACTATAGACTAATTGATTGCAACATTGCATATATAATTTTTCTACACAATAGATAATGTATTTTATAGATATTAAATATGTACTAAACGTTACATTCAATTATAGTCTATAGTCTTTGTTCTAAAAAAAAATTTATATACATTGATCTTTTTTTGATGTGTTTCACACATTAAAATTTGTCGTGTTTCACACATCAATTTTTATACACATCAAACTTATATTAGATATTTAATTAATAGGTCTTTTTTTTTTTTTATAAAAAATAGATATCTTTATTTTTTTAGGATAAATAGATATATCAAATCAGTCTGTCAATTGATTCGTATAATAAAGCGTCCTAAAATTTTAATGATTCAATGTTTCCATCTCATCATTCATATTCATGCATTTACATAAAAATAAATATTTACTATTACTCTATTAGGTTAGTTGTTCAACAATCGAGTTATTACTTTACAAATTAGATCACATGGCAAAAGAAAACATGATTTTTTTTTATCATTCAGAATCTGTTCAAAATAACTCATTGAAAAAAAAAATTCAATTATGCAAGAATTGTTCCAAACATTGTGTGTATAAATATTAAATTTGATTTAATATAATTGAATTTTTTGATTATCTTTATTTGTTTGACTATGGAGAAAGTTTTAATTAAATTAAATTTTTGCAAAATGATATACAGATTGAGTGTTATTTTTGGTTACTCATTGAAATTTTTTGTTTTTTTAGTTGGAAAAGAATTATGACTTAATCCTTAATTGAGAAAATTAACTACAGATAGACCCCTAGAAATTTTCAAAAAGATTTAAAATTTTCTGAATTATTGCAACTAAACTATCTTCTTCCTTTTGAACATCATAAAGCTTCTCTATTTCCTAAATACATAAGAAAACACAAGAACTCCCCAAAAATTACCAAGTAACAAGAATCTCATTTCAAAATTTAAAACCCCAAATTTAAACCTCTCAAAAAAATAAAAACGAACTAAAGTTGCATTCACGGCGGTTTAGAGTAATGGTCAATTTCACCGTTAATTTTTGTCTCAACCAGCCATTTTTTCTTTCATTTAAAGTGTATATGTATGGTGGGCGCTGAACAATAATTGTAGAAAGCAAATATACAAAGCTCAATAAACACATATTGCATTTCGATGGTCGCAGATTATACGGCGTCCAGATCCAGAGATTTCATATTCTACCATCCATTGGTCATTGTACTTCTGATTTCGGGTGCACACTGCCGCCACTTCACATTTGTTGATTATTTTCGTATGGTAATAGGAAATAACAAAAATTAATTAATTTGTTTGTTTGTTTAGTTAATTTTTTTTGAGTTATAATTAGTTATCTACCTCATTTTTAGTAAACCAATCAAAATTAAATAACTGTTACGTATATATTCTCTCTCATCTATATTAATAGTGAGTACAAGATTATCGATTAGTAATATACTAATAACAATCGGTTGTATTTTTTACAAATTTACACTCTCAATTAATACTTTTAAAAATTGAGTCATTTAATTATCTAATTTTAACAAGTTTGAGATACTAAATTTATAATTATCATATTTCTAATTAAGTGAGAAAAGAATAGAAAGAGTGCATTCCTCTTAGGCATTCGGAAGCAAAGGTGGCAGAGCCCACCACTAACATGCTGCTGCCGGTGCATAGAATCCATCTCCTCTTTTGCTAAAAATATTAAAATTTTTTCGCGTGTAATAATTCCATTTCTTTTATGATTTTTACTTAGTAGGCTCTACTCCTCTTTATCATTTCTCCAATTTTATAACACTTTTAGGCTTCAGTAATAAAAGTTTATTCGTACACCAAGGCAAAGTATAATGGTAAAGGGCATATTCTCTTGAGTGGTAGGCTTATAATTGATTTTCTTTTTTAATGCTAAAAAAAAAAAAATTAACTCTAGGCAAAAAAATAAATAAATAAATAAAAGATAAAAAAAATAAAAGTTTATTTAACGAACTGTACTCTATGCTTCATCAAGTGCATATGACTTTCCTTTTTCACATTCAGGGGTGGCTCTAGATTCTAGAGGATTTTTTATAAAATTATAAAATGAGGAATTCAAATTAAAAAAAAAATAATATAAATAAATAATTCAAATTAAATCATTTTCTTTATAAGTAATATTTAATTTTATTAACAACTCTAAAAAAATTAAAGCATAAAAAGCGTAAAAGAAAAAAAATAGTAGAAGAATATAATATAAATGAGTAACAACTCTTGAAAAAAAATTATGGATTTATGCTACTATTTATGAAAAAATAATAGAGTTAATTAAAATGCAATTATTGGTAGTATTAGCTTCTAGGTTACTACTTTTTTTTTAATTTTAAATTTCAATTTTCTAAATTAATTTTTAAGATGTTCCTATTTTATAAACTTTTTTTAAGTTATATTTTCAAAATTCTAGACTTTTGTTTTCTCTACTCTTTATTTTGTAAAGACTATATATATATATATATGTGTGTATGTGTGTGTGTGTGTGGGGCTTTTAGAAATGGGAGCTTAAGGTGGATGTCTTCGTATACCTCACTGAACCGCTCCTGTTCACATTCGGTGAAATTCGCAATTACTCTAAAAATGATTTGAGTATTGATAAATTAAAAATTGAAATATATATATCTATACTATATATAAATTTTGAAATAATATTTTATATAAAAATATTTTATGTATGCGTGCAAATTTTCTAAAATATTTTATATATAAAATTATGTAATGCATGATATTTGAGTAAAATAGAATAAATTAAAAAATTACAATAAAAGATATTTATCAGTTCCTTTATTTTGTTTTTTTAACATAATTTTGAACATAAAAATATTATTTAAAATTGTAATAAATGCTTATTTTCTTTTAATATTATATATGTATTGCCTTCTAAAATTCATTCATATAGTTATATAAAATCTAAAATTATTTTGTGTCATCAGTCTAATTGTATTATATATACACGAATATACAGCTTAAATAATATTTATTATATATAATTACGTTTTCTTTAAATTTTAGATTCACATGAAAATTTAACTTAAATTGAAATCAATAATTAAAATGAATTTAATAATAAAATTATATAAATATTGCTTGATAATAATCTTAAAAGTCGATCAATAAAATTTCAATCTCATGATGTTTATTTAAGATGTTTTATATCATTTTAATTCAAAATTTCACTCAGTATAAAAGTATATAATTTTATATTTAAATAACAAAAAATTAATCATTAATTTTTTAATAAAGAAAAAGTGAAAATCTAGAATAAATAGTTATATCTTAAATGAATTGTAGCGAGTCACAATAGAAATTAACGTGCAAAGCACGTTATATATATATATATATATATATATATATATATATATATATATATATATATATATATATATATAAAGTATCATAGCATAATATTATAAAATTCAATATTTGATATTAATTATGCAATAATATTCTTATTTATTAAATTTGACCAATGATTAAAATTTAGAAAGAAATGATGAATGCTAAAATTATGGAGATTAATAGAAAATTATATAATAAGTTAATGTGATTTATTATTATTATTATTATTATAAAACATGTAATTGCCTTATCTACCATATTTTAAAATTATTTACCATATAATGATAAGAAAATTAATTAATAATTAAAAGTCAACATATACCAATTCAGATGTTTTCGTATAAATGTTAAGGTGAAAATAATTAATAAATTTTTTATATTTTATATATTTAAACAACTTATTTTTTATTAAAATAATATAATATTTTTATGTACAAATTTTAAAAAATTACTTCCATTAACTATGCATAATTTATGCCTAATTATATGGTAAATGTAATTATTTTAGCATTTAATTAAACATATGATCTTTATATGATATTGTGATTAGTGGACTTACTTTAATTATTAGAAGATTATAAATATTCTTTCAAAAGGCAATTATAAACATTTTATTGTGTTTTAATATTAATTAGAATTAAATTAAATTTATTTATTTTAAATTAATGTTATTGTATTAAAATAAAGCTATAAAAATAAATATATTTATTTAATATATTATTTTACACAAATTTACCATTTTGCAAAAAAAAAAAAAATGCTTTTAACCAAGCCAAACTGATTTTTTTAGTTTAGTTCGATTCGATTTTACATGTACAATGGTTCATTCAATTTTTAATACTTAAAAATTCAGTTTTTTCTATTTGAACCAAACCGAACCAACCATGCTTATCTCTACTCTCCTCCCAATGTCAGGAAGTGCGAAAGCAGTGGTAAATTTTAAATCTACTCAAATTCTTAAACTTTTACTCTATTAATACAATTGCTAACTTAAATATCGAATAGTCCGCATCATGCCAAAAGTAGGGTTGTTTAGTTGTGGAAAATATGTTTTGTTTTCTATCTCTAATTTTCATTTCTATTTCCATATTCATTCATATAGAAAAAAAAAAAAAAAAAACTAAGAATATGTTCATTTATGCAAATTTTAAAGTTTATTTTCCAATTTAGAAGACAGAAAATACGTCCAAATCATGTTGTTTTCTATTTAACCAAAACTTCAAAATAATTTAATATTGATTTATTTTATATCCCATTAATTTTTGTTAATGGATTATTTGTTATATTTTTATTAAGTAAATAATATTTCTTAATTTAAATATTATTATAAAAAATTGTTTGATTAGTGCAATAAGAAAAGGAATTTTTTTTTCATAGACTATTCGCCGTACAAAATATTAATATAACAAATAAAAAGGCATGTAATAAAAAAATTGTTTTCTATTATGAAAAATTGTTTGATCAGTGCAATAAAAAAAGATGTCGTTGTAGAAAATAAAAAGGAAAACTGTATTTTAATTTGAAAATAAATAGAAAACAAATGAAAATTTTATAAAGGAAAATTTAGAAAATAATTTTATTTGTTTTCCAAATTTCTATATAATTTTAGAAAATAGAAAACTGGTTTTTTATTTGCTAATTTGGAAAAAAAAAAAAGTGTTTTGAACAAATTTTTTAATTTTTTTTATCTATACAGAGATTTTTTTTGAAAAACTGGGCTTGTTTTCCACAACTAAACAATCCCTTAAGCCTTCTAATGTTTATTTTCTTCTTCTTTTTCTCTCTCTTATAGGCTACAGGTCTAAAGACAAAGCAACTCATTTTTCAGTTATTTAGATCCAACAGCTCCAACTTTAGTCTTGATAATGAGTTGCCCTAAGATTCGGAACCCACTAGAAAAAATATCATCAAAATATATATTATTAAAATAAAAATTGAGGAGTTTGAGTCTTGCAAATTACAAAAGTTATTGCCAATTCTCTGAAAAATATTAACGAGAAGGATTACCTTATTATGTAGACTGCAATATTCTTTCGGCCTCTTGGACTCCAACGAATTAAGAAAAAAAAAAGAAAGAAAAAATAATTATCTTTAAAACATTAAAGGCCATTAATTGCCCATCTACTAATTAGCCAATTTCTTCTTCTCTTGGCAAGAAAATAAGGAGATTTGCATGCAAAGCCCCTTCTCGTCTTTTGGCAGCATAAAAGGGCCAAAACTTAAAGATAAACATGTAAACTAAGAGGGACAAAGCATGGTTTAAAGGAAAATCTAATGCTGATGGCATGCCAACCAGCCGACCTGCAGCATCTCACTCAGCAGGCACAAATATAAAGTGGTAGTAATTAAATGCCTCTTTGTGGCTAGCAAAAGCCAGCCTTAATGTTCCATTTTTATGAATTTATTTAAATGATGAACCATGAAATTAATCCAAGGTGCTGGAGGAATACTGATTCATTTTTCTCACTAATATCTTATTATCTGGCTAATCACTTATTAGACTTGATCTCGAGTCCTAATCACTTAAAAATATATTTCAAAATTGAACTTAATTCGTCTCAATTTTATTTGAATCTAATAAATTTTAAAATGAGACTGCCCATTATGACCATTTTAAAGCTCTTTAAAATTTTCAATTAAATTCCAATAAAAAAAATTTACCACTTTGACGAAATCAACTGCAATTAATCAATTAATTCTAAATTTAATTTAATTTAATTCTTCTTAACTTAATTCGAACTTGATATTTCCAATTTTGGCAAGATATTAACATTGAGCCAATTCTAATCTCATTCTAAATTTTATTGAAATTAAGCAAATAAAAAGGAAGTATATTTAGGTAGTATTTTTTATAAAATTCATATTCTTTAACTTATTTTAATCACTTAAACAAACATAGCTTTATAGAAGTATATGTTGCATAACGTCATATTCTTTTTTTATTAAGGAATTGCCAAGTCATAATTGCTCTTGAATAGACAATAAACTGAAATTTTTTTAATTTCTAAGCTAAAATTTAAATTTAAATTAAAAAAAAAAACTCTCAAATAAACAGTGACAAAAGTTTTGTTTCATCTCTCTGTATACTATCACCACCACTCCCCAAAGTTGTGGTTTCAGACTCCTCTTCCGACGGGCTGGCTGCCCGCTGCTTCTCCGGCGAGTACATCAAGCAAAGATCAAGATTAGTGGGTCCATATTTGGTCTCATCAAGATCAGATATTTTCCTCTTCAATGTTGTTGGGTTTGATTGTGGACCTATATGATGATTTCTTGGCCTAAAACTGGTACATTCTGAGATGTTATCATAGTCCGGTGCTAAAATCCCACCTTCAAATTCAATTAGAGGTTCTATTGTACCGCCGCGGAGCACCGTCATCACCGCCGTTTGGCAGATGTGCCAGTTTCCGGTCCATAGTAGCCCCACTGCTCCACTAACTGGATTTACTGTTCGACCCACTGCCTCAAACAGGAGCGACTGAAACAATGCTATGAAAAAAAAAAAAAAAAATCAATCATAAGATCCATAATCACTGGCCACTCTTGCATTTATTGAGATTAAGTCTTTGCATGCCTATCAATGAAGGATGAGGCAATTTCTCTTATCAATTAAATTAAATTCTAAAATGAGTATATTTGAGAATTTAATTTTTTAATAATTTTTTAAATATATAAATCAGAAAAGAAATATGTACACACTTTAAAATCAAACAGTTAATTTTTATATTTTCACATATACTATATTATCAATGTGGAAGAACAAATAATTTTCCTTTTTTTTTTTTTTTTTTTTTTTATACTAAAGAGAAAGAATATCTATATAAATATAATAGGCTTTATAACAAGAAATAACCTTCCATTCTCACCAAATTGTTAGCAAATATTTATCACTATATGTGGTTTGGGAGAAATATAATACTCTCTCTATTTTAAAATAATTGTCTTTTTAAAAATTTTATTTTGTTTCAAAATATTTATCATTTTACGATTTCAACAAAGTATTTATTATTTATTTTTCAATTTTATTCTCTCTTTATCCCTCTATTAAACATTCATATTAATTGCTTTTATTTCTTTGTATTAAAATAAAAAAAAGGATATTTTAGTCATTTTAACTTATAATTATGACAATTAAATGACTTTTTTAATATATGTGCACTATTTTAAAACGACTATTAATTTAAAATGGAAAGAGTATGTGTTGTGTATTTGTAGTTTGGATAAATTTGCATTCGAATAGATAACATTTGATTAAAAGGTACTCAACATTATTAATTTGCGAGTGCTCAATTTCAACTAAAATCTAATTAATTGCAAAAAAATTTATGTTGGTACATTCTCTAGCGCACATATATATTCATACCCAATTAAATTCTGTTCAAACCAATAACATCAGACTCTCTCAATCATGCTAAATTAATTTTCAATATTATAAGGTTATGAGGATTGAAACACCATTAATTTGTAACATAATTAACTGAAAAAAAAATCTCTCTAAATTAAACCAAAAAATTTTTAAAAAAATGTAGAATGATTTTGAATAGACTTACAAGGACGTTGGTTTAGAGGAACAGAGGAAATGAAGGACATGAGACCAGCACGGCCAAAGAACTTGGCAACAAAGAGAGTAGCATTAGCCTGTGCTTGGGGATTATCTATCCATTGCAAACTTTGTCGAAGAATACAATCTTCACTACAACCTTTTCGAAGAATTCTACACCCATTACAACTCATATTGCAAGATTCTTGATTTTCCGGCACCGGCACATCAAATTCCGATATGGGTTTTCTTTGCTTACAAGCAAAAAGGAATAATGTTTGAAGAAGCAAAGCAAGACAAAGCTAAAATAGAAACAGAGATAAAATATGGATCCTAACCTTCAAGTGGCTCTTAAATAGTTGAATTGAAAAAAGAGGTAAGGTTGAGGTGTGCTTTTTTTTTTTTTTTTTTTTTTTTTTGAGGAAAATGAGGTCAGGTTAAGTTAACTATGGTTAAGTTTAGTTTTAACCGTTTTGTGGGGTTGGGGTAGGGTTCCAAATAAGTAGGTGAAAGCGGCTCCGTGTTTCCGCGAGTTGTTAGGCATCCACAGCCGTTGGATTCATCCATTTTGTGTTTGTTTTCTTGTTTTTTCCTCTTCTTCGTTGTCCTTTCCTTTATACTTGGAGTTTATTGAAAGTTTTTTTTTTTTTTTTTAATAAATCTGTTTTGTTTTGTGCATATAGAATTAAGATATAAATATATAAAAAATGATGTGGGTCTTGCTGGCTTCAATTGACAAATTTCTTTTTTTTTCGTACAAATTTATAGCTTAAACTTTACTAATGTAATATCATCTTTAGAAAAAAAGTACATTTATTTAAGCTGTTTTAAAGATAGAATGGTACTATAAAGAGTTTTTATATAATTTCTTTGTTTATTTCTTTTACTGGAAACTAAGAATTTTTATTATATTATTTAATTATGCCTATTGAAAATTAATTTAAATGGATAATTATAGTTGTTAACAGTTATCAATAATAATTTTAGTTATCCAAAATTAGTCGTTAACTCATTATTATAATCCATCTCATAATTTTTTTTATTATCTTTTAAGATATTTTCAACTCGACAATTAAATTTAAATTCGAGTATCTTATTCTCCAATACTTATAAAAAAAAATATTTTTTCTGTTCCCAATTGATAATTTACTATTTTTATAAGTATTCTAAATTATCCTTTTATTAGTTATATTGATTATACGTGCAACTTTTTTTAAGCAAAAGAAAAGATAATCTTGTAATGAGCAAATATGGTTGAATTGGTTCCATAGTGTCTCAAAGAGCTTTTCCTTCATCTTGTAATAAGATTATATATATATATATATATATATATATATATATATATATGCGGATGGTCAAGGCACATACATCGGTGATGCTGGAATGCTTTCCTCTAGCAATGGGGCTGTCGGGCGAGAACCGGTGCTGCGTGAAGAACCGTAGGAAGAAGATGGTCTTTGTATGGCTGCGTACACATGAATTCTATAAAGTCATCTAAACCGCTTAGAAATTCGGGTGTGAGGAAACCATTTGTTAACCTTCAATACATCCATATGCGATTTGAGACCATGATTTATAATAATTTGCATTTATACAGTACGAGGACATTAATTAGATGAAGCAACCTAATTATGCGTCAAAATCTGGCATAATTTCTTCTTAATTTAACTCTAAATCTCGTGATAATGAAATATATAACAAGACATTATCTTGGGCATATCCATTCTCACATAAATAGAACAAATTAATAATATTCAACGACAACAATATCCTACACTTATGCTATATAGAGACAGTTGCTAAATGCAGTAGCCAAGTGGAGACTCTGCACCTAGTCTCTGGTGTAAATATACAAAATTCCTTTTAAATTTATCCATTATCGACTAAACACATACAGTCACTAAAATTAATAACTAAAACATTCAATTGTTGAATTATTCATGCCATTAACTTTCATTATCCTGCCAGCTTCTAGTCTCAATTTAACAACTACTTGTGATCTAGTTGCCACGTAACGAATGGCAAATAGAAATTATTAGCTAAGCATCGCTCCATTTTATAGTAGCATTGTTAATGACTATTTAGTCGCTAACATGTGGTATCTTAATCATCCTCTTACTATAATCGCTAAGCAGTTATAAAGTAGCAACTAATACATTTTAATCAATATTTCATCACTTTTTTTTTTTGTAGTTTTTCAATTCATTAAAATCACTTAATATATATATCCTTTCATTCTATATAACTTTTAAGATAAAAATAAAAATTCTTTTACGATTATAAGTTATAATCTTAAAATAAACTTATGCTTTTTAAACTTTTTAATAGGGAATGATGATCAAAATGTTTTTGGAAAAATAAAAAATTAGTATGTCAATCACATCTTGTCATAAATATTTTATTTTTATGAATTTCACACACGTTAACTATGATTAACAAACATAGTTACAATCAAACAGTGGTAAAGATTTAATAATTTTGATCCAAAGGCTAGAATTAACAGGTACATGATGTACCTGGTACACGACAGTTCAACCCGAAGAAAGATAGTGACGAGGCGTCTTTTATCCCTCCTAAGGCCTGGTGATTCGTGGCTATAAGGTGAAAAGAAAAATTAAAAAAAAATAGAAGAAATTAGGTAATTATTGGCATAGTTATTAAATTATTGGTAGAAGTAGAGGATGGAGTCTCGGAGACGGCTATGACAATGTGGGAGAAGAAAAAAACATTGAACTTGTAGTCCTCATTTACCAACGTGGCATCGTTATCCAATTGGACCACAACCAAATAAATCCATATCCAAATTATTATAAATATTAAGGTGTAGTGTATGTTTCCACTTTCTACTATCCACCATTTAAAAAAAAGTAATTTTTTATTTATAAATGGAGAATGGGATCCCAATCCAATGCAGAGTATTTGCGTTAACCTTAACAGGTCACCTTTTGGATTCTTGCACTTATGGTGTTTCCGAAGAAAAAATAAATAAGTCACAATCAACCCAACTTAAATTCAACTCAAGATTTCTCATATATTATCAGTGTGAAGTTTACACTTTAATTCTCTTATGTTCTTTCATATTTTGTCACGCCTACAATTATATATTAGTAGAACTTGATACATGCATGATCAGGCTTGATCAATATATAAAGGAATGGACCAGATATTTTCTTCTTATACCTGAGCCTAATACCTGCGAAGGAGAAGAAAAAGGATCAAGGAGGAGCCGGGCTCTTAGCCTGGCTAGAACCCTCCGACGATCAAGTCAGTCCTCTCTTCAGAGTATTTTGGTGATAGAAAGGGAGTGAGAGAGTGCAGAGTTCCAACTATCTGTGCTTAGGCTTTCCTTTCCTTTTTGTATGATTTCTGGGTTAGGTACGTCTGACACCTTTCTTTTGAGAAAGGACGTCCTTTCTCATTCGACCATGCTGGTTGGTGAGAGTTGGTAGCAGGCGCATATCTCTTGTCCCGTCCCTAGGGATGTCTGGTAAAGGGGTGTCAGGGCATGGTGCAGATTGTCTAAGGACTGGTCCTCCTGTTGGATGACTGGACATGTCATCAGAGGGCTTCAGCCCTTACTTGTTCAGCAAGTCATCCGGTGGACGAAGGAGGGGAGTGGCATCTAGTCCGAAAGCCTTTGGACTTAGGTCGTTCAAGGGTCCGACCAATGGCCTTTTTTCCTTTTATCATAGCCTCTAGAGGCCTCGTAATGGGCCTGGGCTACAGGAGGGTCCAAACCTCTCTTGAGAGTCACTTTTATCCTTCATCAGGGGCCCCCCTGTTTTATTAAGGAGAGGGTGAAGGGTTGAGCCTTAGTAAAACAGCTTCGTGTCCTTGTATCCTTATCTTCTGGGGTCTTTTGATCAAAGAGAACTACTTTCGCTTTGGATGGCGAAGGGGTCCTTTCATTTCCTTGTCTGTGGTGAGTAGCTCTTAGGAGAGGCTTTCGTTTCGCTGGGAGGCTTCATCCGATCTAGGCATTTACTTCATCTTCCCGAAGGGTAGCCTTCGTCTGACCGAAGGGATTGGAGGGGCTAGGAACCATCTGCATTCTAGACAGCCTTTGTAGGGTAGATGGAAGGTCACACAGTCATTTAATGCATGCACGACTGATAAGAGTAAGCATTGAATGCCAGAACGCGCATTAAATGCACGTCTCCTCGTTCTCCCCATTCTTCCACGTGTCGCAGCAGACGGTTAAGTTTTTCGTGGATTTTGAATTTTGAACGTCCATTTAATGCCCCCACTTATTGCTGTGGCGGTTATCGAGGACGTTCTCAGTATATATATTCCTTTGCCTTCCCATTTCCAGGACTTCTTGCTCATTTTCTCAAATCCCCTAGTTTTCGTAGTTTTCCCGCATCTGTTCTTTGGTACTTGCTTCCATCTTCTTCTTTCATTCTAATGGCACCCAGAAAAGAGAACATTCCCCGAAGGGACCAAGTGAGCTCCTTCCACTACCAAAAGATACTGGAGGAGGAATGGGGGGAGATAGTCCCCATTGGAAAAACATCTGAGTTTTTGGCCTTCGGCCAGAACTTGGAAGGCAGCACCCAATTCATATTCCGCTGGCCAAGGCTCACGAGAGGGTTTATTCCAGCGACCCCATAGCTGCTCTGCCTAAAGACAATCGGCATTACATTATTTTCTACCACCAGCTGGAAGCCGGTCTTCTTTTTGCCCCTACGAAGTTCAAAGTTGAGTGCTTCAACTACTTCGGAGTGAATCCAATGATGCTGACCCCGAACTCCATAAGGGACATGCACGTCTTTGAGGTTCTGTGCTTCGCTCATGGCATTCGTCCTTCAGCTCGCTTGTTTCAATGCTTTTACAGGATCCAGAGCGCACAGAGGTCACCGGGGGTTTATATGACTTCTGCTAGGCCTTGCCGGAGCCTTTTCTTTGGGAAAGAGAACAAGGTGAAGGACTAGAGGGGCAAGTTCGGGTTGATAGAGATCACTGACGGTCTCGGCGATAAATCCCCTGGATTTGGTTTCCCCGGCCATTTCCTGCGTCCCACCGAAGGCCTTACTGAGTAGCCTGAGAGGCTGTCTGCTGAGGAGAAGGCGAACCTTAGGACTTTGGTCCATCAGGGTTATAATTATAACTCTGAAAAGATGATGGCCTTCTTTTACGCGGAGGACGAGCATGGCCTTCCGACTCCTAAACTTTTGCTGAAAGATATAAGAGGTAACTCTACTCCTCATTTGTTATAGGTTTAATTGATGGTGGAGTATTGATCTTGTGGTTGCTGTGTTTATTGTTTCGATTGCAGTGGAGGCCAAGGATTCTAGACATTACCAAGATATAATGAAGGAGACAGAAGGGATTTCTCCAAAACCCTTCAGCGAAGATGCTGAGCTTCCCATCCTCAACCTCAAGACGGGGAAGTTTCGTTTGCGCTCCTCCTCAGTCCTCCAGTCTTCGTCGGTGAAGCCTCATAAGGATAAGCCGACGAAGCCTGTCTCCACCGGACCCGGTTCGGCTGTTGGATCAGAAGGGGTCCAGGTGAGTGTGGCCAGTGCGAAGTCCATTCGAATAATTCGAAGGCGATTCGTTAAGGCTTCTGATCGCTCTGTTCCTATTGTGCAGAGAGGTACTCCTTCGCTTCGAGCCGCACCAATTGTTGCAAGGCTTGCTCCTCAGAGGGGTAACTCAATCTCTGGGCTTTCTGAGACTTTCGTTCCTCCACCTCCGTCTCCTCTAGCAGTTGATAAGGGGAAAGGAGCGTGCGCACCTCGTCCGCCCAAGTTAAAAGTAAAAGGGCCCCCTGTCCCCAATGTTTTTGATATGATTGCTCACTCTTCTCGAGGGGCAGAGCAACTGGCGGACTTGGAGAAGGTTTTGACAGACGTTCCTGATGCAGAATTTGAGGCCCGTCTAAAGAACCTGGTGGATGACTTGAGTGCCCGTGAGGCTGAAATCGGGGCAGGTAATTTTTCTTCTCCCCCATCACCTTCATCATATAACGACCCTCGTGTTATCCGAGGGACATATCTGAGATGGTCGAAGGAGGTCGTACCTGGGAGATCTCCTAGTGCCGAGGAGGTCGAAGCCTGAGAGAAGTATGTTGAGGAGCAATGGATTTTATATCCTGACTTTGCGACCCTCAGGAGGCTTTATCCTTCCCCAGTTAATACTGCGGCCGAAGGGGAGGCCTTCGTTTCAAGAAACAGAGGCAACTTCTTGCCTTCTTATTATCATTTACTTCTTCTTGTGCCTTTATTTGCTGATTTGAATGTGTGAATGTTTTTGATCTTGTACCTTGCAGTTTTTATGGGCGAAGCAGACGCCCCTGTTCAGGAGCCTTTCCTGGAGGCTTCATTGGCACCTGTCATGGGTCCCTCCAGAGCCAGCGAACTATTTCTTTCGGCTGCTGTTCCGCTGGCGGCTGATCAGGGGGCTGCTGTTGCTGCGATCGATGAAGCATTTCCTTCAGCTGCTGCTTCATCTGGAGTCATGCCAGGGGCTATTGTTACTGTCAAAGGTGTCTCTTCTCTTCATCCCCCTAAGAAGAAATTGACAGTGGGGGAGTTTCTTCGCCACAAGAGGCCACTGGCGGTAACTTCAACCACCCCCGTTCCGGAGGCCCGCTCTGCTTCAGAGACCCCCTCACCTGGGGCGGATGTAGGAGTGTCAGCCCCTCCACAGGGGACAACAAAGGAGGCTTCTCCGCCAAGTAAGAGGCCGCGAGTCGGAGAGCCAGCGGAGATTGTAGTAGTGGATTCACCTTCGCTCGGAAAAGTCGAGGCATTTGCTGGTCCTCCTTCTTCCATTGCTCCCACTGCCGCAGTCTTAGCCCCCGTGCCCTTTCTGCGTCCAGCCCCTAGGCCTTTTTTTGGATCTATGGAGGATACTCTTGTCAGGCAAGAGACTCTGCTAGAGAAGGTAAATTCATTCCTCACTTGGGTTGTGACCGTTTACCACATTGCATAATTATTGTTTTTTATTGCAGGCGCTTTTGGATTCTAAAATTTTGAGGACTGATTTCGGTCTTTTGAGGGATCATTATGAAGATGCCCAGCAAGCGGCGGAGGACAGATTGGGGTTGTGTTCTCGATTGGAGGAAGAACTAGCCTCTGTGAAGGCGAAGACTGAGGAGGCCATGGAACAATCCAGGGCCCATGAAGAGGCTCGTTCGAAGGCCGAAGGAGAGGTTAGCGCCTTAACTACGGCAGTGGCAGCTAAGGACAAAGCCATTGCCGATCTCAGCGTGCAACTGGACAAGCTGAAAAGTGCTAATGAAGAGCTTGCCCGAGAGGCCGAAGAGGTTCCTAGCCTTCGAGATCTCCTGAAGAAGACTCAACAGGAACTTCGAGTCTCAGAATTTGGATACACACAAGCCACTACTCGGGCTCAAGTTGCGCTTGAGAAGGCTAACAAGGCTGAAGAAGGTTGGCGAAGGGCTGTGAGGGACTTCATGCAGTATAAGAGCTTTGATGACATCATCACATACCACACTTATAAGGTAGCAGCCGAGTATTATAACAATGCTCTCCGTGATGCAGCAGAGCATTTTCCTGATGTGCTGCAAGTGGTATCTAAATTGGATGCTGCTGAAGAGCCTCCGGCGCCAGACCTTTCAGAGTTCCAAGATCCCGTTCTTGAGGGGTATGAAGGCCTGTTACGACCTGAAGACTTCCCGGCTTGGGATAAGGATGGATCCGCTTTGTCTCCCATTCCTGAAGTTTCTAGCAGGGGCGAAGGGGACGCAGACGAAGGACTTCCTAGTGGGACAGATCTTGCACAAGCCAAACCTATGTCTGTCATTTGGCTGGATCCTT
The DNA here is from genome assembly GCA_947687605.1 of Reutealis trisperma. Lineage (NCBI taxonomy): Eukaryota > Viridiplantae > Streptophyta > Magnoliopsida > Malpighiales > Euphorbiaceae > Reutealis > Reutealis trisperma. The sequence continues at coordinate 877,366 of CANTUT010000074.1, read as the reverse complement.
TGAATGACCAGCCTCTGCCATCTTCTGTAACAATGGTTCCTCCAGGTGATCCTCCGCCTTAGATATTTTCCACATTCTTTCGTATTTTATTCTTTTGTATTTCATTCTTTTGTATTCTATTCTTTTGTATTTCATTCTTTTGTATTTTATTCTTTTGTAAAAAAATGTAATACATTTACTTCAACGAATAATACAGTTATTATGCTTCTGCTTTGTGTATGCTTTACTTGTATGGGGATCGCATTCACGCTGTAATCCAATAAGCATTTGTGCAACGCCTTAGCGAAGTTGTCATTCCAATAGGAGTTCGAGCACTTTCGCCTTCTTCTCCCATTAGATCTTCTTAGCTTTATACCTAGATTTACTAGGACTTAGGCTTTCCCTTAGGAAAGTTCTCCCTGCTCTTGGCAAGGCTTCGTGCCTAGATTTACTAAGGCTTAGGCTTTCCCTTAGGAAAGTTCTTCCCCACTCTTGGCGAGGCTTCATGCCTAGATTTACTAGGGCTTAGGCTTTCCCTTAGGAAAGTTCTTCCCGCTCTTGGCGAGGCTTCGTGCATAGATTTACTAGGGCTTAGGCTTTCCCTTAGGAAAGTTCTTCCCGCTCTTGGCGAGGCTTCGTGCCTAGATTTACTAGGGCTTAGGCTTTCCCTTAGGAAAGTTCTTCCCGCTCTTGGCGAGGCTTCGTGCCTAGAAGCGCCTAGATTTACTAAGGCTTAGGCTCTCCCTTAGGAAAGTTCTTCCCGCTCTTGGCTAGTCTTCGTGCCTAGATTCACTAGGGCTTAGGCTCTCCCTTAGGAAAGTTCTTCCCGCTCTTGGCGAGGCTTCGTGTCTAGATTTACTAGGGCTTAGGTTCTCCCTTAGGAAAGTTCTTCCCGCTCTCAGCGAGGCTTCGTTAGTGTGAATGGAGACAATTTGAGGCAAACAATGTTTCTGTTATTATTATTGGTAATACATTTTGAGGTGTTGGATATTCCATGTATGAGGAATTTCCACACCCTCTAGGGTTACAAGCTTGTAAGTGCTAGGACTTAGGACTTTTTTTACTTGGAAAGGTCCTTCCCATGTGGGTGCAAGCTTACCTGTGCCTTCACGTTTTCCTGTAGCCTCTAAGAATCTCATTACTAGATCCCCTTCGCTAAACACTCTGTGCTTTAATTTCTTGTTGAAATGATTAGCAGCTCGTTGCTTGTAATTAGCCATCCGAATGATGGCTGATTCCCTGAGTTCCTCTAGGAGATCCAAGTCGATCCTTCTGGCTTGATCATTGTGTCTGTCCTCGCAATAATGGATCCTTCCACTAGGGAGGCCTATATCCATGGGAATTACTGCCTCTGTGCCATAGGTCAGGCTGAATGGAGTCTCTCCTGTGGGTTGCCTGGGAGTAGTTTTGTATGCCCATAGGACATGGTGTAGTTCGTCTGCCCAGCTTCGACCATATCCTTCCAATCTCCGCTTCAAGCCTTGCAGAATATTCCTATTTGTTACCTCTGTCTGGCCATTTGTTTAAGGATGAGCTACTGATGAGAAATGTTATTTGATCTGAAGCCTTGAACAAAAGGACCTGACTTTAGAATTATCGAACTGTTTGCCATTGTCGCTAATGAGCTGATAGGGAATGCCGAATCTGCACACTATGTTCCGCCATAAGAAGTTGATCACCCTTTCTGCAGTGATAGTGGCTCGGTTCTTTTCTCGGGAGCAATAATTTCGACTGCGGCTACCTCCTCAGCAGTGACTTCGCCCTTTCTTATCTTTTTATTTCTCTTCCTTTCTGCCCCTTCGTCCTGACTGCCATAGACGTGAAACACTTCGCCATTGGGCTTTGGGATCGTCATTCTTAAGTGTCTGATATTTGTTGAAGCGTCCAGGTCATATAGCAGTGGCCTGCCCATCAAGACGTTATATGCCAAATGTGTCCTGACGATAACAAATGTGGCCATGATAGTTACATTTTCGAGGGCAGTGCCAACTGTGAAGGGCAGTTTTGCCACTCCAATTGATAGGACCTCCGTTCCATCCAAAGTGCGAACTGGGTTTCCCACTTCTTTCAGATCTTCTTCCTTGAGACCCATCTTTAAATATGCTTCCTTTGTCAGCAGGTTGACCGAACTTCCTTCGTCTACCAGGATTCTTTTGACTACATAATTAGCTATAATCGCTTGGATCACCAATGGATCAGCGTGAGGGGTGCGAAGAGTACTTCCATCTGGCCTCTCTAGTCAATTTTCCCCTCCTTCGCAGTAAACATACTTGGACCTTTCGCTCCGCCTATCTAAGGCCTTCGTACGATTTCTGCTTTCGTGAGCTTCGCCTGGCCCTCCGGTGATATAATGAATGGTCCTTGCCGAATCGTCATTTACTCTTCCCGAGTATCTTTCTTTATCTTCACTAGGGCCAGCTCTGCCTGATTCTTTTGTTTTTACGAATTTTCTCAAGTAACCCTGTTTGATCAACCTCTCAATCTCCTCCATCAACTGCCTACAATCATTGGTGTTGTGACCATGAGTATCATGAAAGAGGCAGTATTTGTTCTGATCTCTTTTCTCTAGAGGAGCAACCATTGGTTTGGGGCGAGCCCATATATTTTGATCTTTGAAAGTTGCGAAGACTTCGGCTGGACTGGTATTGAGAGGGGTGAATTTGCTAGGGTCGAAACTAGATCGTGATTGAGTATTTCTTCCCCTCCTTCGCCCGCCGGTCGGCCTCTCGTCTTGCTTTCTTCTACCTTCTTCTCTCGCTTTGCCTTCGGTTCTTCTCTAGGAATGGTCTCCATTCCTCTCCGCTTTGCCATATGGTTAAAGGCCAGAGTGTCATCTTGCCGTACATACTTTTGGGCCAGTGCCATTGCATCCTCCAGGGTACGGGGAGCATGACGGCAAAGGGCTTTGAGAAAATCTGTGTGAGAGGTTCCATTCTGTAGCGCTTCCACTGCTCGAGCTTGGTCCAAGTGTGTGACTTTCAACGCTTCTCGATTGAATCGAGCCATGTAATCCCTTAAGGATTCATTTTCCCTTTGCACCACCGTTTCCAAATACTGAGTCTTTTGTTCCACCGGGATACTAGAAGCAAATTGGTGCATAAAGGATTTGGCCAGCTCCATGAAAGAACGGATACTTCCCTCTTCTAAGCCATCAAACCATCTCGTTGCAGCTCCTTCCAAGGATCCCCTGAATGCTCTGCATAGAGCCTCATCGTCCGTCGTCTGTAATTCTACTGCGTGCTTGTAGTCCATGACGTGGACCCTGGGATCAGTTTCCCCATTGTACTTTTTCAACACCGGCGATTTAAACTTGCTGGGTATAACGTATTCTTGATGGATCTGGTAAAAAGAGACTTCAGGGTGAGCTTTAGGGTGGTATCCATGGTTTTCCTGTCATAACCTTGATTCATCTCTTCTAAAAACTTATTCACAGCATCTCTCACCTCCTCTTCCTTCTTTCTGCGGCCATTGCCACTAACAAGTGACCTTCTGCTTCGGCCCACGAGGGGTGACTAGCAACAGAATATTCCCCTCTATCCTGTTCTCTTCCTCTCGAGCTTTCTCTTTTCCCGTATTTTGGTTCTTTATACTCACACTTTCCTTTATTCCTTCCTTCGCCCCGTTCCGTATTATTTGAATGAAAATTTTTTCCATGCAAAAACTTACGTTCACTATCTGGGAGCGAAGCTTGCGTACTCCCTTCTTCTTCGGTCGGACTCTCTTCTCCTCCACGATGCTCTTTCGTCCTTCCCTCCGCATTTCCACCCAGGTGGACCAGTTGTTCTTCGTTAACTCCTGGGGCTCCTTGGGATTGTTTGTCATAATCCAGGGTTCGAGCAACATTCCTTCTCGGGGTAGCTTCTAGAACAGCGACGAGGGTCTGTGCCGGGGGAGTCTGTTGCTGGGAGCTCCTTACAAATGCAGCTATAGTATTAATAAACTGCAATGCAGGAGCTAGGTCTGGATTTGGAAGGCTCAGAGGGGTTTGGCTAGACCCAACTGTGTTTTGTTGAGAGATAAGGAGCTGGAGCGACGTGTTTAGGTCAATGGGAGTTGCTAGGGGAGGATTAGTAGGTGTTGGAAGGGAGTGTCTAGGATTTGAGGGAGTTGAAGATTCGGGATCATCGGGGTTCGTCATAATGGTGATCTTCCTTCACAGGCAAATGGAAGTGGAATGCAACATCAGGAGAAAGATCAGCTCGCGATCCCCACAGACGGCGCCAATTTGATCAGGCTTGATCAATATATAAAGGAATAGGCCAGATCTTCTCTTCTTAGGCCTGAGCCTAATACCTGCGAAGGAGAAGAAAAAGGATCAAGGAGGAGCCGGGCCCTTAGCCTAGCTAGAACCCTCCGACGATCAAGTCAGTCCTCTCTTCAGAGTATTTTGGTGATAGAAAGGGGGTGAGAGAGTGCAGAGTTCCAACTACCTGTGCTTAGGCTTTCCTTTCCCTTTTGTATGATTTCTGGGTTAGGTACGTCTGACACCTCTCTTTTGAGAAAGGACGTCCTCTGTCATTCGACCATGCTAGTTGGTGAGAGTTGGTAGCAGGCACATGTCCCCTCTCCCGTCCCTAGGGATGTCTGGTAAAGGAGGTGTCAGAGCATGGTGCAGATTGTCTAAGGATTGGTCCTCCTGCTGGATGACTGGACATGTCATCAGAGGGCTCCGGCCCTTATGTCACGACCCACCTTTTGAGCTGCGACGGTCCTAGGGCATGGGTAGCCATAAGGGCACCAAAACTCGTAGAACCCATTCCACTCATAATCAATTGACATTCATTACATTGAACCATATCCCAAGACCGTAGCCTAATCACATTTCCTTAATACCCATTACTTGCTATCATTTCCACTTATAATACTATTTACATATATAACTTGTAAAACCTTTAAAGTTTCATTTCATGTCATTAACTCAACGTTCAATAGTTCATATGTATTTACAATAACGGTTATGATACAAATCATATTATACAAACATCCTTTAACATATTAATGCTAACCCACTAATAACCATTCATGTTACATATAGACCTTATAACTTTCAATAACCATGGAGTTCTACTTACAACACCGAAACTTATCAAAACAATTCCCAAGCGAATGATGAGCTTGGGACTTTTTACTTTGCTAACTCGTTGACTGTACCTGAAAAGTTTAAACCACTAAAATATGAGACAGAGCTCAGTGAGTACATAATAAAACTGTATAAAATAAGCAAGTGATAGGTGGTTTAGTGATAATTTCTTATAGCAATGAAGTGAAATGAATCAAGAATCATTCTTATGGAATAGTTTTCCATATACAGTAATTATTGCATTTTTAGCAGAATATTTCCTTTATGGAAACGGTGTGTTTCCCACATTATCATTATCACTTGAGTGGCGGCTTACGCCTTGCTCACTCCCATTTCAGTCACACGTACAACTGATCGGGTCGCACGTACTGGGGGCCATAAACCCTTCCCAGCTAGGGTTCGGATACTCTTTACCCTATCCGCAGGTTCATTACCATTGTGCACAATGTCTGATGTATTGCCCCACATCAGAGGGGTATTCTGCTTGCCACGATATCATTAAAACATTTTTTTTTCCTTTCCATCCATGAAATACTTCAATGGATAGTATATCAATAAATAATCAAAATTTCCATCATTGATCATATTAGGAAATGAAGCAATAAGGCTCATGTGGCCAAGTGCCATAAGAGATATTTAATTCAATAATTGGTAAAACATATCATGCATGCCAAAGAATTGCAATGCATTTTAATTAGGAAAGTGATCCAACATTTAGGCTTATACTTAAAGCACAAGAAATGTAATATTATAATGGATAATATATAATCTCAATTGAGTTCTCATTATTAATCATATTATAAGATCAAACAATATAGACTTATTTGGCCAAGTGCCATAAAGAAATGTTTGGTTCACTTTGGCTCAATAATCAAGGAAGTATTATATCAACGGTTCAATATTCAATAAGCAGATTAAGCTTATCAAGAAATCAAGATTTTGGAATATCAATGAGCCATTCAACTTTTCAAGGCATAGAAACAATTCAACCATTAAGGTTGGAACAATAAAGATTCAAGTATATGGAACAAGAAATATTATATTATTAAGTACTCACCGTGGACTCCTTTGCTCCTATGTACATTTGACTCTGATACGATTAGTGCTTCTCGCACTTTACCCAATATCCTTGTCCTTGTTATTAGACTCTACACATGCATTTCAATCATATATTAATCACTTCATCATTTATCACATTACTTAACTTAGCATAAGTCATTAACATTTCTATCTTATTCACAACTTAGCATTCTAAAATTAAGATATTTTAAACTTATACTTACTACTAAACTTAACATTTCTCTAATTATTTTCCAATAACTCACTTAAAAGAATGATTCTCCTTTCTTTCAATTTTTACATTTCAATCTTCATACTATTCAAGTAAAATCGATTAAGCAATTTCCATAAGTTCAAATTATTCACAATATCACAATCAAATGGTCCAACCCGGACCTTCAATATACTAATCCCATCCGCCCATTTTATTCCTTATTATCAAGCTAATAATTACTAATTCAATTCAATCAAATCAATTCAAATCTCAATATTTCACTTCAATCTTTCCATTTAATCACCAATAATACTCCATAATCATATAAATAACAATTAATTCAATTCAATTATCTCATTTAATCACTTAATTCCATTAAACTATCTACCTAAATTCTTACAAATAAAATCATAATTCACTATCTATACATAATTGGAAATCGAGATTTATACCATATGGCTCGGTTTAATGAGCCGGAGCTTCTGTCCGAATTTGTCGATTTCAGAGGTCGCCGGAATCCGGTCGCCGGAAAATTCCAACGACGACCAAATCACGATACGAGTATATCATCAGTTAGCTTGTGATGAGAGGAGTCCAAATATCACTTTTGTTTACCATAATCCGCTGGAAAACAGGTAGAAACGGCATCGGTAACCGTTGATGTCGCCGGATTCCGGTCAATAAAAAGATTATCTAAAATTAGCAAACAGTATACCAAATCGAAGCTGGAATCACAAGGGATTCAACCATACCAATTTCGTTAAAAATGAAGATCGGAAAGTCGTCGAAAAATGGCCTAGAAGTTTCAGCCGGCGAAACTTTGGAGGGAGCGTGCGCCGCCGTCCGGTGGCTTCAGGCGACGGGCCTCTACCGGTCGACGGGGCGGCGGGCGTCCTTCCTCCTGGTGCGGCGCGTGTCGGTCGGCGGTGGCCGGAGGGCGGCGTTCCGGCGTGCAGTCCCTTGTGCGTCTCTCTCTCTCTCTCTCTCTCTCTGCCCTCTGTCCGTTTCCCTCTGCTTCCTCTCTGCTTCTATTTCTTCTTCTCTGTTCTGTTTGGCTGCCGACTTTACTTTTTTTTTTTTTTTTTAAATATACTAACTTTAATTATAATAACAATAATAATAATAATATTTATCATATAAATTCTAAAACAGTAATTTTAACTAAAATATTAATTTTATTAATTTCATCATATTATCCATTAACTTTAATATAAAAATTATAATATATAACTTCAAATATTAATTACAAAATTTTCTATATTTTATAATAAAATTTCAATTTCTTTAATTTAAAATTTTATCAATTTAGTAAATAATAACTCAATAATTCATTTAATAAAATATTCTCTTAAAAATATTAACATAATAATATAATAAACCAATACCCTTTCAAATATCAATTTTAAATTTGAAATAATTTTCTACTATTTTAAATACTCATATAACAATATTTATAAATCATATGTCAAATATCAATATAAGTTTAGCTTATTAATATCAATATAATAATAATAAAAATATCAATATCAATATCACTATTCAAATGGAAGTTTATAACTTTAGATAATTTTGAATATCAATATAAATATAACAATAAAGGAAAATATTTTCATATAAAATTATTATTTTAAAACGTTTATATTTAAATCATTTGAATATTGAAAATATTCATTTTCAATTTGGCAACGTATTCTGATGTTAAATGGGTATCTTCACTCGTATACTGTGCATATGTCCTATATCGGGTTGGGATATTACATTCTTTCCCCTTTTATGAAATTCGTCCCCGAATTTCAATACACTTCATATAGGAAGTTACAATAACATCAGCAGATACTATCACTCCCGATACCTTATTGTTGTACATGAATAGTTTCATGTACACGAATTTATCAAAATTGATTATATCCTTCACTCATTGTCATGTCATTCATTTAGAATTTATCTCTTTTGATACTCTTATAATTCTTAAGACCTTACACAGCACTGTATATAGACGCCGTAATATCATTGTTACTGTTAAGAGGCATTGGGTATTACACCTTACTTGTTCAGCAAGTCATCCGGCGGACGAAGGAGGGGAGTGGCATCTAGTCCGAAAGCCTTTGGACTTAGGTCATTCGAGGGTCTGGCCAATGGGCCTTTTTTCCTTTTATCATAGCCTCTGGAGGCCTCATAATGGGCCTGGGCTACAGGAGGGTCCAAACTTCTCTTGAGAGTCACTTTTATCCTTCATCAATGCAAATTTCATATAATCACGTTGTATATCTATTTATTTTTTTTTTCATATATAGAGAGAGCATTTAATGTTATAGCATTCAATATTTACTAGAATTTATATCACATTCAATATAATCTAATCTAAAACGGATAGGTAATATTTCAATATATTTGTATCGTAAAGTAGAAATCCCACATAAATTATCAAAGAAATATACATACCTTTATATGGATATAGTTTGAACTTACCTCAATTTTAACTAATTTGGTTAACGCATCATTAATACCTCTTTATGGGTGGAGTTTGAACTTACCTCAATTTTAACCAATTGGGTTAACTAATCATTGGTATGTTTCTACTTACACCACGTGTTAATTAAAAGTCTAATACATAACAACTTGTGTGTTAAAATTAAATTATCTTATATTGAAAAATTTATACTTTTTTTTTATTGAATTTGAGATCTCTCTCTTTTTCTCACTCACACACACATATAAACGAACCATTTCATAATAGATACCATATTTAACCCAACCAGTTAAATCTTATGTGGATATAGTCCTTGAAGATAAACAAAAAGAGGCTCAATCCTCTCAAAAGGAGGCCCATATCAAAACCAGAGATAGAGTTTTCCTCTAAAAAACCATCTCAAGATTTTTCAAATCCAAATAGTTCACAAATTGTTTTGTCACGTAAAAACAGTTTTTAAAATAAGTAAATGTTAGGAAAAATATCATTTTTAAACAGTTTTAACTATGGATTTAAAAATCCTTTCAAATCCATTTCAAAATTTTTTCCAAAATGATGATATTTTAAGTCTTAGAACGAATCAAAAGCTGAATTCTTTTATGAAACCATTCTTAAAATCATTGAGTCAGCCAAATTCAAATACTTCAAAAAAATTCAATCCACCTTGACCTAGCCTATTCAATCTGTACAATTCAAAAGGTTATCCATCCTTTAAATTGGGGAATAGATTTAAGCAGCCTCAAACTTTTCGCTGCTGATCTTCATACCCAAGTTAACCGTTGTGAATACTTTAATTATTGGGATTACCAATAGGCATGATATAACTCTTTCTTCATCCAATATGAAAACCATAATCATTATTAGCTATTCTATTTCAATAAAAATTTTCAAACATCAAGACTTACTTACTGGTTCACACAATGATGAAATCATTTTGGGTAATATTTTTGAAACCCTTACCCCTGATGTTCAATATTACTATGAATTATTCAAAAATAATTTCAAACCCTCATCCATAGAAAAGCGGTTTCATAATTTTCTCCTTTTCTTTTCAAAGTTTTTTCAACCTGGGTATGTGTCTAGTGCTTCCATTATCACCACATATAGGACATATAATGTAATCTCATTAGAAGATTGAAAGTCAAATGGTGGGATGCATTCAAAAATAAAATTTCAAAAACTTATGTTCAAAACTAGTTAGCCAAGAATAATTATCTTTAATGTCCTCCAAAAACTATAACCTTTCTAGCACATAAGTCTTTTTCCAAAGCTAGCAACAGTGTAATCCAAGGATGATTTCTAGCAAATCGTTCAATAATTCCCGAAAAATAAATCAGTCTCTTCAAAACCAAACTTTTCAAAAGCAGCTTCTTCATCATCAAGTTCAACCTCTTCTAAACCTATTATAGATTTAGGAGATGAATGTTTTGATATCCTACTGGCAATAAAAGGTAGAATTCAAATATTTATATTTTCAAATTATTATATCATTGTAAAAAGTTTTCTGCTACCTGTAAAAGAGTAGAAGTAAAAAAGCGAATTTTTTTTCTGATTGGTGTCAACAGTGGACTCCTATAGTATACTCCACTGCTCCATCAATTATTCAAACTTTAGATATGATTCAATATGGCTATCAGAATCAAGCATGTGAAATCTAAAGAAGAATACATGGATACTGAGTTGGCCTGTCAATCAAGTAGCTCCGCTACATTTAAAATCATAGGATTGCCATTCAAACTCCTCTATAAAAGGCCAACCTCATTTCATTTAGAAAAGTAGAGTTCTCTTTCTGTAAAGCTTAGAGATTAGGAAACTCATGAGTTAAGCAACATTCCCTATAATCTTTAGTTGCATTTGAGAATTTCCCTTTCATACTTTTAGACTATATCACTATCTCTTTGTTGTAATTTACAAATATCATTTTTTGTAAATTATCTTTTCAAAATAATATAAGGTATATTTTCTTCAAACGTTATATTTATTCAATTTTATTTATATTTAAGAAATAGGAATATGCTCTGTACTTGCTCTTTTAGGGATCATGCACATTAGAAACTATGAAAATACTATTTCAATTTCTTTTCTTTCATAGTGTTTGCATACTGTTGTCATCCCTTGATCCTGTCGATGCATAGTATCAAAGTTAGTCGGCCTAGTTATGAATATGAAACTAAATTTTGAAATAAGAACAAAAAACAATTTCATGCTGGATTTTATACGTCCAAAATTTACTTTCTAAAAATCAGTATAAGAATCAAATTATAATTAACAAAGTCGATTAAAGTTTTTATAAGTATTTATTGGAATCCCTCTACATATAGACTAATGTGATAGGCATTTGTTACAAATGGGAAATACTAAAAACTCTATTTTTTTTTTTTTTAACAAAATGAAAAAAACAAAAAAGGACCACAGCCACACTCACTGAAGTTGGGTTTGGTTAATTGTAAAAAAATATCAAAAGTTCAAAACCAAGATTGTGGAACAGAAACTTTCTCTCCTTTTTTTTTTTTTTTTTTTTTTTTTTTTTTTGTGTATTTGGCGTTTTCAATAGGCAAAAAATGGCCTCTCTCTTTCAGTGTCTTTTCCATGACTTATAAGGGCAATTAACAATTTGAAATTGGATAGGGTTAACCCATGAAGCCACTTTGCCTTTAATAATTGTAATTGTAACATTAAACAGTTTCTAACCATCACAGAATGCGACCTATTAATTATTTGCTCCTCTTTTACAATCAAGATTTTTATTTTAATATCAATATTTAGAATATAATCTTTAAATATATAAGGTCAATATGAGGTACACTCTTAAATTTGCTCCAAGAAAAATTTAGTCTCAAGATTAATAAATTATTATTTAAATTAGCAAAGAAATAAAACCTATTAACAATACTAAAGAACATTAACATTTTTTAGGGATGCTAAGCTAAAAGATTTTCAAACATATCTCTGCAAATATACGAGTTAATTATAACTAATAGTTTTAAAAGTAGGAGATGTCAAACTCATGAGAAGAGTGAAATAGGTATCAATATATCAAATTTCTCTAATATTTAGTCAATTAAATTAAGAGATTGTGATTTGTAGATCACTATCAAGAGCAATAGCTATCTAAATTAAACTAATCAATTAATCAAATAAAATGTAAATGCAATGAGAAAAGGATTTTGATTGATTCTCAATATTTATGGTTCATGTGTACTCATGCAAATGCTCAAGGATGTAAGAAATTAAATATAACTCTCTCTTAATTAAGTTAAGCCCTCTCTCAAGATAAATTACTCATACTCAAGTTCACTCCGCACCTATTCTCATAGGTACAAGTATTAATTGGATTCATTAATTATGTGGATGAATTTAATACATCATTCAGACATACTCATGTTTCTATATAGTAACTTTCTTAAATTTACCAATCCCTTGAATAATATTACATTTCTACTCCCGCTACTTTATGTTGTATCTTGAATTGTGAAAGTGGAGATTAAATACTTGCATACATGAAGTTCAAAGAAGATATATTAAACCCAAGCAAATCCATCCAAAAGCAGAGCATATAGAAATCCACAAGCAATCAAATTAATCTACATTAAAAATTGATATTCAAGGTTGAAAAATAAATTTCCCAAAGTTCAAAAATCTTTCAATCCTCTTTATTTCAATCCTAATCTAAACTAAATAATTGAGAAAAATAGTATATTATCTATCTACTACTTATCTCTCCTAATTTCAGATAAAAAAGTGCATTTATATAGGTTCTTGAAACTTCAAAAACAAGATTTAGGTTCTTGAAACTTCAAATACAAGATTTTCAAGGTTCTGTACATCTTTCCCATGACTCAGCATTCCTGTGCCAGAATGGCACGCTTGTGCTCCTCAGCACAACCTCTGCTAGTATTGATCTCTTGTTGCAGCCTTCAACACTTTGGTATGGTTGTGCTTCCTTCTTGGCACAATCATGCTTGATCAATTTAGCTTCAAATTAACTATAAAATCACTAAGATAATGCTTGGTAGAGCGTAATAAGACGTAATATAATGTAATAAGATATATTTTTAATTTAAATATTACACTTAAAAGATATTCGACTACATTGCATTACATTTTATTACGATTTACCAAATGTACTATAAGAATCTTATATTTTCTAGATAGTCAAATAAGAACCATAAAATGAGTAAATGGTTGGAACTTAAAATGATTTTGGAACTAAGCTAAACATACATTAATTGAGGATAAAATCATACAAAAATATAGAAAAAATATCAAGCACATTACTAGACATAGAGTACACTCTTAAAACTTAATTAGAGAGAAATTTAATCTCACAATTAATGTTCAAACTAGTTCAAAAATATCTCTGATCATATAAATGCCCTATGAATAATAACAAAGAGACATTAAAAATTTTTGAGGGATGCTAATCTAAAATTTTATTTTTTGAGATGTTCATTTTAACATTTTATATTAATTTTTTTAAAAAAATAATGAATTAATTAATTTTAACTTATAATATATTCATTTAACAAATTGAATTAGAATAATACTTTTATTTTCTCTCAAAAAAAGAATAATACTTTTATTTAATATAAAATTCAAATTCAATACATTAATGCACTTATTTTTTTTTTAAAAAAATAATAAGAATAGGTATGCTTTACTTCCGTTGTTGTTGCCTTGTTGGACTATAACCAAATCTAATATTTTTAGGCATTGTTTAGATTAAAGAATTCTTAAATCCATGAATTTATTAAAATTTATGGATTTTAAATTCATAAATTGTGAAATCCATAATTTCCAAGAATTCCACCATTTTGATTGATTATAAAATCAATAGATTATTAGAGACAATTTTATAATAAAAAAAAATTATCACAATTTTCATACACAAAAAATGGTAGATTTTGAACTTATTCACCTAAGAAGTAGAAAATTAAAACTTTCAAAAATGAAGGATTTTAGAAAGTGAGTATTTTTTAAAATTTATGAATTTTAATCAGTGATTTTTTAAAATTTATGAATTTTAATCATCTTTTATATTGTAAAACGATGGATTTAGCTTAAATCTATGGATTTTGTGAAATCTTTCATTTGAAATTCTTTATACCAAACGAGACCTTAATTATATCTAATGAAGAAGAGATTTCACTTATGCTAAATATAAAATCATTGCCAGTTTCATTGTAATAATCGTTCTAAATAAGATTAGAACAAAATTTGAGAATGTCTTTATGCAATTTGAGCTCTTCTTAATTAAGCTTTAATAGACACACTAATCCTTTCCCTTTGTGATAAACGTACGTTACATGAAAGACTACAAGCTTTCAATTATTAACAACCAAATTGAATTATTATTTAATTGTGATTAATTGTCTTAGTAACCCTTCATTAATTAGATAATTAATATATTTTTGTTTAACATGTTGCCGCAGCACATTACAATGACCTTAAATTCATCTCAATAGCTATAAAATTTAATTAATTATCTCCATGGAAAGGACAAATAATAAGTGATTTTTATGAGGAGAATAGGTGCCGGAAAAGGATAACACAATTAATTATTTGCGATCATTCTTAAGTTTTTCCTTTCTTTTTTTTAATTATTTTTGTGGATTTTTTTTTTTTTGTGGATTTAGATGTGTAAATTTTGTTTGTTTTGATGTATATTGTTTAACATTAATTCATTTACTTAGGTAGTGTTTAGTAATTAAGTTCTGAAAATTTAAATATTGAATTTATTACTGAATAAAATAAGTACTGATATAATTTTTAAATTATAAATATCTTTAAAAATCAAATCACTTATTATATTCAATACAAATTTTAAATTAAAAATTTTAACTTATCATTTTAAATAATTCTTAGTTTAATTCATTTACTTAGGCAGTGTTTAATAATTAAGTACTGAAAATTTAAATATTAAATTTAAGTGCTGAATAAAATAAATACTGATATAATATTTAAATTATAAAAATATTTAAAAATTAAATAACTTATTATATTTAATGTAAATTTTAAATTAAAAATTTTGACTTATCATTTTAAATAATTCTTAGCGTAATTGAGATTTTAAGACAAACTTACTTATTCCCTTCCAAGAGAATGGATGCCTTGATTTGTATCAATAAAATATAGAGAGTACCACCCTCTTTTCCTACCTCTAATCCATATATTGTTGTTTAAGAGTCTGTTTGATATATACAACTGAATAATAAGATTAGATGGGATTAAACAAAGACAAGACAAAAATAATTTTTAGTATAAAATAGATTGACCAAGACAAAAGATATTATAAAAAGTTAAAAGAACTATAACACTACTTATTTAGTTACTATCTTTTATTTAAAATATATTTTTTTTATCATAAAAATATTTTTTTTAAAATGATATAAAATAATAAAATAAAAATAGAATAATTTATATCAAAATAACAATGTACAAAATATACATTTTAATAAAGTGAAAAATAAAATATCTATTTTATATTATTATTTTGTCATAATATTTAATTTTAGATATTTTTAATTCATATAATTTTAAATATTATAATTTTTATTTTATTATTATGTTTTATAATATTATATAATATATAATAAATGTTATATTTTTTGATCAACAATAAATGTTATATTAATTCTCAATAGATACATAATATCTATATCAGATATTATATTACATTTTTTAAAAATTAAGTTAATTTTTTTGCGGGAAAAAAATTAAGTTTTTAGGGGAAAAAATTAATTAATTAAGTTAAATTAAAGAGAGGATAAAAAAGTGATTGGTAAAGATAAGTTTCTCCTATTTCAAAGTGTGTTAATATTTAATTTAAACTGGGTTTGAACAATATAGTATACCTAATCGGCTGAGTTTTGACCAAGGCTTTAAGAACTTAGGCCCGATTTGGCCCAACACGACACATGAATGAATTTATTATTTTGTGATTATTGAATTTGAATTGGTAATTAACACACTAAAATAGCTTAAATTTTTACTAGTGTCTCAATTTAGGGATGTTAATTTGACTCAATTCGTTGACACCTTATTTGCTCTGAACTTATTCCATTTAATGGTGGGATGGGTATACATTTTAAATGTAAAATTCGCTATGAGTTTGGATTAGATACAGGTTAACTGTATACCCATTTTATATCCAACACGATTATCTAAGACCACAGGTAACCTTCATTATTTATAAGTAATGTTCGCTATGTGGCTCTAGCAAAATTAGTAACTTTCATAAACTAGTATGGTCTTCTCTTATGTATTAGAAGTCTCAATTTTACCTCGATAGGTTGCTTGTAACTAGGGCTATCTCAAATATTTTGGGGGTCTTGTGCTAATTTGAAAATTAGACCTTAAGAAAATAAGAAAAGACACAATTTGAAAATATAAAAATACATTCTATAATATAATCATATTTACGATTGTTTTCTTACATATTGAAATGCCAAAAATTCTTTAAAATTATTAAAACTTCTATTGTTGATAACATCCCAATGCAATCTTAAACTAA
Organism: Reutealis trisperma; assembly: GCA_947687605.1. NCBI lineage: Eukaryota > Viridiplantae > Streptophyta > Magnoliopsida > Malpighiales > Euphorbiaceae > Reutealis > Reutealis trisperma. Next base: position 861,051 of record CANTUT010000074.1, on the reverse strand, counting down.
TGTCTAACTTTCACGTGAAAAGTGCCATCCTTCTAATATTCTTTGAAGCAAAATCGTTCACTAAATCTTCATAATAACTTTCTCTAGAAGCTCATTCTCAATTGCTATCAATGCTAATCAATTGGATCAAGTTTTTTTTGCCTTTTTTTTTTATAAGGAAAATAAAAACACTCAAACAAATTAGTTGAAGATGAGAGTGTTGAAAAAGGTTGAGACTGAGTTGGATATAAGAGAGGAAAAATTTGACTATTTACACAATAAATTTGGATGTTTATTATTTAATTGAGGGGAGAATCAAATAAATTATTTTATTGATATAAAATCAACAATGACCAAAAAAAAAAAAAAAAGAGAACGTTGCAAATTGGGAGAGAGAAGAATTAATGATTTTGTGGTAAATAGGAAAGAGTTAATGTGAAAGAAATTAAGATGATAAAAGACTTTAACTTAAAAACAAATTAGTGCAGTTTAATATTTATAGGCACCCTAAAATTTGAGGCCTTGTGCAAATAAACATTTTGCACATCTAAGTGGCCGGGCCTACTTGTAATGAAGGTGATTCTTTTGTAACGAGTATTTCATAACAAACATTTATATGTGTAATGAACATGACTTTATTCTCTGTCTAAAATTCTTTGAATTCAATTGATTATAGTGTTTCTTCAAAATGCATAATGTATGTTACCGCTGCATATCAACAAACACTTGATGGATAAATGGATATATCGATGTTACTCCCTCCACTTTGTCTACAAAATTTACTTAGTGGGGTGAAAGAGAGTAATGAAAAATCCACCCATATTCACTTTGCTGCCATCTCTATATCAATTAAATCATTACAAACAAGAATTCAACCAAAGGTATAGCCAGAAATTCAGTGGAAAAGAAAGGAAAGAGATATGACATCTTATCAAAAAGGGATTTTTTTTCTAACACATTAAATCATCTTAATGCATTCATAGGCTTAGTATGGCAGCATATGCATAATTCATATTAGATCATATTAATTTAGATAATGTCTCGAGTTGAAGTTTTTTTCTCTTCTTATAAATAAAAATAAAAATAAAAATTAAATAAAATATCTTAATAGGATGAAAAAACATAAAAATCTCAAGCACCAAGTTATATAAGGTTTCAAATTTGAATCTCCTTTCCTCCTTTTGTAAGTAAAAAATCTCAAAAGAGATTATATGTTTAGTGAACTAAATAATAATTAATACCTTATTAAAATTTAAATTATGTTAATATATTTTCAATCCTATTGAGTATTTTAATACATTTTAATAAATATATTATGTTAATAAAATATCTTAATATATTTTCAATCGTATTCCATGTCTTCCTATTGAGTATTATGATCATGATTTTCTTATGAGATTGGGAGCTAAAATTGGAACTCCAATAAGGATTGATAATGCAACTAGTATGGTTACTAGAGGAACGTTTACTTGCATTTGTGTTGAGGTTGATCTAACACAACCTTTTTTTGTCTAAATTTAAACTTAGAAGGAGAATTAGAAAGATTGAATATGAGGGTATACATTTAGTGTGCTTCAAGTGTGATAGATATGGGCACCGAATTGATAATTATTAGGAGGTTCAAAAAGATTTTGGCGAAGGTGGAAATTCTAATGAAGGTGGTAATACTGGGTAGGACAAGGAGGAGGGAGGAGATGATCATTTTAGGAAAATTTCTAAGTTAGGAAAGCCTAAAGTTATGGAGGAATTTGGGCCTTGGATGTTAGTGTCAAAAAATTCTTGCAAATATGGTAAGAGGAATCAACATCAATGTTCAAATGCATACAATATGCATGGGAATAATTATGGCGGTAAATATGGCATTAAGGAAGGTAGCACAAGAATAATGAGAATGGAATTTCCAAATCTAGGTATGATATTCTGTTGAAGAAGGAAATTGAAGAGGCTGAAATGGGCTTGAGTAATGGGCCTACTGGGAAAAATAATGAAATTGATTTGGTACATAAAATGAACAATGAAGCCCATAGAAAGATAAAGGATCCAAGTGAGACTAGAGGGAAGGGCAAGGGTAGGAGGCCCCATGCTCAAATCCAAGAAATTAGTGAGATGGGTGATCATGAAAAAAGTAAGGACAAAGGGAAAGATTTAGTGAATTACAATAAGAAACCTTTTGTGTTGTATAGTGATAATAAGAAGAAAGGGATCAACCAAGTACTTGCAGAGAGTATACATATTGTAGTTAGAGGATCAAAGAATTCAGATGAGTGTACCCAACAAATTGTTTCTAACTCTTCAATTATTTCTTCGCAAGTCAGGATGGAGAAAGGTCAAGCTTCTTCATCTGGAGAGCACTAGCAAGATCCACCAATTTCTAAACATAATGTATAGAAAATTAATTATTCTATCTTAGAAGAATCTGAGGACTCAGAGGATGATTCTGAGGAATTGGACAGTGATGATAATTCTACTTCGGATGAGCAGGATATGAGAGATGATTACGAACTTGGTGAAGATATGTGTGTTGAAGGAAATTAAAGCAGTTTGTTTTTTTGAGTTTTCCTTCTTGTTTTCATGGTTTTCTGTGATTGTCTTTTTTTTATTATTGTTTCTTATGAATATTATAGTTTGGAATTGCCAAGGAGCAGCGTTAAGAGAATTTGATCATACGCTCAAAGACTTACTTCTTAAGGAGAAACCTTGTATCCTTGCCTTATTGGCGACTAAGGTTAGTGGCTTTCAAGCTAATTCTATTTGTCATAAGATGGATTTTGATAATTGGGTGAGAGTGGAAACTGTGGGATTTAGTGGAGGTATTTGGATTTTTTGGCAAGACTACATTGCTTTGGACATTGTTATGACGCATCAATAATTTATTTTATCTTGAGTTCGTAATGATAATTCTCCTACGTGGCTACTATCCATAGTCTATGGTAGCCCGAATTTGAGTCTTAAAAAGAATTTGTGGCATGATTTAAGTTGTGATAAATTGAATTTGGATGGTGAGTTATTGGCGGTTGGTGACTTTAATTCTATTTTGGGTATTGAAGATGTCAACTCCTCGTCAACTTTTCATTCTAAAAGATATAGAGATTTTCGTCAATGGGTTTTTGATAATAATCTAATGGATATGGGTTTTGTTGAGTTTAATTTTACTTGGTGTAAGGGTGGGAATTCTAAGGTTGAAGCTAGGCTAGATAGGGCTTTGTGTACCTCTAATTGGAAATTAAGATTTGATAAAGCTGAGGTGAAACACCTTTCGAGGATCCATTTTGATCATAATCCTCTGCTTATCACGCTTAATCCTCAGAATACTATTCATATTAGAGCTCTTTTTAGGTTCCAAGCAGCTTGGTTATCTCATCTGCAGTTTTTGCCGCTCTTGGAATTTAAATGAGACACCGAGAATAGTTTAAAGAGGAATATTAAGGATTTTACTAATGATCTGAACTCGTGGAAATTTGGGGCATTTAGTGATATTGTCAAAAAAAAAAAACGTCTTTGGGCTAGAATAGAAAGGGTCCAGAAGAGGTTAGATGAGGGCTGGTTTAAAAACCTTTGGAATTTGGACCAGAAATTGTGTAAGGAGTTAGATGGGGTTCTTTTGTAGGAAGAGATTATGTGGTTTCAAAAGTCAAAGGAAGAATGGATTAGGTCAGGGGATAGAAACACTAAGTTTTATCATCTCTATACGATTACTAAGAAGAACATATTGAAAATTATTTTAAGGATGAATTTGGAGAGTTGATAGAAGATAAGGATAAAATGAAAGATATGGTTCAAAAATTTTTCTTTGATCGATACATAGAAGATAGTTCTGCTCAGTATGATATTCTTAAAATGGTGGTTTTCCTAAGTAGACAGATTCTCAATCCTCTTTTTTGAATATGTCATTTTCGTCTAAGGATGTGAGGATTGCACTGTTTGACATCGCTCCATTTCAATCTCTGGGTCCGGATGGGATCCAAATAGGCTTTTATCAAAAACTCTGGCATAAGGTGGGATATAATATAACCAGGTTTATTTTGAATTTTTTGAATTCAGGGAATATGGAAGAAGGGATGAATGATACTTTGATTACTCTTATCCCTAAGGTTAATAATCCTGAGTTAGTTTCTCAATTTTGCCCTATTAGCCTATGCAATGTTTCTTATAAAATTATCACTAAAGTTTTGACTAACAGATTGAAACAAGTCCTTCCTAGTATTATTACTCCTAATCAGAGTAGCTTTATTTTGGGAGGGCAAATTATGGATAACATTGTGGTTTATTAAGAAGTGATGCATTCCATGAAGAAAAAAAAAAGGCAACATTGGGCACATTGACCATTTTAGGAGTATTCAACAGGGAGACTCTATTTCCCCTTATCTTTTTGTTTGTGTATTGAGAGATGCTCTCAAATTATTAATGATGCGGTGTCTAATAATGATTGAAAACCTATTCATTTGTCTAGGAATGGTTCTTTTATTTCTCATTTAATGTTTGTCAATGACATGGTGTTGTTTGTAGAAGCAAGTGTTTCTCAAATGTAGGTTATTCTAAGATGCTTGGATCTTTTTTGTAAAGCATCAGGACAGAAGGTCAATCTTGCTAAATCTTGTGTTTATTTTTCTCCTAATGTTGATGGAACTCTAGCTGTAGATATTTCTTCTATTTCAAGGATTCCTTTAACTATGAATATAGAGAATTACTTGGGAGTTCCATCAGCTATGGAAAGGTTAGCCCCGTCTAAGTATGAGTATTTTATGGAAAGGGTAGCTAATAGGTTGAATGAATGGAGTGCCAAGTATCTTACTTTAGCTGGGAGAACTACTTTGGCAAAATTAGTTCTCTCATCCATTCCCTATTATACCATGCAATCCACTCTTATTCCTAATTCGGTTTGTGACGAATTGGAAAAGTTAATTAGGAGGTTTATTTGGGGAGGTAGTGAGGATAAAAGGGCCATCTATTTAATCAATTGGGAAACTATGATTAGAAATAAGAAAGATGGTGGGACTGGGATTCATAGTTTGAAGCAAATGAATTTAGCTTTTTTATCCAAATTGGGTTGGAGAATGATGAATGATAATGATAGTTTGTGGGCTAAAGTGGTGAATGGTAAGTACATTAAGGCCCCATCGCAAATCCATAGCTTTCAGCAGAAATAAGGTGCGTCCCAGCTTTGGAAGGGGCTAGTAAAGTCATCTCCTATTTTGAGTGAAGGTATTGGTAGGTGGGTTAAGAATAAGTGCAATACTTTTTTCTAGTTGGATACTTGGATTACTGATACACCATTAATTAATTTAGCTATCTATAATGTAGATCAATCAATAATTTTTAAAAAAGTGCTGGATTTTTAGCAGCCAGATTTAGGTTGGGATTTTAATTAATTCATTCAAGTTTTGCCTCAAGCTATTGTCAATAAAATTTCAGCTATGGTGTTGATAGAAGATGGAGAAATGGAGGATGGTTGGTATTGGAAGAAGGATATCAAAGGTCTCTTTTCTATGAAGTCTGCATATAATTGTGCTTTTTCTCAAATAGATAATAAGGATTCTAGAATTTGGAACGAGATCTGGAAAGTGGAAACAACTCAAAAAGCCCATATGTTTTTATGGCTTGTGGTCAATGAGAAAACAATGTGCAATCTTAAGAGGTCCAGGCATGGTTTTACTTTAGATGTTTGATGCAAGAGTTGTAGGACTGAAGTGGAAAATGTCATCCATGTTCTTAGAGATTGTGAGGATGCTAATCAAATTTGGAAGCGTTTCCTTAGTCCTCAAGAGTTTCAAACTCAGAAACAGCTTAGTCTTAAAGACTAGTTGTTGCGTAATTTGTCATCTAAGGCAAGATCTTTTGTTACTGGTGACTGGTGTATGTTTTTAACTAATGGTATTTGGTTTTTGTGGATTTGGAGGAATGAATGGGTCTTTAAAGACACTAAGAAAAATTTTAATTTTAAAATAGGTTGGCTGCAATCTTCCTTTTTGCAATTAGAGAAGGCCTTTAAAGGTGAGGATATCATTTGTGGTTCAAGCAAGGTTAAGGAAGATAAACTCATTTGTTGGAATCCTTTGCCTAAGGGATGGATGAAGCTGAACTCAGATGAAGCTAGCAAGAGTAACTTGAATGTTGTAGGGGGGAAAGGCTTGATTCGCAATGCTGATGGTGTCTAGCTTAGTGGATTTACTATGCATATCGATTCTTGTAATGCTCTTGAAGCCGAATTATGGGCTGTGGTGGAAGGTCTGCATCTTGCTTGGCATCATGATATAGAAAAGTGAAGCTTGAGGTTGATTCTTTGCTGGTTACTCATTTGCTTGATAAAAATGGAATTAATTGTAATGGTCCTATGGCCAACCTAGGATTTTTGTGCAATAACCTGCTTAAAAAGGATTAGGTTGTGGATATCTCTCATATTCATAAAGAGGGCAACAAATGTGCAGATTTCATGGCTAATTTATCTTGTGTTCGGAATAAAGGTATCAAAGTGTGGGATACTCCACCACGAGGAATGATTGAGCTCCTTCAACAAGACCAGATTGGTTTTAGTTGGACTCGACGTATGAAATGCAACCAGTAGAGGTTACTGTGTCTTTGTCTGGTTTTTTGGGCTGGGTTCTCATTTTTTGGGTTATTCCCTTCCTATGTATATAAAAAAAAGTGATTTAATGATATTATCAGCAATTATGACTGAAATTAATCCTGAATTATTGTCATCAATATAATTATTGTAAATGAATTGTGCCATGCCGTGGTTGTGTTGTGATCTCAAACCCAGTTCATTTTCCTATAATTTTTTTATTCTTTCAAACCCAGTTTATTTTCCCTTAATTTTTTTTTGAATTTTCTTTTAAACCTTTCTTTTCCATTGCTCTTAGGAGATGAAAGCAGTTATGAACTAATGGAAATAAAAGTAAGAGAAATATTAAGTAACTAAAAATCTATCAACCATAAGTTTACACAAGTCTCCTTCTCAAACTCAATTAAAATGCACAAATCATATATATATATATGTGTGCACACACATATATATGTGTATACACACACACAGATATACATATATATATATATATATATATATATATATATATATATATATATATATATATATATATATATATAATGTTTAAAGTAGGAATTTCTTGCTTTTCAGGGTTTTTAGAGAGATGTCTATTGGGAATTAATGCAGAAATTTACTAATTTTTTTGTTATAGTCTTTTTAAGTTAAGTATTGTTTTTTGGTGATATTCATGTTAAAATCTTAGTGGCTAGACTTTTGGAGTTTAGTTGGTTATGGAGTCGTATTCTTATGTTAATTTGTTATCTATTTGGCTATTTAAAAGGTTTCAAATATCTTAATAATATATGCAATACATTGTTCTTCATCTCTTTCTTTGATTTACTTTTTTATCATCTCCTTCTTTTTTTTTTAACATTCGATATTAGAGCCATAATGATCCTAAGAGACTTTGAGCAAAGTGAGTTCTACAAAAAAATTAAAAAAAAAAAAAAAAAAAACCATGGAAACTAAAACCACTTTTTCAAATATAGCTCTTCTCCTTTTGATGGCAACAATTATCAAGCTTGGGTCATTAAAATGACAACTTATCTTGAAGCTTTAGATTTTTGGAAGGCAATTGAAGAAGATTATAAAATTACTCAATTACCTGTAAATCCTACAGTAGCTCAAATGAAGAATCATAAAGAAAGAAAAACAAAAAAGTCTAAAGCTAAAACTTGTTTTTTTTTTCTGCTATGTCAAGCACAATATTTACAAAAGTTATGAATTTAGCATATGCAAAAGACATATAAGATTATCTCAAGAAGGAATATCAATGTGATGCGAAAAGCAACAATATGAAGATGCTCAATCTTCTGAGGGAGTTGAAGATGCTAATAATGAAGGAAACTGATAATATCAAAGACTATTGTGATAAGTTGATTAGAATAGTTAACAAGGCAAGGTTGCTCGGTAAGGATTTCTTTGATGAAAGAATTGTATAAAAAATTCTTATAACTTTCCCTAAAAAATATGAGTCTAGAATTTCTGCTTTAGAATAATCTAAAAATCTATCAAGTATACCCTTGGCAGAATTAATAAATGCCTTATAAGCACAAGAGCAAAGGAGGGATTTGAAGAGTAAGTAAGACAAGGTTGAAGGAGCATTCATAGCTAGATTAAAGGAGAAAGATTCATCAAGAGACTAACACATGAAGCATAATAAATTTCCTCCATGCTCACATTGTAAGAAATCAACACACTTGGAAAAGTATTGTTGGTATAGACCTGATATTAAATGCAAGTCATGTAAATAGATGGGTCACATAGAAAAGGTTTGTAAAAACAAACAATAAGCTTTACAAGCACAAGTTGAAGATCTTCAATCAGAAGAAGATTTATTTTGATTAATGTGTTATTTTATGGGACCAGCAAGTCTCAAAATTGCAAAGTCCTTTTTGGAGAGACCAACAAGTTTTAAAACTATGAAAACTTTTTTGAAGAGATCAGCATTGTCTAAAAATTGCAAGACCAATTTATTTGTGTTATAAATTTTTGCATTAAGGGAGAGAATATTGGAAATTAATGCAAAAATTTACTAATTTTTTGGTTATTGTTTTTTTTAAGTTAAATATTGTAGTTTTTTATGATATTCACGTTAAAATCTTAGTGGCTAGACTTTAAGAGTTTAGTTGGTTATGGAATCCTATTCTTTTGTTAATTTGTTATTTATTTGGCTATTTAAAAGGTTTCAAGTATCTTAATAATATATGCAGTACATTATTTTTCATCTCTTACTTTTATTTACATTTTTATCATCTCCTTCTTTTTTTGTTCTAACAATGTCTTGCTTCCGCTTCTTCCCATATTAAAAGAATGCCTCTCCAAATCCATGAACAATAACAATTACAAGAACATATTGAGCCTCAAACATCAAAGTAAATTAATCTCTACTAAACTAGCAATGATTCAAATTCATTTGTGGCTTTTTTTTTTTAGACTTGGGTTACTACAACTGTAACTACCTGTTACAGCTATAGATATTGTATATTCCTAATTTGAGATTGCAGATTCCTAATTAGAGTAATCAAAGGACAACCCTTTGCTGTGAACCCTGTGAGTGACTGTTTGGACTCACTACCAGCACCACCAAGAGCGCCATCTGCCGATTGACCGTTCCCTGAAGCCTAGTCTCCAGTAGCTCAATGCATAAGCTCCACCTGCCACCAAAAGTATCTGCAACTTTCTATACTGGCCGACGCGTGAAGAAGCATGCTCTAATGTCTGGTCCTCCAGTTATATTTTTTTGGGTGTCATCTCACTATTTCCGGCCTCTCTATAGGTGTTATTGATTCAATACCTCTCATCTATTACCTCTTATTTTCCTCTTTCTCGAGTCTATGATATTTTGCAATTGGGTTTGGCTTTGGTTTATATCTTTTGTTACTGTGAACCCTTGATTTTACACTTCATCATCCTACAGTAGCTTGACACCTGCTAAGATTAATGCGCTATGCATAACCAATGCTGCGATCCCGCTAGTCGATTAGCTGGCAAAGATCAAGAGGGTAGCTCCCCTAGAGCAAAAAATGGACTTTCAATCACATTAGCATGAGGATACTTACTTTTTAGACACTGACACTTTTCCTATCCTGATTAGATCTTCTGTGTTAGACAATATTTTTTTGAAACTTACTGAATCTTTTCTCAAACTGACTGTTTAATTGTTCTAAAATTAATTTCGAATTTATCGAAGTTGACCGATTAAATTTCTGAACTCTGAAACTCTCAGAAACTGACCTGGAAGTCTCAATATTTAATAGAGTACAAAGCAGAAATCTAGATGGCACGCCCACTAAGGCCTGGAGTAGCGCTGGCACCCATGCCACCCAGAGAGCCGATGGCGCAGGCCCCACTTTCCTTTTTACTGTTCCTAAAATACCTTCAATATGATTTTTTACTATTTTTTCTGCCCTACCCCTTTGGTCTTTTCACTTTTCCATTTTCTATATTACTCTCACCCTCATTTTCCTATAAGTACTCCCTCATTTCCTTCATTTTTCCACACACCTCTTAAATTAGTATTGATAGCTATCTACTAATTCCTCTCTTATTCTCCCTCAAACCACTCTCTAATTAATTAATTAATTATCTCACACTAACAAAGTTAATTAATCTTTTTAATTAACTAAAACTCTCCGTTTTTTAATTAAAATTAATCACTTAATTAATTAATTTTTTTAATTAATTAATTAATTACTTTTTCAAAATCAAATTAATCATTTTTATTAATCCACTCTCTATCCAAATTAATTAATTAATCTTTTACTTCCCATATTACCATCACTCTCATTTTTCTATAAATACCCCCTCATTTCTATCATTTTTTCACACACCTTTTAAATTAGTATTGATGGCTATCTACTATTTTCTCTCTTATTCTCCTTCCAACCACTCTCTAATTAATTAATTAATATTTTTAATTAATTAATTATCTCACCCTAACCAAATTAATTAATCTTTTTAATTAACTAAAACTCTCTCTTTTTTAATTAAAATTAATTAATTAATTAATTAATTAATCTTTTTAATTAATTAATTAATTAATCACTTTTTTCAAAATCAAATTAATCATTTTTCTTAATCCACCCTTCATACAAATTAATTAATTAATCTTTTTAATTAATTAATTCATCCATCATTTTCATCATATTAATTGTTAATTAATCATTTTAATTAATTAATTAATCTCCCAATAAATCCAATCGCTCACCCCGATAAAATGAAATTCCGGTCTAGTAAAATTCTCCACCCTCCAAAATGAAAGGTATCAGTCTTTTCCTCTCAAATCCAAATCAAATCAATTAATCTGATCAACTCTTAAACCCCTCCACTTAATCGTGAAATAAAGTACGTGGATTTTGATCCCCATTCAATAGGGTATTTAGGTACGTATGAAATTTAAATCCAAATCCCAATCAATCGACTTCTCCCTTTTCTAATATAATTTGCAGATGTTTCACTTTAATTTTCTCATTACACCACTTATACCATGTTCATGCATTATAATTGTCGTATAATATTTGTCATCCACGAAATTAATTTTTAAGCCAAATTAAACTTAAGAGCTAAATTTAGATCATTTAGAACAAAAAACCTAGTTCCAAAATTCAACCTGGTTCGAGACTAATGATTTTATCCTTAGGTAATTAATTGAAAATTAATGAATTGGAGTCAATTGAGTTTTTCCTTAATTTTCTTGTTTAAAAATAAATTAGGGTTGCGACTCTCAAAATAATTTTCAAAAATCAACCAATCTAAACCCTGAGGGTTCCATCGTGGTTCTAAACCCGAATGAGCATTCTGATTCCCTTTAGTGGACTGGGCCGGTGCTTGGGCGAGCCTCACAGTTACTTTTATGGTTTTTGGCTTTGGATTACTGGTGCTTTTGCAATTGAGTTACTATTTATTTTGGGCTTAGGTCTGGTGCTTGTTTGATCTGTCTAATTTTGTTTGAGTCTTGTGGTTCATTTTCTTGATGGCGGACGATCACAAGAATTTGGTTGTAATGGATGTAATTCCTATGTTGTTCAAAATCATAAAACATAAGTTAAATGGTTTGAATTATTTAGATTGGTGTAAGACTGTCAGGATTTATCTTAGAAGTCTATCTAAGGATGACCATCTTATCGAGGATTTGCCAACGAATAAAATTCGCTGCGAGATGATGCTCACTTATTCTTGCAAATCAGAAATTCTATTGACCAATCACAGTGAGTATGTTAAAGAATTAACGAAATATTTAGAATTTTTGTATTCTGGGAAGGGGAATATTTCATATGTTTATGAAGTTTGTAAGTGTGAGGCCTCGCCCGAGCACCGGCCTGGTACGCTAGAGGGAATGAGGATGCTCATTCGGGTTTAGATTCATGATGGAACCCTCGGGTTTGGATTTAGTTGATTTTGAAAAATAATTTTTGGGAGTCGCCACCTTAATTTTATTTAGTTGGAAAAATATTAAGGAAAAAATCCAAATTGACTCCAATTTATTAACTTTTAAATTAATTTGTCCAATGATAAAAATCACTAGCTTTCGAACCAGGTTAAGTTCGAGGACTAGGTTTTTGGTTTTAAATAATCTAAATTTGGCTTTGAAGTTTAATTTGACTTGAAAATTGAATTTCATGGATGGCATTTATAAGATGATATTAAAGAGAAATGCGTGAATATAGCAAATCATGAATGTATGGTGAAAATAAAATATTCACGAATTAATTAAAAAAATAAAAAAAGGGAAAAGAGGATTGCTTGGGATTTGGATTTGAGGTTTGGATTTAGATTCCAAACATGCCTATGTACCCTATTGAATGGGGATCAAAACCTACGTAGTTCATTCCACTGTTAAGTGGTGGGGTTTAAGAGTTGCTCAGACTAATTTTGGTTTGGGTGTGTTGAAGTGAGGAAAAAGGCTGATACCTTGACTTTTAATAGGCAAATGGTTTTACCAAACCGAAGTTCCGTTTTATCGGGATTGGGTGATTGGATAGATTGAAAGATTAATTAATTAATATGATGAAAAGGATGGGTGGATTAATTAATTAAAAAGATTAATTAATTAATTTAGATGAAAGGTGGATTGAGAAAAATGATTAATTTGATTTTGAAAAAAAAGTAATTAATTAATTAAAAGGATTAATTAATTAATTTGGATGAAAAGTGGATTAAGAAAAATGATTAATTTGATTTTGGAAAAAAGTGATTAATTAATTAATTAAAAAGATTAATTAATTAATTAATTTTAATTTTAAAAAAAGAGTTTTAGTTAATTAAAAAGATTAATTAACTTGATTAGGGTGAGGTAATTAATTAATTAAAAAGATTAATTAATTAATTAGAGAGTGATTGGAGGGAGAAGAAGAGAGGAATTTGAGGATAGCAATCTACTGAAATTCAAGAGGTGTGGAGAAATGAGGGAATAGGGAGCCTATTTATAGGCAAATGAGGTTAGGATAGTTTAGGTAATGAAAATGTGAAAAGACCATGAGGGGTAGGGCTAGAAATGGCTGAAAATTGGATTGAAATGGGTAAAACGGTCATCTTCTGCACAGGTGGGGCCCACAGGGACCAGAGCTCGCAGAGCCTGGTGAAGCGCAGCACCAGGCCTATGTGGCGCCACATCAGACGTTTGCTGCACGCCGCATAAAGGGCATGCGGCGCCGCACAACTCTGATGCGACGCCGCACGTCACGTGGCGCTGGCACATTTTTTAAGGCAATTTTTTTTTAGAGATTGGTTGTTGGTATGGAGTTTGAGAAATTTAGATGCCTGGTGGCAATGTAAATGAAGTCTAAAAAATTTTCTTTCGGGAGCACTGCCCCCAAACCCCTGCTCGTTAACCGGCTAGCGGGACCACCGTAATAACTTCGCGCAATGAGTTAAATTGAGCAAGTGCTAAGGCTGCGATTGAATGCTAAAGGTGTAAAATTAAGGGTTCATAGTTGCCCCCTCATCAAAATTGGCTTTGAATAAAAGGTGATTCTGATGATAGTGAATGTTGAGAAGAGGTGCCGTGTCAGACTCTGGGCTTGTGTATTCTTGTCATGTCCTTTGGGAGGATGACCTCTAGCATAAATGAAACTTTATCAATGGCTATCTATTCGGCCTTTAACGTTGGTTGCGAAAATGGTCTCGGTGAATTTTAATTAAGGCTATCTATTCGACCCTAATATTGGAGATGAAGAATGTTTGAGGTGAATCTCAATCAAGGCTATCTGTCCAACCCTAAAGTTTGGTAAATTTCAATCAAGGCTATCCGTTTGGCCTTAATGTTGGAGATAGAGAAGGTTTGGTGAATTTCAATCAAGCCTATCTGTTCGGCCTCAATTTTAGAGATAGAGAAGGTTTGATGAATTTCAATCAAGGCTATCTGTTTGGCCTTAATGTTGGAGATAGAGAAGGTCTGAAGTGAATCAAAGCTATCTGTCTAGCTTAATATTGGAGATAGAGAAGGTCTGAAGTGAATCAAGGCTATCTGTCCAGCCTTAATATTGGAGGTATAGAAGGTCTGAAGTGAATCAAGGCTATCTGTCCAGCCTTAATGTTAGAGGTAAAGAAGGTCTGAAGTGAATCAAGGCTATCTGTCTAGCCTTAATGTTGGAGGTAAAGATGATCTGGGGTAAATTTCAATCAAGGCTATCTGTCCAACCTTAATGTTGGAGGTAAAGAAGATTTGGGTAAATCTCAAATCAAGGCTATCTGTTTGGCCTTAATGTGAAAAAGATTGGGTAAATCTCAATCAAGGCTATCTGTTTGGCCTTAATGCTAGAGGTAAAGGTGATTTGGGGTAAATCTCAATCAAGGCTATCTGTTTGACCTTAATGCTAGAGGTAAAGATGATTTGGGGTAAATCTCGATCAAGACTATCTGTTGGGCCTTAATGCTAGAGGTAAAGATGATTTGGGTGAATCTTGATCAAGGCTATCTATCTGGCCTTAATGTGGGAGATAAAGAAGGTCTGAAATCTCAATCAAGGCTATATGTTCGACCTTAATATAAAGAAGATTCAGACAAATCTCAATCAAGGCTATCTGTTTGGCCTTAATGCTAGAGGAAAAGATGATTTTGGACAAGATAATTTAGTGAATAGAGAGCTTCAACCTATAGAGAGTCGGCTCGCGAGATTTTGAGGAAGAGCCTCGATTTATGGCTAGTCAGCTCAAGATTTTGGTTGTGCCAAAGAAACTTGGGCTTCTGAATGTGAAGGGTTGGGCATTTAGGAAGGCTCAAAGGAACTTTGCTAGGAGTAGAGGGACTCTGGAAGTCACGCTTTGTTGATTAGATCTGGAAAGGTATTATTTAGCTTCAAAGAGACATTGGTCAGTTTTAGGAGGTGTTGATAAGCTTGGAGGAAGTATTGGTAAGCTTTAGGAGATGTCGGTGAGGCTATTGGCTTAGCTTATGCATGATGGTGCATGATTGCAGATGATTGCATAGGTACTAGTGCACAGATGATGCATGCATGTTTCAGACCTTCCATTTGACTTCTATGCCATACATGATTTATAGTGATGCTTGTAATGAATGATTGCATGGATGCATGGGGGTGGATTTGCTCAGTAACTTTGTGAATGCAATGCATTTATGGACTGAGAAACTCGACAAGGTTGAGGAACTCAACTTGGGTTGGTTTGAGATGGTTGCCATGGTGGTATTACGAGGAGTTCAAGGGGTTGCTTCAGATTTTGGAATATGGTGGCCCGTGGATTCTATTTTGGTGCTGTTGAGGAGGAGCTGTGCCTGTTCCAAGGAGATAGGGCATGTGGCTTGGCTATGACTCAAAGACAACTCTGGTGGTGCCAGAGTTCAAAGTCCGGCATTTTTTTGAATTTTTCAGGAGTTTTTGACTTGCCTCAGGATATTGCAAGCCAAATGATGATTAGTGATAGTTAAGTGAATTTGACCACTGTGATTGAAAAGTTCCATGATTCCGGTGACTAGGGAGATATGAGGGGTGTAGAGGCTCAACATGAGGGCCTTGATTTTCTATTTGAATGTCAGTTACGGGTCTGTTGATTGGGGTGATGCTATAGTGGCAGATGGAACAAAGGTATTTTGTGGCTAGAGTTTGTTGGCAAAGACACTGATGAGCCTCAATTACTTTGTTAAGGATTTAGAGAGATGAATGATAACTTTATATTTTTAGAGTTATTTTAATTGTTTAAACTTAAATTTTAGCTCAATTCTCAAGAATGCAATAATATTATTACTTATTTTTAGAAATAAATAGTTCTATAATTTATAAATAAATTATAACATATTTTAAGTATTTTTATTTTATTTTTGCAGATCAAAATGATGCAATAAAAATAATGATGCAAGCAATGATTCAAGTTTTCAATCCATGAGAAATAAATTCAATGGTTGGTGGCCAAAATTCAATGGTTGGTAGCCAACCTAACCATTTTTGAATATTGATGAAGGAATTCGATGGTTGGTGGCCAACCTAACCATCAATGTTGAATTTTTGATGTAAGAATTTTAATGGAACTTGAATTCTTCCACCAAACATGTCTATAAATACCATGCTTGGCAAAGGGAAATGGCATCAAAGAAAATCCATAAAAAAAATATGTAGAGAGATTTTCATATGTTTTTTTAGAGTAGATTAGTTTTATTTTTTATTTTGATCAAGAGGATGAGTTTTCGGAAGCTTGAGTTCATCAAAGCCTGTATCCCAAAACAAGTTCTCTCTAAACTCTATTCTTGAATTTAATTATAAGTTATTATTATGTTTATTATTTTTATTGTTAATTTAATTGTTTCTTCTCTTTTAATTATGAATGGCTAAATTTATTTTTATAGGATTTAGATTTAATCTTTTGATTTGCATATGATTATTTATATTTAATTGATTGGATTTGATTGTTGGAATTAATCTTTTATCTTATAACTTAATGCTTGTAATTAACTGGCCATTAATTGCATGATTTAAGATATTGTGTGAAGTAGCGAGAGTGGAAGCATAATATTAGTTCATTAGGATAATTGACCTAGGGAATGTATTGCTTAGAGATAAGAATACTCCTTTGTGATTGTTAAAAGGATTTTCATAAAACTTAATGGGTTTGTATTAATTACTTATGATCACGAGAGTAGATATAAGATTAATACGAGCACACATGTTATATCTTGAGAGAGAATATCATATAATTTAGGGAAATCTAATCATTAATTCCAGCAAAAATAATCCATCTAAAAAATATAAAGTAATCATAGGTAATCAATTGATGAATTCTAAATCCTAGGCCATTAATCTTATTTCATATTATCATCATTTATTTACTTGAACTTTACTTTAGCTTAAAATACGACTTCTCATAATTGATTTTCTAAGTAATAGAATATTCAATAGTTTTGGTACTTGTCAACCCTTCCTCGTGGGATCGACACTTATTTCACTGCTATATTACTCACGACCTGTGCACTTGCATAAAATCGTGCAACAATGAACTGTCTTACCAGTTATTCTCTGATGAGAAGAATTGGTCTATTCTTACCCTTTCTGCTTTGGGTGCTTTATGGATGTCTATTTCAGGTTTTGAGTTATCTCGAAAGTGTGGCTGATGGATTATTTTCAGGTGGTGGCCCCTGCTTTTTAGTCCGCTCATGCTTTATTGACACTCAGTCAGAGATCAGATAGGATGATTGCTTGCAACTTGTCCCCAAAAGACACATTTTTAGCACTACCAATTGTAGAGGGTTTGATCTCTCATAAACGGGAGCCATGGGTGTCGAGTGGTTTGCCTGTTGGGCTTGATTTGAATGACTTTCCACTAGGGAGTAAGGGTCTTAAGGCAGATGGAACAGACTCAGCACGTGCCCCCAGCTTTTCTTTCTTGGAGTTTGTGCAGATCATACCTTCCATTGCTAGAGTTATCAGGTGATGATTGGCTAAGGAGTTATCATGTTGTTTATTTTGGGATTTCACTTGGGATCACAGAGAGATTAATAAAGGCGGTTTGGTCAATTGAAAAAGAGTACCAAGTTGCCCTGCGGAGGGTGACATAGCTGAGAAGGATGGGCTGCAAGAAAAGCCATTGGTGGAGCGAGGACTGCAACATAGACAGAGGGGTGACTCAATCTTTGAAGGAGACTTGAGGATCTACTGGAAGTGCAACACCATGGCTTACAATAGTGACTCAAAGAAAGATATTATGACAGACTTTGACTTTGATGAGGACACGAGAGATTTGCATCTCAGGAGGTAGAGGAGGACTAGCTAGGCCATGACTTCAGATGTGACCCCTTTTTTTTTTTTTGAAGTAATTACGGATTGACAGGACTATATGAAACAGGATAAGCTATAGACAATAATGAAAAGGCTATCCTTTATGATGGGTTTGTATTTTGCAAGATTTGATTATCACTAAATGAGACATCTTTTATTTTTGCTCTAATTCCTGCCTAAGCCGCCCTTTCAGGTTTTCAGCTTAGCGAGCATTCTCTTTTTTTTTTTTTTTTTTGTTTAGGCAAAAAAATCAAGTGAATGATGTAATAGGCATAAAGAAAATGAGAATGCAATACAAACAAAATATTTATGATTTGGACCGCACCTGAATCAGGCTGCCTATGTATCCCTTACATCATTTTTCTGTCGGTTGTTTCTTTTAGGGAGAATCAGGTCCATGTAGTTCTGATTACATATGCATGAGAAACAGAAATGAAATGCAGATGTCATCTTCGGATGATGTATCTTTTCAGCTGATCCGGGTTGCCAAGATGGGAGAATTCACTTTCGTCCATGTCCGTGAAGATAATGCCTCTGTCGGATAGGATCTTCCTACTTTGTCTTTGTTCTCCATAGCTTCTTCTCAATAGGCTTCTTGTAGATCAAGATCTTGTAAATTGTGATGCTTGGAGTATCCGTATCATGTCTTTGTCTTTGTATAGCTCATGATCTTTTTTACTACTGTAATGTAGATGCAATGTATGGATTTTTTTTTTTTTTTGCCATAATTAGTTGATCCTTTTGCCTTTTTCATTTTTTTGTATTATTATTTTTTTATTTTTCATTCATCATTTTTTTTCTAAGATTTCCCATTTAAAGATAAATCAGAAAAAAATTAATGCAAATTAAAAAAGTTCAAAATTTTATTACTGAAAATAGAGTCCCATCACGAGTACATTAAAGGATAAGCTAAAAAGGCAAAATATAGACCCTGACGGGTAAGACCTGATAAACTCAAATTCAAAGAAAGACTTGATAAAAACAGACTCAAAAGACTCTGATGCAAATTATGACTCAGACAATGACTCAAATGACTTGGACATGGACTCGAAGGACTTAGATAGGCGCACAGCAAGGCGAAATTCTTCTCAAAGTGCCAATTATTAGGTGAAGTTTGAGATGGTCTCAATGATTTAGAAAAAGATTGGTGGTGGTGTTAGACTTTGGGTTTGGGGGTAATGATGTCTCCACTGTCAATAAAATCTTGGATTTTATGCTTTAGAATCTGGCATGCATCAGTTTTATGCCCCGGCCCTTGATGATAGTTGCAGTGCTCATTAGCATTATAGCCCTTGGCCAAGGGGTTTAAAGGAGGTCATGGGTCTAAAGGCTTAACCAGATTAGCCTCTAAGGCTTTCTTGTAAATGACGCTAAGGAGCATGCCCAGCTCAAAAAAAGTCCTCCTTGTTTTCAAATTCATCGGCTGGTGACAGGACACAACATTTACCTCTCCTTCTCTTTGGGTGATGTTGGTGGGGTTCATGTGACACCTAGAGGATTCATCCTGATTGAATCAAATCCTTGATCTTGGTGGCGGTGGCAATGAGAGCTTTGAAGCTAGGGAGGTATTGAGTTTGTAGATGAGCCTGATATTGGGGGAGGAGGTTTTTGACGATGATGTCAATTTGCTCTACTTCAGATGGATAGTTCACCATTTGAGCTGCTTTTGTCCTCCATCTTATAAGGAACGCGGTGAAGGATTCTCTTGGCCCTTGTTTGGTGGTTTCCAAATCTCAACGGGTGACATCCACCTTGATGTTATAGTGGTATTGCTTGACAAATGCATTACATATGTCATCCCAAGTCTTCTTGTGATTTTTGTCGAGATCTAGTAACCACTTAATAGCAGCTCCAGTCAATGACTATTGGAATAACTAAGCAAGGAGCTCATCGTCCACACCAAAAGGTCTCATGGCATCCACATATATCTTGAGATGAGTTTTAGGACATGTGGTGCCATTAAACTTATCTATGACTGGCATTTTGAATTTTGGTGGAACTCATGCATTTGGGAAGAGAGCTAAGGAGTCGACATCTATCATGTCTTCGTGCTTTTTGACGTTCTTGAGCATTTTTTCCATGACCTCAACTTTCTCCAACAATCTCTTAGTCTTAGAAAAGCTAAAGAAATCTCCACTTCGAAAATGATTCATAGTGGGAGAGGGAGTGGTTGTGTTTAAGTCCATGGTCAGAGAGGTTGGAGTCTCAGGTGCTTTCCCTTTATTGGTGAGATCAATAATTGGAGGAGTAAAAGTAAGGGCATGGCTAGTTTCGGCATGGGCAGATGCAGGCTCAACACGAGCAGGAGAGGGAGTAACAGTGGCATTGGTCATTTCCTTGACCTCATTAACAATAGACTGGCGTTGGGAGTTGAGGGCATCAGTAAAGATGGCAGACTGGGCATTGAGGGCATTGGTGAAAGTTTCAGCTTGGGTCTGAAGAGCGATGGTGAGTACAGCTTGAAAAGTTTCCTCTTATTTCTTGAGGAAGCTGGTGGAGAAAGCACTCATGGCGTCTTAATCAAAGTTGAAGGTATTGGCCATTGGTACCTTGAAACAGAAAACAAACAAAAAAAAAATGGGTAAGAAAACAGATTTGTGAAGGAAAAATGGCATGAATGTGAAGGTGTGTTGGGAAAAGGATTCCCTCCACATGGTTGGTCTCCGGGTTTATATGTTGACAGGGTGAGTGTGTGAGGTGTTTTCAGGGTAATGGACCACCAGTTTGGGTCTTTGTTGAGCTTCTCATATTGTGTATGCATGATCATGGCATGATGCATGTTGAAAAAGGTTTCATGAATATGCAAAAGTATCGATTATTACGATACATGGAACCTAAGGTCAAAGGCTAAGGCGACTATATGCACAAGGGTAAAGGGTGGTTTGATTTAAGGGTCTCCGTCCCACTAAAGCACCGATATACCTAACCACATGTGAGGTAAGAAGCCTCGCGTGGGTCCAACAGTACTGACTGCTCATTACACTACTGAAATGATCGGGGATTCGTCGCGGAGTGGAATGCTTTCGCTATCTTCCAACATACTCAAAGAGAGTTGTCGAGCCAATGCTACTTGCCATCCAAAATGTTTCCCTAAAGTTAAGGTTTAGGCAAGGAGCTTTTATTATGCAAAGTGATGCATGAAAGTCAAATTATACTTAATGAGCCAAAAGGAGATTATTTTGGAAAAATTTTCCTTAACCAAATAGTAATCCTCTTATCTTCCTTTTTATTAAAAAAAGGTGGCAATCAGTCCCCAGTGGAGTCGCCAGCTGTGAGGCCTTGCCCGAGCACCGGCCCGGTCTGCTAGAGGAAACCGAGATGCTCATTCGGGTTTAGACTCACGATGGAACACTCGGGTTAGGATTTAGTTGATTTTGAAAAATGATTTTTGGGAGTCGCCACCTTAATTTTATTTAGTTGGGAAAATATTAAGGAAAAAACTCAAATTGACTCCAATTTATTAATTTTTAAATTAATTTGCCCAAGGATAAAAATCACTAGCCTTCGAACTAGGTTGAGTTCGGGGACTAGGTTTTTAGTTTTAAATAATCTAAATTTGGCTCTTAAGTTTAATCTGACTTAAAAATTGAATTTCATGGATGACATTTATAAGATGATATTAAAGAGAAATGCATGAATATAGCAAATCATGAATGTATGGTGAAACTAAAATATTCACGAATTAATTAAAAAAATAAAAAAAGGGAAAAGAGGATTGGTTGGGATTTGGATTTGTGGTTTGGATTTAGATTCCAAACATACCTACGTATCATACTAAATGGGGATTAAAACCCACGTAGTTCGTTCCACTGTTAAGTGGAGGGGTTTAAGAGATGATCAGATTGATTTTGGTTTGGGTGTGTTGAAAGTGAGGAAAAAGGCTGATACCTTGACTTTTGATGGGCGAAGGGTTTTACTGGACCAAAGTTCCATTTTATCGGGACCGGATGATTAGATAGATTAAAAGATTAATTAATTAATGATTAATTAATTAATATGAAAAAAGGATGGGTGGATTAATTAATTAAAAAGATTAATTAATTAATTTAGATGAAAGGTGGATTGAGAAAAATGATTAATTTAATTTTGAAAAAAAGTGATTAATTAATTAAAAGGATTAATTAATTAATTTGGATGAAAAGTGGATTAAAAAAAATGATTAATTTGATTTTGGAAAAAAACGATTAATTAATTAATTAAAAAGATTAATTAATTAATTAATTTTAATTTTAAAAAAAGAGTTTTAGTTAATTAAAAAGATTAATTAACTTGGTTAGGGTGAGATAATTAATTAATTAAAAAGATTAATTAATTAATTAGAGAGTGATTGGAGGGAGAAGAAGAGAGAAATTTGAGGATAGCAATCTACTCAAATTTAAGAGGTGTGGAGAAATGAAGGAATGGGGAGCCTATTTATAGGCAAATAAGGTTGAGGGTAGTTTAGGTAATGAAAATGTGAAGAGACCATGAGGGGTAGGGCTAGAAATGGCTGAAAATTGGACTGAAAGGAGTAAAACGGTCATCTTCTGCACAGGTGGGGCCCATAGGGACCAGAGCTCGCCGAGCCTGGTGTGGCGCCGCACCAGGCGTTTGCGGTGCGCCGCATAAAGGGCATGCGGCACCGCATGTCACGTGGCATTGGCACATTTTTTGAGGTAATTTTTTTTTTTAGAGATTGGTTATTGGTATGGAGTTTGAGAAATTTGGATGCTTGGTAGCAATGTAAATGAAGTGTAAAAAATTTTCTTTCGAAGGCATTGCCCCCGAACTCCTACCCGCTAACCGGCTAGCGGGACCATCGTAATAGCTCCGCACAATGAGTTAAATTCAGCAAGTGCTAAGGCTGCGATTGAATGTTAAGGGTGTAAAATTAAGGGTTCACAGTAAGAGTTTTTATCGTGCTGAACAACAAGATCAATCTCCTCATACCTACTTTATGAATTTTAAAAAAATTTATGAAGAATTGAAAGTCTTGTTACCTTATAGTCCTGATGTGAAAGTTCAACAAGCTCAACGAAAGCAAATGGTTGTTATGAGTTTTTTGGTTGGTCTTAATTCTCAATTTGAAGTTGCTAAATCCCATATTCTCTTTAGTGCTGAGATTACTCTCTCTATGAAGCCTTTAATAGAGTACTTCGCACATATACTAGTACCTACACTACTCCATTTGTTTCTGTTGTGCTCTAGTTAGTCATTGTGCATTTGCAAATGGGTGGTCATATCCTCAAAATAATAATAGGGGAGGAGGTACAAGTAATGGAGATAGTTGGAGTCCAAATGCAAGGGGCATTTTGTTATTATTGTCATGAGCTGAGATATACCAAATGCATGTGCCGCAAGTTGTAAAATAAACCTTAGAAGTTTCCCTCAGCTCATATTGTAGCCACTGCTGCAGCACCTAACTCCTCCTCTGAGAAGACTATTACAGTTTCTGTAAATGAATTTACTAAATTTACTCAGTACCAAGAAGCATTAAAGAATTCATCCCACCTTATCACTGCCATTGCTGAGTTAGGTAAATCTAAAACGTGTCTTCTCTCCTCTTCCTCAGAATGGATCATTAATTATGGTGCCATAGATCATATGACAGGTAATCCTAATTTCCTTTCCACATTTCAATCACATAAATCTCCTTCTAATATTACTTTAGCCGATGGTTCTACTTCTTTTGTTCTTTGTTCTGGCACTGTTCATCGAACTCCATCACTCACCTTGACTTTTGTATTGAGTCTTCTTGGATTTGCTTTCAATTTAATGTCAGTAAGCAAACTTACTCGTACTTTGAATTGTTATATCTTTTTTTTTTTTTTCTGACTATTGTCTCTTTTAGGATCTTATGACAAGGAAGATTATTGGTAAAGGACCTGAATCATGAGGTCTCTACATTTTTAAATGACCCGGTGCCCAGGTCCATTGCATGTTTTGGTATCTTAACTCCTCTTGAAGCTCATCGTCAATCAGGACACCCTTCTTTATCTCTCTTGAAGAAATTATGTCGTCAATTTTAGAATGTATGTTCCTTGGATTGTGAGTCATGTCAATTTGCAAACATTGTCATCTGTCCTTAGTCCCTCATGTCAACAAAAGAGCTAGTTTTCCTTTTGAGTTGTTCATTCAAATGTTTGGGGTCCATGTCCTGTTGTGTCTACAACTAGTTTCAGATATTTTGTTATTTTTGTTGATGATTTTTCTTGTGTGAATTGGCTTTATTTAATGAAGAATTGTTATGAAGTATTTTCTCATTTTAAAGCTTTTTGTGCTAAAATTAAAACTCGATTTAATGTAACTATGCATACATTGAGAAGTGATAATGCCAAAGAATATTTTTCTGAATCCTTTTAGACTTATATGATTCAAAATTGCATTCTTCATTAATCCTCTTGTGTTGAAACACCATCTCAAAATGGTGTGGCTAAACAAAAAAAATAGTTATCTTCTTGAAACAGCCAGGGTACTCCTTTTTTAAATGCATGTTCTTAAACATTTTTGGGCTGATATAGTCTCCACAGCTTGTTTTATGATTAATCACATGCCTTCCTCTATTTTCTATGGTGAGGCCCCATATCATATCCTTTTTCCTTACTAAAACCTTATTTCCTATTAAACCTCGAATATTTGGTAGTATGTGTTTTATTCATGATATTCGTCCCCAGGTAACTAAATTAGATCTCAAATCTTTTAAATGTATTTTTCTAGGTTACTCTCGTTTATAAAAAGGGTATCAGTGCTATTGTCCTAGTTTTCACAAATATCCTGTATCAGTTGATGCTACCTTTCAGAAGCATATTTCCTTTTTTCGACTTATTTTACTCCTTTTAGTAAAGGGGAGGATGATGATCTGTTTGTATAGTGTCACATATCAATTACCAAATATTGCTTCCTCTTCACCTTACCACTTCCTCCACCACTCCCACTAAAACCTCCTATTTGCCAGGTTTACTCCAGAAGAAGTGACCCACCTATTACATGTTCGGCACTCGTCTCTTCTTCACCATCCGATCTAGTGACAAATGATCTTAATATTCCGATTGCCAATCATAAAGGTAAACATAAGTGCACTTATCCTATTTTATCTTTTGTCTCTTATGATCATTTGTCTTCTTCTTCTTGTTCCTTTGTTGCACCTCTAGATTCTAACTCTTCCTAAAACTGTTCATGAAGCCTTATCAAATCCTGGCTGGCAAGATGCTATGTTAGAAGAGATGAATGCTTTAGATGCTAATGGCACTTAGGATTTAGTGGATTTACCTGTAGGAAAGAAGGTTGTTGAATGTAAATGGGTGTTTAGTCAAATTTAATTCTGATGGAACAATTGCTCGTCTTAAAGCCCGTCTTGTGGCCAAAAGCTATACTTAAACTTATGGTGTGGACTATTTTGACACTTTCTCTAATGTTGCTAAATTGACCTCTGTTCATTTATTCATCTCTCTAGCTGCCACTCATGATTAGCCTTTACACCAATTAGATATAAAAAATGCTTTCTTGCATAGTGATCTTCAGGAGGAAGTTTATATAAAGCAACCTCCAGGGTTTGTTGCTTAGGGGGAGTACAGGAAAGTTTGTCATCTTCATAAGTCTTTGAAACAAAGTCCTCGTGCTTTGTTTGGTAAATTTAGTCAAGCAGTGGAAAAGTTTAGGATGAATAAAAGCAAGTCTGGTCACTCAGTTTTCTATAAACAATCTCCATCTGGCATTATTCCCCATTGTCATTACTAGAAGTGATGCTCTAGGAATTTTGTCTCTTAAGACCTTTCTCCATAGTCAGTTTCATATGAAAGATTTAAGGGTGTTGATTATTGGGAGTTGAGATGACAAGGAGCAAGAAAGGCATCTTTTTATCTTAGAGAAAATATGTGCTTGGCTTATTAACTGAGACTCAAAAATTAGAGACTAAACCATGTAGTTCTCTAATGCTTCCTAATTAGCAACTTACAAAAGATGGAAACTTATTTGAAGATCCTAAGAAGTATAGGAGATTGGTTAGAAAATTAAATTATCTTAAAGTAACTCGTCGTGATACTGCCTACTCTGTTAGTGTTGTAAGTCAATTTATGTCTTATCCAACAATTCACCATTAGGCAGCTTTAGAACAAATCTTATGTTATTTAAAGGGAGCTTTTAGACAAGGGATACTATATAAAAATCATGGACACACTCACATTAAATGCTTCTCAGATGCAGATTGAGCTGGATCCAAGATTAATCAAAGATCCACCACTAGCTATTGTGTTTTTGTAGGAAGAAATTTGATCTCATGGAAAAATAAAAAGCAAAATGTTGTATCCCGATCTAGTGCAGAATTAAAATATAAAGCTATAGCACACTTTCTATGTGAGATCATGCGAATATATCAACTCCTAAATGAAATTGGCCTTAAAGCCTCAATGCTAGTAAAATTATGGTATGATAATTAAGCTGCTCTTCATATCGCTTATAATCTTGTGTTCTATGAACAAACTAAGTATATTGAAATTGATTATCACTTCATTTGTGAAAAGTTGCAGCAAAATTTAATTTCTACATGATATGTGAAAACTGGAAAACAACTAAAAAATATTTTCACGAAGGTTCTCAATGGGGCTCAGATTGATCACATTTGTAACAAGTTGAACATGATCAATATCTATGCTCGAACTTGAGAGGAAGTGTCATAGCTATAGATATTGTATATTCCTAATTAGAGATTGTAGATTCCTAATTAGAGGCCTAATTAGAGTAATCAAATGATTCCTAATTAGGATATCCCTAACCTAACCTGTATGTATATGTAATTAATTCATATGAATGAGAATCAAGAAAATTCCTTTCTCTGAGTTACACTACCCGAAGATTATATATTTGTATTATAATTCTTGTTCAGAACTATATGTGCTTCATGTTGCTCAATTATAGTAACTACTCTTTTTCAGTCGTTAATATCATTAATTTAAACTAGGTTAAAAAAAAAAAAAAAAAAAAAAAAAAAAAAAAAAAAAAACTACTCTATGTAAGTCATGTCTACTAAGAGACAGAATGCCTTCTATTTCTGGAAGGTGTAGACTTAGCTTCTTCTGGGTTAGCAGAACCGAGACTATCCGAAGAATCTGAGCCACTGTTCTCACTCTTTTCTCCTTTGCTGGACCAGAGCTTGGTAAAGATCTTCTTTGACTTAAGTAACCCTTTCATTTTGTTACTTGTGGCCTTGTCTATGCCATTTTTACCATCCCCTCCATTTTTCTCCGCATTACCCAACCTCAAGGAAGCTATCTCTGCTTTCAGAGCCTTTAGCTCCTCAGCTGTAGCTACAGCATCCCAATCTTCCTCAGGATTAGTAGCAGCTGATCTTGAGCTCCCATGAGATCCATTATTTAGATCCCTGAGGCCTTTAGGAAGATCAGGAGTGCTACTTCCTGATGAGGCAGCCACCCTTACCTGCTCGAAAAAGAGTACCTGCACAACAACCCGCAATGGCAGTCTCTCATTCTGCACCGCATGCATACAAGCATCAACTGATAGCTTCTTGCAGTCCATCAACCTGCATATCTTCTTCCTCTCACTTTTGCTGATCCCAGGATGTTCCTGCATCAACAGAACAAAGAAGCTCGAGATATTAGTGATCTCTAAGCAGCCACATAACAAGAAAATGTTTTCTATCATAAGGCTGTACTCCATTGACTGTATATATATCTGTGTTTCACTTTATGGCCAGCAAGCATGCAGCAAGGTCCTAGTAGATTGCTTCTAATCAAAACTAAATATCAAATGGCAAATTGTTTCCTGCCATGATTGTTTCTGGGGGAAAAAAGAAATTGGGAGCCTTCTACAGTGTTTTGCTTTAATTTCATTTAGTTTCATCCTAGGTTGAGACTTTTCCCAACTCATCAATGATATGATTATTTACATAAAATCTTCTTATTAACCTTATCCCATAATTTAGCACATACTTGAGTAATTCTCACCCTGAGAAACATGTCAATTGCACAGTATAGAGCATCATGAGCAGGCCTGGAGATACCAGATACCATCTCAGCAAGCTCAACAAACTTCAACAAGGGTAGATTGGGATCCTTTGCAATTTCAGCCAGGTACCCATCTATGAGTTT
Organism: Reutealis trisperma; assembly: GCA_947687605.1. Lineage (NCBI taxonomy): Eukaryota > Viridiplantae > Streptophyta > Magnoliopsida > Malpighiales > Euphorbiaceae > Reutealis > Reutealis trisperma. The sequence continues at coordinate 833,222 of CANTUT010000074.1, read as the reverse complement.
TGCTACCATAAGCTTGGAAGCATCTGATAAAATCCCATGTCCTCTTATCTCCTGTACCTCGTGGCCCTCTTCCCGTGAATCAACTTCAGCATTCTGATCTTGCATCAGAAACTCTTCCACTATTTTCTTTACCAAATCAACATCATACATCATACCCTCCCCTTCCGCTGCTCGTATCAAAAGATCATGAACAGAAGCCTCCTCCAGTTGCTGTCCTATTCTCTTGATTATTTGTCCCTTAGTTGTGTACCCCAGGTCTACATAAATGGCTGCTTTTAATAACTTCAGCAAAAACCCACAAGAGACACTGCCTCTCTCATCTGGCAACAGCCATACAATTGCATCAACAGTTGATTTATACTTTACTGCTTCTCCAGACTGGATCGTACCCTTGCTTAAACCTTGCAATCTTCTATAAGCATATGCTTTCAAGGCCTCTCCAATCACATCACTAGAAAGTATAGCCTTCATTTTAATTGCCGTAATAACTCTTTTATACAAATCAATATCAAGATCGCATAAATCCTCAACCCACCAATCCTTTGGCACTGACCGGTTTCTCATACCATTCACATTTGGATCATTCCCATTTTCCTCTGGGAGTTTCTTCCGGTTATAGCTATAAGACCAGTCAACTTTTAAAATATCAACACAGGCCTTGGTAGCAACACTGTCAACACAGGTACTCATTACCTTCAGTTCCTCACATAATGGCAACAGTGACTTTGTGGTTTGCAGGACAATGATTGAATCCTTCCAGCTGCGAAAAATGCTAGAACTAAGAAAAACATCAATTTTGTAAATGAGGTTCCCCTTTTCAATGGTCTCGTGCATTCCTAAATATTCGGCTGCACATCGAGCTGCGATAACATTGTAAGCATTGAGGGTCACAACCATACCATAACAAAATTTGGCACAGATCTCAAAGGCAGCAGGCCCGCCTGGAATGTCAGAAATGTCAACTTCATCAATGTTTTCTCCACTAGTAGTTGCAGCTGACTTCTGTAAGCGAGCACTTTTTGACAGAAGAGGAAACTGCATACCAGATTTTTCAATTGTTAGTATCACAAAGATGTTGGAACACAGCCCCACCTGCATCAATTGTTTATCGCAATCCTGCTTGAATCATTTAATTTTCAATACAGAACTGTAAGCTTTTTAATTTGGCTAAAGACAGAAAATAATTCCTCTCTTTGATTATACCTCAAGACAAAATTATTTTTTGTTCGAGTGCAATAGCTAATTAATACAACAAGTTGCTTAGTTGAGAAAAGCTGGGAGAGAAGTACATTCAACTCAATATATTGTTTTTGAGTGCTTTCAGAAACTTCAAACAAGCCAAGATGGGTTAGATCATTGTCCTGACATATGAGGACCAGTTTTGCTAGATTTGTGTGAGAGCAATCATAAAATTTCTAGACTAAAAGACAGCCTGAATTGATTGCATAGAAAAATCAATATATGTCATGCAATTCTAAACCTAAAACAAAAGCTGAATACGTGCTGGCTACTTCATAAAATAACTCAGTGTCAGTGATCCTAAGGATCCCTTATTCCTAAGCCTAAATTGTTTACCAAATTAGAAAAACTATATTGTACCTTATGCAGATAAAACTTTATATCGCCAATGTTAATGATGAAGTCAGTTGGCAACTCATTGGCCACATGCCTGCAAGTGAAACATAGAGCTTTCATAAGTCAGGAACAGTTCATAATTTCATATCTTGCTCAAAAGTATACGTATTTTAAGAATATTAAAAACTTAAAACAAGTCCACATAATATATAGATCTAGACATATGTATATAATATATATCCATTTGACTATAGTAGATGGTGGTGATCTAGTCATTCAAAAAGTACCATTTATATATAAAAGCAAAATTAATTATGAAAAGTAAGATTACATGGAGACAGAATAGCATCATATGCAAAACACACCCTTAATCTACAAAGTAAATATTAAAACAGAAATAATATTCTTTATTGAAAGAAGACATTCACATCCTTAACAACATAGATGCCAAATTATATGTGCAATGCCTACACAATTACAGGGCAAAAAAAGATCCTCCCTAAACTTCATGGCAGAAAATGTTCAAACAGACCCAGTAACTATACAAACAGTGTTAAGTTCAATATCACTAATGTGCTAGGAAAAATAAGATCCAAGCAAACTTCCAAGTAGACATATTAGTGATCAAGTTATCCTTGAATATTCAAGAAGACTTATTCAGCTGACAGTTTTTAGACTTCATTGAAATATATATGCTAATTCAATTGAACTTCTTCACATCCTTCTTTTCCAAATCCTATTATAGATTTAGCAATAAAGTCAATCAAACTTTGTATAAATTTTATATAATCTCATGCGTTATTATGTCTCTCCATTCATATATCATGAAATATTGTAATGGCATTCACATAAATACTGCATAATCTGCCTCATAGACCAACAAACACTAGGTCTATATGCTTGAAACAGAAATCATAGACCAACTGAACTCACAATACTGCCAACAAATCTCAGAGAAAAGACCATCTCAATTTACTAAGCAAAAAGATATTAGCAGCTAAGGAAGCAGAAAAACTCCCCAAGAATTTGATTAGCTTGTAGTGATGCAAAGGCAAAATGATATTGCAAAAGAGATGCTGCAGACAAGAAGCAAAAGCTACTACAAACATAATGGTGATGAGAATAATTCCCACGTGAAATTCTGGCAAGGAAATTCAAATTAATGTGGATACCTGGTATTGTTTGCAGTTGTCTGAAATGAATCTGGCTTTGATCCAAGTTTCATAAACTTCATGTTGATGAAGTAAAAGCAAAATCTCTTGCACCACCTCAAAAGAAAACCTCCCCAACTACTCAACCTATCACTATTAAATCAAACAACTTGTTGATTATGCTCACTACCACACATTCTCAACGAAACAATACATGACCACAACTCGAGGAAAAATTCCCTGAATTGGAAAAGAATCCACCGGGTGTGGGGACCGAATTCCTGAATTGTAACAAGACTCTCAAGTCTTCAATGAGAGTCAATAAAGATCTAAAATAAGGTTGAAAGATATATGTTATAAAAGGTATGACCGAATCTTGACAGCAACCGAGGTAGGAAGTGTGACTAAGAGAGAGAGTGTGTGTTTTGAAGGATAATTGAGAAGATGGGTTTGAGCAATATTTTAACAAAAGGATCTCTTATATAACAAGAAAACCAAAGAAATGGCTGTTGCCTAAATCGACGGCAAAGCCCACGGAGCCCGGGCTAATGAATCACCCCAGGAGACATAGCCAACAGGCACTCTGCACTAAACAATTCACAAATTGAAGACACACCACAAGCATAAATCTGACTCCACCTCACTTCCTCAACATTACTTTATTTTTCCTTCTCTGATTACTCTGTTACTTTGTTTTTCTTCCCTTTATTTAAACATTCACATCAATAAGACCTCTTGACCCTAACTAAAGTTTCAAGTTCCAAACTTGACATGTATAAACAATGTGCATGTATATCTATATATATATATATTTTTTTTATCGTTGAAGTTTGAAAACCTGCACCAGAAAACAGCATCTTGGTATCAGTTGAAGAAGCCATCAAAACAGTAGACAACAAGCATCTATCTTTAATTTTATTTTAGTTTAATCTATTCAAGAAAGGTAAAGGATGGGAATAAATGAAAGTTGCAGAAATTAAAGATGAAATAATAATGAACAATCAAATATCAACTACCAACAACAATATCACAAACACAAATGAAACTGAAATCTGTGGAATCTACCAGAATATAGCAGAAATCTACTTAAATATTCATAACTAAAGACCAAGTTAAGCTCAATCTAAAAAAAAAATAAAAAATAAAAAATAAAAAAAAATAAAACGATCAACTTAAGCTGATATAGCGTAAAACCCCCAAAACCCCACACAATGATATATGAATATCTATGACCAACTTGGAAACCAAACGACAAGTGCCCAAAAGCCACTCTCCGTGTAAACCCCAGCAAAACCCAAGAACGCCAATTGTATACAATCTAGGAAAGGCAATGAACAATACACCTAACTCGTTGAACCAATGAAGATAAAACAAGAAACCCATTTCAACAACAAAGTAAAATCACCCAAAGTAGAAGTAAAACCCATTAACAAACAACAAGATAGAGATCTCAAAATGCAACCCCACAAAGAAACAAATAAAAAGAAAAGAAACTCACCCAAAAATTACTTAATGGTATACATGAGTCCAGAGAGGCAAAACTCATTAACCAAGACAAAAGAAACCAATCCCAGAAGTAAACCCAAAGAAATGAGCTGTCATTTGGATACAGAATCCAAAAATTTTACACAAAAGGGTAAGCTGTCAAGAGATGTCCAAAGAGGGTTGCTTGTACTAACATTACTAGTCTGTGCAGTGTAATTGTAGCTCAAAAAAGCTAGTTTTTTGTTCACAGTTTTTCCTTTAATTTATGTGAGGAAAGTTTTGAGAGGCAATGCTTATGGGTCATGACTCATCTGGGCAAAAAAAATAAAAGTCATGACTCAACACATTTACTGAGTTATGCACGCCGAAACTGACACAAAGCAGATAGCTTTTGTTAATCCCAGACCCAGTTTCCACTTTTCTTTTCTCTTTATTATTAAATAACCAAAACCAACCTTTGTTTCCTGCCTAATTAACACAGTACTGTGTTAGCCACCCTCCTCTACTTCTGTTTTGGCCAAAACCAATATGGCTACAAGCCTCTACTTAAAAAACTTGTTTTTTGAAGTGTGATTAAAGTACTCAAAATAATATAATAGAAATTTGATTTTTCTGTGTGTGTCAATGTGCATTGTGTATTAGGAACTTGATTATAAATTGTTCATATACCATATCAATTCTAGAGTTGACAAAAAACTTGTAGAGTTAGAATAGGTCTCGTCATTTCAAATTAAGGTTTTTTTTTTTTTTTTTTTTTTTTTTTTTTTTTTTTTTTTTTTTCCAAATACATTCAATTTGAATCAATTTTAATTGAAAATGAGGTCGAATTATTTATTGAATTGAGTTATAAAAAGATTTTAGATTAAATTTAAATTGAAATATAGGTTTTCTTAAAAATATCTCACATTTATTAATTACAAAAATGTGACTTCTAAATTTAAAACTAATTTTTAAAATAGATTCTTCCGATTCTATATTAAAAAATTTACTATAGTATTAGAGTATGTTGATCATGTTTAACTAATTATTTTGCCGGTTGGTCGAATTTGCTTGATTACCTAATTATCTTGTCGGTCAACTCTAATTGTTTCAAATTATAATTTTAAATATCCTGTTGTCATTTGAGAAAAAGTGTTAAGAATATACTATATTTGTTAAATACAAAAATATTAAGTGATTAATATAAAAATAGACTCTATAACCTTAACAGTTAGCTTTTAAGATTGATTCTTCTAAATGTATATTACAAAATTTAATATGCTATTAGAACATATTGATCATGTTTAACTAATTACTTTGTCGATTTGTCTGATTTACTTGATTACCTAATTATCTTGCTAATTATTATGGTATTAATTATTTCAAGTGATAATTACTTGAGGAGCCCAATGTCACTTAAGGAAAGTGTTAATTCTCTCAAATTTATATTAAAAATTTAATAGTTTTAAATAGAGTCACTCATTTAATGACTTCCAAATATTAATTGATCAACAATATTTAATCCAATCCCAATTTTGCAAATAAATCAAGCATGGTAGGTTTTAAAGATTATTACAAGTGAAGTGTAGGACAAAATTATTTGTTTTTGAAATTAATAAAGATAGGTTGGTGAAATCTGGATTATAGTCAGATTTATGTAATTATAAGTTACTTCCATTTTATTTTAGGAAAAGCTTAGCCTTCCTCTGTCCTTCCCTCTCAAAGTTTTTTCTTCTAAACCCTATATATCAATTTTCTTTTAGTGTTTATTTTAAAAGAAGTTACAAATTTGGTTATTATTTTTCTTTTTTCTTTTCTCTTCAATCTGTTGGGGTTATAATTAGTATTTCCGAATGAGATTAACGATAAAAATATTAATGAAAATAATGAATCAAATATTTGTAATTCTACAACTGAGCTAATTTGAAAATATAGAAATTAAATTATAACATAATATAACTATTGAATAATGTTGAAGTTACAATTCAAATATGGAGGCACCGAATTTGTGCCTCCATATTTGACAAATGAAACACAGCTTGCATTTTGCAAGCTGTGTTCCATTGGATTGGGAGCCTATATAAAGGCTCCCTCTCCCCCTTATTTATACATCCCAAATTCTCTAAGCAATTGAAAGAATTTATAAATTGAGAGAGTTTTTTTAGTGTGAGAAAAATATTAGAGAGTTAAATAAAAATATTTAATGTATGTTTCTCCTATTTTTAAGAGAGATTATTATTATTATTTCCTTGTGATTTAGAGAGAAAGTTGTAATTCCTATTATTTCTCATAGTGAAATTCTTCTATCCTTACCCATGGTTTTTACCCTAATTTGTTTGGGGTTTTCCACGTATAATCTGTGTGTCAAAATTATTTTCATTATTTTCTCAAATTATTAGCTGCATTCTTGCTCTAATATAGTCCTAATTTTTCAACAAGTGGTATCAGAGCTATTGGTTTAAATTTTTCTTGAAAAATAGGAGTATGCTCTGTGGTTGCAGTTTTAACTAATCTTCCACATCATAAAAAATTTTCTTGGAAAATTATTATTGCGAATAGTACTCTAAGATACTATACAATTTGGCACTATTCACGAGTACGTTGAAAATAAGTGTGGTAGTGTGAAAATACATGTCTAGAAAAAGTTCTAGTTAAGGAAAGACTTGGTATTTAAGTGTGTCCATTGTGACCCACCTTTCTTTCCTGGGAACTTACCTGGTGTATTATTCACGGACTACGGTTACTATTCCAGTATACAATTACTAGTTGCATGAAATAGTGGGAGCTAAATTTGCTCAAAAATTCGTGATAGAAGCAATGGCAGCAAAATTTGAGATTGAAAAATTTAACGGGAGAAATTTCTCACTGTAGAAATTGAAAATGAAGACTATTTTGAGAAAAGATAATTGCCTGGCTGCCATTAGCGATAGGCTAGCGAAAATCACAGATGACAACAAATGGAATGAGATGGACGGGAATGTTGTTGCAAATCTTTATCTGGCAGTTGCAAATCTTTATCTGGCAGTTGTAGATGAGATATTGTCTAGCATAGAGGAGAAGAAAACAGCAAAGGAGATTTGGAATCGTCTCACAAAATTGTATGAGGCCAAGTCACTCCACAACAAAATTTTTCTTAAGAGAAAATTGTACACCTTCGGATGTCAGAATCTACTTCAGTGACGGAGCATATCAATATGATGAATACGCTATTTTCTCAACTCACATCTTTGGAATATACAATAAATTCACAAGAACGTGCTGAACTTCTGCTTCAAAGTCTACCAGATTCATATGATTAACTCATTATTAATTTTACAAATAATATTCTTGTAGACTATCTAGTTTTCGATGATGTTGCAGCTGCTATTCTTGAAGAAGAAAATCGGCGCAAAAATAAAAAAAACAGATTAGTCAGTTCACAGAAAGCAGAGGCGTTAACAGTGATGAGAGGGAGATCAATAGAATGTGGCTCAAATGGGAGCCAAAATCATGTTAGGTCCAAATCAAGAAGTAAGAAGAACATGAAGTGTTACCATTGTGGTAAGAAAGGTCACCTGAAGAAGGATTGCTGAAGTTTAAATAAAAATTTCAGTCTTTATGGAAATTTAGCATCCACCTCAAATGAAGGAGAAGCTTTGTGTTGTGAAGCAATGACAACTTCAGAAGGTAGAAAAAGATTTGCTGATGTATGGCTCATTAACTCTGGAGCCTCATTTCACATGACCTCTCGGAGAGAGTGGTTCCATTATTATGAACCTATCTCAGGAGGATCTGTGTACACAATTGATAATCATGCCTTAAAGATTGTCGGTATTTGAACCATCAAGCTAAAGATGTATGATGGTACAATTCGCACTATTCAAAATGTGCGACATGTGGAGGGCTCGTAGAAGAATTTGTTGTCTGAAGGACAGCTAGATGATCTTGGGTGCAAGATTGAAACCCATAATGGGATTAAGAAAATAATTCGTGACACGCTTGTACTTATGAAAGGATAGAAAAAGGCTGCAAACTTGTATATAGTGATGGGAGAGACTGTACAAGAAGAAAAAGCATCAGTTGCTTCAAGTAATTTGAATGACAAATCTACAGTGATGTGGCATTACAAACTTGCGCATATGTCTGAACAAGGAATGAAAATTCTTGCAGAGAAAAATCTACTTCTGGGACTCACAAAGGCGTCCTTACCCTTTTGTGAGCATTGTGTTACAAGCAAGCAGCATAGAATAAAATTTAACACATCAAATTCTAGAAGTAAGAAAGTTCTAGAATTGGTTCACTCTGATGTATGGCAAGCATCAGTTACATTCCTGGGAGGAGCAAAGTACTTTGTATCCTTCATAGATGATTATTCCGGAGATGTTGGGTATTTCCTATCAAGAGAAAGGGGGATGTGTTTTCAGTTTTCAAAGCATTCAAAGCGTGGGTAGAACTTGAATCTAGGGAAAAGATCAAGTGTTTGAGGATAAATAATGGAGGAGAATATATTAGCAATGAGTTTGCTGACTTTTGTAATCAAGAAGGCATTAAGAGATAATTCACTATAGCATACACTTCTCAATAAAATGGAGTGGCAGAGTGGATGAATAGAATCCTATTGGAAAGAACAAGGGCCATGTTAGGAGTTGCTAGTCTAGAAAAATTATTTTGGGCAGAAGCAGTCAACACCGCCGGTTATGTGATTAATCGGTCACCATCAACTGCAATTGAGTTGAAAACACCGATGGAGATGTGGACGGGAAAGCCTGCTGATTATTCAAACCTCCATATATTCGAAAATCTTGTATACATGATGTACAACAGCCAAGAGACTACGAAGTTAGATCCAAAATCCAGAAAAATACATATTTCTGGGTTATGATGATGTAGTAAAGGGGTATCGCCTATGGGATCCCACTACCCATAAGGTTGTCATTAGCAGAGATGTGATATTTGCAAAAGGGAAGCTACAAGAGAAAGGTGATAGTAGCAGTTCAAACGAAGGACCAGAAACTATAATGGTACAGGTGGAAAAAGAGTCTGATTCAAATGATTCTTCTAAAGTAATTCTTGAAATTGAGGAATGAGAACCAGTTGAGTCTGAAACTACAAAAGTTTGATAGTCAACTCATGAAAGAAAAACACTAGCCTGGCAGTCTGATTATTTTATGGAGAGCAATGTTGCATACTACCTTCTAACAGAGGAAGGGGAGCCATCAACTCTCCAAGAAGCAATGAATAGTTCAAATGCATCTCAATGGATGGTGGCAATGAAGGAGGAAATGGAAGCTCTTCATAAAAATAAGACTTGGGAGCTTGTGCCGTTACCACAAGGAAGAAGGCCTATTGGCAATAAATGGGTCTTCAAGATCAAATGAAATAGTGATGATCAAGTGGAGCGGTATCATGCAGGACTGGTTGTAAAAAGGTATGCTTAGAAAGAAGGGATTGATTTTAATGAGATATTTTCCCCTGTGGTTTGACTTAATATAGTCCGAATAGTTTTAGTAATGTGTGCTACTCTTGACCTACATTTAAAGCAGTTAGATGTGAAAACTGCATTTCTTCATGGAGATCTTGAAGAAGAAATTTATATGCTCCAAGCAGAAGGATTTGAAGAAAAAGAAAAAGAAAACTTGGTTTGTAGATTGAACAAATCTCTGTACGGTCTCAAACAAGAGCCGAAGTGTTGGTATAAGAGATTTGATTCCTTCATCATGAGCTTTGGATACAACAGACTTAATGCAGACCCTTGTGCATATGTCAAGAGGTTTGGTAAAAATGATTTTATCATCTTACTGTTGTATGTAGATGACATGTTGGTAGCAAGTCCCAACAAAGATCATGTCAAAGATTTGAAGGCTCAGTTGGCTAGGGAGTTTGAAATGAAGGACTTAGGACCTGCAAATAAGATTCTAGGGATGCAAATTCACCGAGACAAAAATAATAGGAAGATTTGGCTTTCTCAAAAGAATTATTTAAAGAAAATCTTGTGACGCTTCAACATGCAAGATTGTAAGCCAATTTTTACCCCAATTCCTGTTAATTTCAAGTTATCCTCTAAGATGAGTCCTAGCACTGAAGCGGAGAGGATGCAGATGTCTTAAGTACCGTATGCATCAGCAGTGGGAAGTTTAATGTTTGCTATGATTTATACAAGACTAGATATCGCATATGTAGCTGGAGTGGTTAGTAGATACATGGTGAATCCTGGTAGAGAGCATTGGAATGCTATGAAAAGGGTCCTGCGATATATTAAGTGGACCTCAGATGTTGCATTATGTTATGGAGGATTAGATTTTACTGTCAGAGGGTATGTTGACTTAGATTATGCAGGTGATTTGGATAAAAGTAAATCCACTACAGGTTATGTGTTTATTCTTGCTGGAGGAGCAGTAAGCTGGGTTTCAAAACTGTAATCAGTTGTGGCTACATCAACAACAAAAGCAGAGTATATAGCAGCTATACAAGCCAGTAAAAAAGTAGTCTGTTTGAAAATGATAATGGAAGAACTCGGGCACAAACAGGAAAATATTTCTTTGTTTTGTGACAGTCAGAGTGCCTTGCATCTTGCAAGGAATCCAACTTTTCATTCAAAGACAAAGCATATTTGAGTTCAATACCACTTCGTTCGTGAGAAAGTGGAAGAAGGAATAGTAGATATGCAGAAAATTCATACGAAAGAGAACCTGGCAGATTTTATGACAAAAGCAGTTAATACTGACAAGTTTGTTTGGTGTCGATCCTTTGGTGGCCTAGCAAAAACATGAGCAACAGGGAATGGCAAAAAAGAAAGAATAGTGTGAAGATTGATTGATCCTCAATCAAATCTTCAAGTGGGAGATTATTGAAGTTACAATTCAAATATGGAGGCACCAAATTTGTGCCTCCATATTTGACAAATGAAACACAGCTTGCATTTTGCAAGCTGTGTTCTATTGGGTTGGGAGCCTATATAAAGGCTCCCTCTCCCCTTTATTTATATATCCCAAATTCTCTAAGCAATTGAGAGAATTTTTAAATTGAGAGAGTTTTTTTAGTGTGAGAAAAATATTAAAGAGTTAAATAAAAATATTTAGTGTGTGTTTCTCTTATTTTCAATAGAGATTATTATTGTTATCTCTTTGTAATTTAGAGAGAATGTTATAATTCATATTATTTATCATAGTGAAGTTCTTCTATTTTTGCCCGTGGTTTTTATCCTAATTTATTTAAAATTTTCCACGTAAAATCTGTGTGTCAAAATTATTTTTATTATTTTCTCAAATTATTAGCTGCGTTCTTACTTTAATCCGATCCTAATTTTTCAACAAATAAAACATGCATATTGCTGTTATGTCTAAGGAATTGCACTGTCAACATATTAATTATATGGTATCTTTATATTAAGTCAATTTCTACTTATCAGAATTATCAGTATTGAAGTTAGATCTAAAGTGTAAAATTTTATGTTTTATTTTTCATCTTAAAAAAGAGATAATTATAAGTTGTTTATTTCAATTTCCTTGTAAATTTTACTTGTGGCCTGTCGCTTACTGAGCATATATAGCAGAATGATTTAATCACTACTTGTGATAACTTAAATATGAAGTTTGAAATTAATGAGAAGTACTTAAGAGAATTAAATTACTTGTCATCACTTAACATGAACTTTTTTAAATTAATAAAAAGTACTTATGAAAATTAAATTAGCTGTGATAATATGACTTTTTAATTAATGAAAAGTACTTAATTAAGAGAACTGACAAAAATAGCTAATGAACAGTTCCAATCTACATGCGCTGATGAGCTGTTTAGTACATAGCAGAGAGTGAGACTGAGCAGCCAGTACCAGCCAATAATCTAAATCACATTATTATCTTGTGTTGTTGCGTAATATAAATAAATCAACAAATTTCAAACTACTATAATTTGGTAATTTTAGATTTTTTGTTACTAGAATAACTTTAAATTTGTCTTAAAAAATTTAATGGAAAAGGAACTGTATGGTGGAATTAAATTAAATTAAATAATTGAGGAATATGTTATGCCAATCGTGTTTTTCGCGTGATTTTTCATTACTAATATTAACAAATTCATTTTCTGGTATTTTTTGATTTTGTTACCAAAAATTATTTTCGATTGACAGAGCGTCTTGTTGTTCACACTCAAAAAAGTAACTTTTAAGGTCATTGGTTCAGTGAATTACTTGAGCCCTGACACATTTTTGGTGCCATGGAGCCAGATGAGTGAGCTATTACGCTTTCTTCAAAGGATAGCTGCTTCCAAGCCCACCTCCTAGTTGTCATCCCTCTATCACTTCCTTTTTCTGCTAAGTGATTGCTTAGAGACCTTAGTATACGATACGGGTTGTTTCTCTATTGGCTTTGGATCTTAGCATCTCAAAATCTATCTATACAAACAATCTAGATATGTATTTGAAGTTTCTCTAGGATTGGTAAGACGAAATGGATCCACCCTAGCCCATTGAGTGCCCTACCTTGGGCATATCGATATCATATGCTCTACTGAAATAGATTTCGCAAAAAATCAGCTATACTTGATTCTCGTGGGCCTTTCAACCCTGATGTAATTTTTTTTTTTAAAAGAAGTTATGTGATGTGATTAAATAATTCCATATTTTAACCTATCATTTTATTATTATTATTATTATCAAATATAATATTCTAGGAATACTAAATAAAATCATATTTTTTTTACTATGAAATGCTTTAACAAGTAAAATTTTTTAGTAAATTATAATTAACATTTTTTATGGTTCCTAAGCCATTCTCTCTCTTTTATTTATTTATTCTTTAAAAAAATATTAAAAGGATATCTAAACTTTCACACATGATGCTGACTTGATTGAATATTAATCAAACCGAAATATCAAATTAATTTAATAATATATTGTACATTTTTTAGGACTTAAGTAAGAATCATATAAATCTTATTAAAAAATTTAATTTGATACTATACTAATTTTTAGTACATATTTAAATTGAAAACTATATCGAATTAAACTGTATTAGACGGAACTAAAAGTACCATAATCGAACCAAATATTAACATAATATATATATATATATATATATATATATATATATATATATATATATATATATATATATATATATATATATATATATATATCAATTAATAATAATAATAACAACAAAATTTTCGGTTCGGTACGGATCGAACTATTTATTTCGACTTGATACTGGATCTCTAATTTTTTGAGAACCTGATTTTTTATTCATTTTAATGCAGTTCTTTAAAATTTTTAGTTTGATTTTAATTCTCAAATTTTTTAAAAATCAAAATTTTTTATTTGATTTGATTCTTTCAAATATTTGAATCGAACCAACCTCAACCTAACTCAGCTTAGTGCTGACTGTGCCCTTTTAAATATAGATTGCTAATGCTAGATATTCTTTTCTTCAACCAAAGTTGATTCCTTATAAGAAATACTTAATTCCTTCTAACTTCAATCCCCCTAAAATTTTTCATTTTATTTAGCAAAGGTATTAAATATAGAAAATTCTTAGTTACTTTAGGTGTAACAGTAACAAATTTAATTTCTTAATTTTAATAGAATGATATAAAAATATTTTTAAAATTATAAAAGAGCAAAAGTCACTTTTAAAATATTTAAATCACTTTTCAAATGCATATTATTATATCTTTTTAAAAAGTATTGAGAGTGGGAATGGCTCTTACCTCCCGATTTCACTAAATTATATGTATCAAACCAATCACAGATTAATATTTTAGAATTTTATTACAAATATACCCATTATATATATATATATATATGAATACAATATCAAAACAGTTATCAAATATAATTATATCAAATATTATAAATATAGCTGAAATTAAATATAGTTATCTTAATTTTTAGGATTTCAACTGTATTTTTACCACTAAACTGAAGTTTTATAGTCATTTTTTTAAAAAAAAATATAAAATAACAAACAAAACAAAACCACTTTACATAAGAAAGCTTAAACAAAGTCAAATATTGATTTAAAAAAAAAACATTTTCTTAATCAATAAGAACTAAAATTTAATTTCTTAAGAAATACTTTGATTTCTTTTCATATTATAAAACAAATTTTACTATATAGTCCTATAGATAAAATTTCACAAATTATATATAAAATAAAATAAAAATTACTACACCCACATGTTTTTGCTTGGTATTTGATCATATACTGAAATTGCCAGAAATTAGTAGGAAAATCCCTAATATTTAGGAGAATCATCTTTATAATCTACTGATCATAGCTTAGTGTCCCTAACATGCCAGAGAAGAGCAAATAATAGGAGACAATGTTATAAAAACTAGTGTACCCAAAAATAAAAAATATAATATAATAAAAGCTTTTTTTTTTTTTGCCAGAGAATATAATAAAAACTAGACCATAATTATATCTTCCCTAAGTACAAGATTTTATTGTGATTAAAGATAGCAAATTGATGGTTAACAACTAGCTTAGTACTTTCTTCTGTGCAAAAAAAAAAAAAAAACTAGCTTAGTACTTTCTGGCTTTTCTGCCTTTGGTCTAATTAATTAATTTCATAATTCCAACTCATAATATATGTACTAATAAGAGAATTTTTTTTTTTTTTTACTCTAGCGACAAAGTGAATATATTTAAAAGGAGTATTATTATCTCTCTTAATATTTTTTTATCAATTAATTATACTATTTAATATGGCACTATAATATTAATATATTTTTTTAAAGAAATAATTAATGTATTTTTTTTATAAATTTAATTTTAATTCAAATTCAAAATCAACATATTATATTCATGTATACAATTGATAATATGTTATTTATAAAAGAAAATGCCAATACATTGATTGTAATAGCCTGTTTGGATGAGGTAGAAAATGATAGTTAATGGAAGAATAGGAAAGGGTAAGAACAAAAAAGGAAGGAAAAGAAAGAGAAAGTATAAATGTTAAATTTTTCTTTTGTTTGGGAAAGAAGTGAATAAGGAAGAATAATTAAAATAAAAATATTAAAAATATAAAAATGATCTTATAACTTTAGGTTTTTATGTTTAAAGCAAGGATAAAATTGGTAAATTATCTTTTAGTATATTAGTTTTTAACTTACTCTTCCTTACACTTCCCAAATTAGAGTGTAAGTAAAATAGAATGTGAAAGTGTCCGAAAGAGTAAGACTTACCATGTCTTAGCATTCCTTGCTTCTCTATTATTTGCATCATTTTTTTTTTTTACAAAATTACCATTTTTTTTATTTACTCTCCATTTTTTTTTATTTACTCTCTCTTCTTCTTCCCAATCCCATCCAAACATGCTTTAGCTTCGTATAAAAAGTTGGATAGAAATTGTTAAATAGTTTATAGCATTTTTCCATTTAAAAGTGCATGGATGCATGCATGAAAATTTGAATTTCATTTGTAATTTTTTTTTCTGTAGTAAAATTATATTATAAAGGAAAAAAATAATTGTAGTTTATTTTAATAATAAAAAAAGAATTGAATTGTAATTTTCTTGATTATTGTCGACATCATCCACATGGCTGCTAATGTCATCCTGTCTAACTAGATGGCTTTAAAAATTACAAGTGCTATACCCTAACCATGACAACCATCAGTCAAGATTAAGCACATACAGTCATTGATGCACGTTATAATTCCTAAATTTAATTTATAATTTAAAAATTCTTTGTTATAAAGTTTGTTAATGTATTTCTTCATCTTAATTTTGATCAGACCTCTGCCAAAATTCCGACTCAAACTGCATGTTGATTTTTTTTTTTAATTAATCTTTCAATGCAAATTGTGCCACATGCCATTGGCTTTTGTTTGAAGGTTATGGATACGTCACAACTCACAAGCTTACAATTCTTTTTTCTTTTCTTTTATTTATGCGGTAGAAAATTGTTAATAGATAGATTTTTCATTTCAAATTGCCTACTAAAAAATATCTTAAAATCATTGATACCTTTTAAACAGTTATCAGTTATTATCATATTATCCACATAAAGAAGAAAAAGAATGCAACCTCTACTAGTCTATCGAATGAACAAGATATGATCATAAAAACTGGATTGAAATTCAAACTATCTAATAGTAGAGCTGAACTTAGCAAACCAAGCTCAAGGAGCTTGTTTTAAGCCATAGAGAGCTTTCAAAAGGTGACAAACTTTATTAGGATGATGATCAATGCTAGGAGGAGATTGCATATATACTTCTTTAGAAAGATCACCATTAAGAAATGCATTCTTTACATCCATCTGAAATAATTCCCAATCTTTGATAGCAACAATAGCAAGAAGATTGTACAAGTGATACGAGCCACAACAGCAAAAGTTTCTTCATAATCAATCCCATTCTTTTGGTTAAAGCCTTTAGCTATCAGTATAACTTTATTACGCTCCACTGAACCATTTGCTCGAGTCTTAATTTTATAGACCCACTTTCATCCAATAACAGACTTGTCTAAGGGTAAATCAACCAGATCCCAAGTATGAGTACTTATAAGAGCATCGAGTTCTTCTATCATAGCTTTCTGCCAAAGAGGGTTAGTACTAGCCTCATGATAGGTGTTAGGTTCATACAAGGAAACAATAAGGGAATAACAATGATAATCACACAAAGTAACATTGGGTTATCTTACACGAGTAAAGTGACGAAGAGAAGGAGGAACAAATGAACATGAAGAATCAATAGGATCCAAAAATGACATAGATGAAGAACCAACAAGATTGAAAGATAATGGAGAATCATTAAGAGGAGGCGAAGGAGGATCATCACTATTTGAGCTAGGTTGTCTTGCAAAAGAATCATTAAAAAATAATGGAAGGACCTATTACAAATGAGTAAGGAACAAATTGAACCTTGAGGGTTGAAAGAGCAGAGAACATTTTATATTCCCAAAACCTAACTTGATGAGACATCCAAAGAAGCTAAGAAATTGGATCCCAACATCGATAACCCTTTTGTTTAATGCCATATCCTAAGAAGCAACATAATCTAGGCCTAAGTTCTAGTTTTGTGTGTTCATGAGGCTGGATAAGAACAAAACAAGCAGAACTAAACACATGAAGAGAGTGATAGTTAGGAGTATCACCATATAAGCATAAGGAGAGACATCACTAATAGTGGAAGTGGGAACTTGATTTATAGTATAGACAGTAGTAAGCGCAGCTCCTCCCCCCAACCAAAAGAACTCAGGACATGAAGAGGATATGAAAAGAGCTCTAACAGTATCCAATATATATCTATATTTATGTTCTACATGACCATTTTATTGAGAGGTACCTAGACAAGAACGATAAAAAAATTGTCTCATTTTGAGATAAAAATTAAGATAAAGTAGAGTCTTTGTACTTTGTAGCATTATAAGTGCGAAAAATTTTGATAAGACAAGCAAATTGAGTTTTAACCATAGAAGCAAACTGAATATAAATTTGAGGTAACTCTGAGCTATTTTTTAAAAGATAAATCTATGTATAACGAGCAAAATCATCCATAAAAATTACAAAATAATGAGAACTACCCATAGTAGGATTAGGAGCCGGTCCCTAAATATCTGAGTGGACTAAATCAAACGGTGCATGAGTAATAATATTACTAAGATCAAAAGGTAAAGCATGATGTTTGGATAATTGACAAGAAACACAATCAAATTATTCATTTTTAACATTACTCAAACTACCATTTGAAATTAAAGAGCTAAGTCTAAAATTAAAAACATGTACCAATAAGGAATGCTAAAGACTCAAAGACACACTAGCAACAGTAGCAAAGGTGCTAGGTAAATGAAAAAATGTAAACTCAAATAGTTATCCCACTTTACAGCCTTATGTGGCATTGCCACAAAGTACAACATTACCGTAGAGGCTTGTGCAACAACTCATGCGGTTTTACCTATTTTTGCACGATCTCACATTGAAAGTTTAAGCATTCTGCTCTCCAGCCTTCCCTTTATATATAGAGGACCTCTCAATACTTCAAATCATCAACTTTAGGAGCTTAAAAGCATTTGCATCAAGCAAACTACTATAGTTCTAAAGCTTTTCTTTTCTTTTACCTTGCATTTTTTCTTTTGCTTCACAAAGTAAGTTGGGGGGTTTCCCTTTGATTCCTGTCCCACAAGTCAATGGCTTTCTACCTATTTGTTCAAGGCAAGTCTATTGCCCAAAACTCGTGTTCGCCATTTGAGGCTAGTTGCTACCCACTATCCAAGATAAGCCATTGCATTGTCCGAGACTAACTACCGCCCATCATCTGAGGCAATTCGTTGCGCTGTTTAAGGCTAGTGGTCGCCCACCATCTGAGGTAAGTTTCTTTTCCTTTCCTTTTCTTTGTTTATTGTTTTCGTCCTTCAGATTTGTATTCTAGGCTCCTTGCCTAATTCTTGATTCGCTAAAGTAGTTAATTAGAATCTAACATAATTGACTCCACTTGGTAATCAATTGGTTTAATCAATCAACTTAACTCTCTTTTAATCAATCAATCAAAATATGATAAAATGGCTGAGATAAACTAACCTTTTTGCAAAAAGGGAGAACTGCATAGGTTTTGATTCCCATTCAAAGAGATAAGCAGGCATGTTTTGTTGAAACATCAAATCCAATTAAAACTAATATTGCGCGATTTCTGCAAGTATACAAGTCGTGCCAAGTAATAGTGTGTGAATAGAGTGTCGAATTCACAGGGAAGGGTTAACAAGTACTAATTGACTACTTGATGGAGCATTAATGTTTACCCTCTCCAATGACTTGGCAATTGCATCAACTTTTGCCGCAAGAAGAGAATACCCATCATCTTGTTGAACACTTGCAACCCTCCTTGTTGTAGTCCTTTCATTGGACCAATAGTAGTTGTTAGTCGCCATTTTGTTCAAGAAGATTATGAGCCTCGATGGTGCTTTTGTTCATAAGAGCTCCTCCTTCTGCTGCATCAATCGTGCTCCTTATTTGATTTGAAAGACTATTGTAAAAAGTTTGCACTATCATCCAATCTGGGATACCATGATGAGGACACTTTCTTTGCAAATCTTTGAACCTTTCCCATGCTTCATATAGTGTCTCTCCATCAAATTGAATGAAACTAGTAATATCATTCCTTAGCTTAGCAGTGTTTCCATGAGGGAAATATTTTGCCAGAAAAGCACTTATGAGTTGATCCCATATAGTGATTGACCGTGGGGCTTGAGATATCAGCCAAGTTTTTGCTTTATCCCTAAGAGAAAATGGAAAAAGCCTCAGTCTAATGGTATCATCAGTAACGCCATTCATCTTGATTGTATCACAGATTTCTAAGAAATTTGCCGAATGAGCATTGGCATCTTCCATGACTCCTCCTCCAAACTGGGACTGTTGAACCATCTGAATGAGTGAAGGTTTGATTTCAAAATTGTTGGCTGCAACAGTGGGTCTTTCTATGCTGGATCGCATAACTGAGTTTGGCATAGCAAATTCACGCAGTGCCCTATTAGCTCCATTGTCCGCCATTTCTTCCTCTGCTCCTTCAAGTCTTTCCTCAAAAGTTTCTTGCTCAAATTCTTCTCCTTCTTCCAAAACCTCTTGCTCGTTGGCCTTGTCTGCTTTCTCTTTTCTAAGTCTCTCCTTTTTGGCTTTGGTTAAAGCTTTACACCTTCGCTCGATTTCAGGATCCAATTCCTATAAAATTACTTTAGGATCGTTTCTCATAAACACCTATACAAGCTATAAAAAAAATAAAAATTCAGTTTTAAAAATAAATCAAGGTGTCTAAAGCAATAGAATATATCAATTATATTAATATTGTCAAAAATTGCCTTCCCCGGCAACGACGCCAAAAACTTATTGCGCGATTTCTGCAAGTGTACAGGTCGTGCCAAGTAATAGTGTGTGAATAGAGTATTAAATCCACAGGAAAGGGTTGACAAGTACTAATTTTATGATTACTCTATTATTTAGAAAATCAAGTATGAGAATTCGTATTTTAAGCTAAAGTAAAATTCAAGTAAATAAATGATGAAAATATGAAATAAGATTAAAGGCCTAGGATTTAGAATTCATCAATTGATTACCTATGATTACTTTATATTTTTTAGATTGGATTATTTTTGCTGGAATTAATGATTAGATTTTCCTAAATTATATGATGTTCTCTCTCAAGATACAACATATGTGCTCATATTAACCTTATATATACTCTCGTGATCATAAGCAATTAACACAAACCCATTAAGTTTTATGGAAATCCTTTTAAAAATCACAAAGGAGTATTCTTATTTCTAAGCAATACATTCCCTAGGTCAATTATCCTAATGAACTAATATTGTGCTTCCACTCTCGCTACTTCACACAATATCTTAAATCATGCAATTAATGGTCAGTTAATTACAAGTATTAAGTTTTAAGATAAAAGATTAATTCCAACAATCAAATCCAATCAATTAAATATAAAAAATCATATGCAAATCGAAAGATTACATCTAAATCCTAGAAAATAAAATTAGCTATTCATAATTAAATTAACAATAAAAATAATAAACATAATAATAATTTATAATTAAATTTAAGAATAAAGTTTAGGAAGAACTTGTTTTGAGATACAATCTTTGATAAACTTGAGCTCCAAAAACTCCTCCTCTTGATAAAAATAACATAAACAAAAAAGTAACCTAATCTATTTTTTTTTTCTCTCTAAATATTTTTTTGATGGATTTCTTGATGCCATTTTCCTTTGCCAAGCATGGTATTTATAGACATGTTTGGTAGAAGAATTCAAGTTTCATTAAAATTCTTACATCAAAAATTCAACATTGATGGTTAGGTTGGCCACCAACCATTGAATTCAAAAATAGTTAGGTTGGCTACCAACCATTGAATTTTGGCCACCAACCATTGAATTTATTTCTCATGGATTGAAAACTTGAATCATTGCTTGCATCATTATTTGTACTGCATCATTTTGATCTGCAAAAATAAAATAAAAATACTTTAAATATGTTATAATTTATTTATAAATTGTAGAACTATTTATTTCTAAAAATAAGTAATAATATTATTGCATTCTTGAGAATTGAGCTGAAATTTAAGTTTAAACAAATAAAATAACTCTAAAAATATAGAGTTATCAACTAACCAACCCTCTCCCCTTTTATCACCTTCTTCGCTTGCTTTTATTTCGTTTTCTTTTACCTTGTTATTAGGATTAGTTTGGAGAATCTGTAACTTTCCTAGAACCCATAAGGGCTAGAGGAAGTATCCCCTAAATTTGGGATTTTTATTGTAATGTTAACTTTCTTTTGAACTTTACTTGTGTATTTACTTTATTATTGAATGGATGAGTTGAATAATCATGCATATTATAAATTGTTCATGAAATATATTTTAAGTTATTCTTATATTAATTGGCCAAACTTATCTTGTTAAAATAAACCAAAAACCTAATCCCCAAATCCTTATTGGTTTAGAGGCTAGTGATCTTTTTTTTTCCTTCGGTGATAATTGGAGTCATATAGGTTTTTTTTATTATATTTCCTAAATAAAAATAAATTAAGGTGGCGACTCTAAGAAATAATTTTCAAATCTATCAAAGATAAGCTCGAGGGCTTCCCTGTGAGTTCTTTCCCAAATGAGCATTTCGATTCCCTATAGCTGATCGGACTGGTACTCGAGTGAGACCTCACAATGTTATAGTAGTATTATCTGATAAATGCATTGCATATGTCATCCCATGTCTTCTTGTGATTCTAGTAAAGATCTAGCAACCATTTGACAATAGCTTTGGTCAAGGACTATTGGAATAGTTAAGCAAGGAACTTGTCATCCACTCCAAATGGTCTCATGGTGCCCACATACATCTTAGGTGAATTTTGGGACATGTGGTGCCATCAAACTTATCCATTTCTAGCATTTTGAATTTTGATGGAACTAATGCATTTGGGAAGAGAACTAAAGAGTCATTATCTATCATTCCTCGTGCTTCTTTATGTTCTTGGTAGTCCTCTCTATGGCCTCAAATTTCTCTATCAGTTTCTTGGCTTCAAGGAAGCAAGAGAAATATCCACTTTGCAAAGGATTTGCATTGGGAGTGGGGGCAATGGCATTCATATCTAGCGCAAGAGAAGTAGGAGTCTCAAGTGCCTTCCTTTTATCTGTGAAGTTGATAATGGAAGGAATGAAAGTGGGGCCATGACTAGTTCCTACTTGAATGGAAATGAGCTCACCACAAGGAGGAGTGATAGTGGCATTGGTCCTTTCTTTGACCTTATTGATGATTGATTGACATCAGGAGTTAAGGGCATTAGTAAAGTTGGCGGACTGAGCATTAAGGGCATTGGTGAAAGAGTTAGCTTAAGTCTTAAGCACAGTGATGAGTGCAGATTGGAAAGTCTCCTCTTATTTCTTGAGGAGGCTAATGAAGAAAGTGATCATAGCTTTTTGATCAAAAGAATTGGAATTGTTGGCCATCGGTACCTTTGAAAAGGAAAATAAACAGGAACATAGGTAAGAATATAGGATTATGAAGAGAAAAGGTATGAATGTAATGGTTTGTTGGGAAAAAGATTCCCTTCATATGGTTGGTCACCAGGTTTAAAGGTTGACAGGATGAGTATCTGAGGTTTTTGTGTTTTAGAGTGATGGACCACCAGCTTAGGGTTTTGAGGTATTTGAGGATTTACTTTGTCAAATTTCTCATGTCATGTATGCATGATAATGTTAATGATGCATGCCAAAAAAGATTTTATGGGCATATGTGCAAATATCTTCATTATTAATGTATATGAAACCTAGGGTTAATGTCATGACAATTATATGCATAAAGGTGAAGGGTGGTTTGATAAGAGTCTCATCCTACTAGAGTATCAATATACCTAACCACATATGAGACAAGGAGTCTCGCATGGGTCTAGCAGTATTGATTGCTTAACTATCTCCCAATATACTCAAAGAGAGTTGTTGACTAATGCTACTCACCATACAAAAGTTTTCCTAAATCTATGGTTTAGTCAAGGAGTCTTTATTATGCAAAATGATGCATGAAAGTCAAATTATATTTAATGAGCCAAATGGAGATTATTTTAAAAAAATTTCTTTAACCAAATAGTAATCCTCTTTCTTCACTTTCCTTTTTATTAAAAATGATGGTAACTAGTACCTAGCATAGTCACTAATTATGAGATCTCGCCTGAACCTTCCTCCCTCACTTAACAAATTATCCTTAAGAAAAAGCGAGCAATTTTTAAGAAAGTCATGGAACGAATTGCGGTGCTCAAGATTGGAAGAAAATTTGATTTTTTTTTATTTTGAAAAGTGATTTCAAGAATTGCCACCCTAATTTATTTTTAAAATGAAAAAATTATGGAAAAATCCATTTGTGACTCTAATTCATTAATTTTAATAAATTAATTTATCCAAAGATAAAATCACTAGTCTTAGAACTAGATCGAGTTTAGTGACTACATTTTTAGTTAAATAATTTAAATTTGGCTTTTAAGTTTAATTTGACTTAGAAAAAGTTAATTTCATAAATGACAAGTATTAAATGACAATTATAAGTAAAATGCATGATCATGACATAATATGAATGTATGGGGGATTAAAAGGACAATTAAGTAAATCCATCCACAAATTAAGGAGAGTATTCTCTTTAATCCTTATGGATTTCTAGGGGAACCATATAATTGCTCCTTAATTCAAATTAATTAAATTAGCTAAATATATTAATTAAAAAATAAGATGTCTTTTTCTAACCTTTATGGATACTAGGAAGATCACAAATTCTTTTATAAAATACTAATAATTACATAGAAAATAAAGGGGAAGAGGATTATATGTGATTTAGATTTAGATTCCAAATGTGCCTGTATACCCCCATTGAATGGGGATAAAAATCCTTTTAGTTCATTATATGATTAAGTGAAAGGGGTTTATGTATTGATCAGATTGATTTTGGTTTAAAGGTTGGATTAATGGGAAAAAGTGTTATACCTTTGTGCGAGTTGGGCAAAGGATTTTGCTGGACCAAAGTTCTATTTTAATGATACCAGAGGATTGGATTGATTGATGAATTAATTAATTAAAATGATTAATTATCTAATTAGTGTGATGAATGGATTAATTAATTAAATAGGAAAATGAGTGGATTAAAATGACTAATTAATTGGATGGATTGATTTGAAAAGTGATTAATTAATTAGTTTGAGTGATTAATTTTTAAAAAATGATTTAGTTAATTAAGAGGATTAATTAGTTTAAATTATGATGGGGCAATTAATTAATTAAAAAGATTAATTAATTAATTTAGAGAGTGATTTGAGGGAGAAGAAGAGAGGTATTTGATAGATATCTATCAATACCAAATTTAGGGTTGAAGAGAAATGGTGAAAATAAAGGGGTATTTATAGCCAAATGGAGATAAAAACATTTTGGTAATGAAAAAGTGAAAAGATCAAAAAGATAGAGGGCTGAAAAAGATTGAAAAATGGGTTGGAGGTATTTTTAAAATTTTGGAGCAGAAAAGAGGAGACCAGCCATTGGAGAGGCCAGCGGCACCACCAAGCCTCTAGGCGTCGTAGGCGGTGCTTAGAGCAGGAGGTTGCCGGGGTGGAGCCACCAGCTGTCCTGATAGTAGTCCTCTTTTTTTTTTTTTTTTTTTTTTTTTTTAAGAGGTTGTTGTTGGTCCGTATTGGAAAATTGGTTGTCTATATAGCAATATATTTAAAGGCTAAAATTTTCTTTTGAGAGCACTGTCCTTGAATCTCCGCCCGTTAACCGGCCAGTGAGACTGCATATCAGCTCAGTGTAGTGTCCTAAACTTAACAGGTATTAAGCCGCGGCTGTATGATGAGAGTGTAAAATTGAAGTTTCATAATATGTGAGGAATCTATAATTAATCATGTATTAAATAATTATTTTAAAAACTAAAATTTACACGAGATAGCTTATTATTATTTTTTACATGTTTATATTTTTATAGATTTCAATTTATTTATTTTTTTTGAGATACTTCTTTTACACATGAAAAAAAAATTCTAATAAATTTTCAATTTTGATTTTATTTTATATGTATGTTAAAAAATCCTAGAAATTGTATTATATGGATAATTTTATAGAGAGAAGCATAGGCAGCACTAATAATAATAAAGAGCATGCTATTCACTGGCAAGTAGAAATTTTTTTTTTTGGGAGCAACGTGTAGAAATTTTTTAGAAAGTAGAAACTTAAATGCATGGATTTTCGATATATTGACTAGGTGAAAACTTTCCCTTTTAATAATGATGAATAACCACCTAGTTCATGATGGGTCATAGATTCAGGTTCATGATATAACAATTCAAATTTTTCACATATCATTTTCTTGTAAATTCAAGTATAATATATATATTTTTTAAATTTAGGTTAATTATATACTATGCAAATGGAAGGTATGACTTTGATTTCCTTTTCTTTTGATTATTTTAAATTAGAATTTGTAGATATTGACCGTCACATTATCCTATACAATTATATTATATTATATCATTAAAAATTTCCATAATGGTTTAAGAACTAGAATTATGATATTCAATTTTTGTGTTTCAATTTAGTTTTATGCTTAATTTTTTTTTATTTTTAATTGATTATCACTTAAAAGCAATGTAATTTATATACAGCTATGCTTGGTATTGTTTATTATTTATTTAATTTTACATTTATTTTTTAATTTTATAGAATTAATCCTAGGTATCTCACAAGAAAATTATATTAATTTATTATTATTTTACAAGATCAAATTTAGATCCTATTTTAACTTTTTGTGAGAGAATTCATTAAGTCATCATGAAATGATTTAATACTTTGTTTGAACATTAATTGCATTACATATTTTTAATTTAGTATTATTTAATATATTCAATATTTTAATTGTGAAACTAAATGTTAATTAATTGCTATTTGTGTTGGCCGACCACAAGGCTTATGCACCAATGGTCTTTGACGTAAGTCAAGAATTCTCGGTAGAAATCATCGATGATGGCCTTGGCTTCAACATGGAAGTGATCTAGAGTGGCATGTCATGGACGAAGGCCAAAGAGGTTTTCAAGGTGGCTACTACCAAATCATCCAATAGTACAGTAGGACCATGATCCTTAAAAGATGCAGTTGTATTGACATACTGCTCAATCTCTCAAGCAAGGTCCACATCAGTTTGGTTTGCTTAATCAGGATGGGCTGAGTTGCAATGGGGTGAAAGTTGGTCAGGAATTCTCAGTAGAAATCATCAATGGTGGCCGTAGATCCAACATGGAAGTGATCTGGAATGGCATATCATGGACGAAGGCCAAAGAGGTTTTCAAGGTGGCTACCGCTGAATCATCCAATAGTAAAGTATGATTATGACCCTTAAAAGATGCAATGGTATTAACATACTGCTTAATCTCTCAAGCAAGGTCCACATCAGTTTGATTTGCTTCATCAGGATGGGCTGAGTAGTAATGGGATGAAAGTTGGTTGGTGTCTCGGTAGGATCATAGGTGGTAAAGAAATTGAAGAAGCTGTCTTAATCCTCATCCTACAATAATTAAGCATATAGAATGATCATAAGTATTTCTGTACATGGAAGGAAATCTTTTACTGAGCAGATACCTATATACCTCATCCATAGCTACAGTGGTTCTTTTCTCCCCGAATGGCCGAGTTGGACTAATTTCC
This sequence comes from Reutealis trisperma, assembly GCA_947687605.1. NCBI lineage: Eukaryota > Viridiplantae > Streptophyta > Magnoliopsida > Malpighiales > Euphorbiaceae > Reutealis > Reutealis trisperma. The sequence goes on along the minus strand of CANTUT010000074.1, from coordinate 806,393 downwards.
TCATATATTGATTCAGTAACAATGGGATTAGTTTTCTCTACTTTCATAGACTGAAGAGGATCTAGAATTTTGTCAATATTTATTTGTTTGGTCTGAGTAGGGGAAAAGTTTAGTATGAGGATGGGTTTGATCTTGAGCGAGTGATGTGGTTTCTAACTCACTCGGGGTAGTCCAGTTTTAGTATTTTTGGTCTTTGCCAAAGGAGATTGTCCTTACTACTCACCAAAGTAGGTGATTGAGAAAGGGTAGAGGTTGCACTAGCAGGGCCCAACCCAGGGACCAGAACCTTTGGAGAGGGAAGCTTGATAGTGATTTTTTATGACTTTTTATTAGCAATAACAACATTAAGCAAAAGTGTGTGTATGTATATATATATATATACATATTCGAGTCAAAAATTAACCTTCTACTTGAACTTATTGGGTGGAGGCTAGGTAGTCTAAAATTTGGACAGCTCACCCAAGATCGAAGGAATTTCTTTTGGGATGGCTTTTGCAAGAAAAATAAGTTTAGTCAATGTTGTGTAAAAAATAAAAGATCACAAAAGGGCGGAAATTTATACCTAGCCAAATTAGTAGATGATCATTTACGAGCTCGAGCCAAACCATTATTATTTCCTTGGCTAATCATTTAGATAGGAACCAGCCTAGGTAACTCGGTCTTTATGATTTTTACTTATTCAACTTAAAAGGCCTCCAAATACACCAAAGGTGAAACACCCTGAATTTTCATTTATTTTATAAAATTCTATTTTTGGTACGAAAACGTATTATTTTATTATTTTTCTTATTAAAGTAAGAATTGGAATTATATTCTATTAAATTATAAATATTCATACTATTTGAAAATGTATTATTAATGGTAATTTTAGTATAATATTATATATGTATATTATTATGATAATGTTAATGTGGATTTTTGGAGAATTGTATTTTGGATTATATTTTGATATTTGAGTATTAATAAAGGTATTAATTAATATTATAAGTTTGATTATAGTATTTTTATCGGATGTTTGGATTTCCATTATAATTACTATTATTATGAATAAAATTTATTAATTGAACTATTATTACCGTTCATAATATTATTATTATATATATATAAGCTTATGTTGTAAAGTATAATAATTTATAAATTATTATCATTATTATTGTGTTATTAGTGATATTATTATTATTATTATTATTATTATTGGTACTATTATTATTGTTATTATTACTATTATTATTGTTAATTTGTATATAAATATATATGTATATTGTGTTAGTGTTACATTTGTGTGCATATATATATATATATATATATATATATATATATATATATATATATATATATATATATATATATATATATATATATATATATATATATATATATATATATATATATATATATATATATATAAGTATGTTTTAAGTGTTTTAAGTAAGTAAAAAGAAGAAGAAAAAGGTGATATTGTGATTGGTTGGAGAAGCAAAACGGGGGCATTTTGGAATGATGCAGAAACGGGAAATAGCAGAGGAAGGAGGAGAGAGAGAAAGGGAGAGGCCGAGAGAGAGAGTGTGTGGTTGGTGGAGTTTTGGTGGGCTGTGGCGAGCACCGCCACCACCGCTGGGCAAAGGAAGGTCTGACGACCTCGAGGGAGGTGGCAACACGGTGATCGGATGGTGCACGGTGGCGTACGCGAGGAGAGGAGTACCACCGGCCGCCGAAACTTCAACTTGACTTTTCGGCCGATTCCGGAGGCGAAATCCGGCGATCTTGGTGTCGTTCAACTCTTGAGGATGAGAGCTTCAAGTTGGTACCTGCCTTGCCCCCTGAGGACCACCGAAGTAGGAGATCGAAAAATGCAACCCGAAACTTTGGAGGCATTTTTCGGTGGCTGGAGGGCGAGTGACGGCGAGTGGTGACCCTTTTTGTGATCCTGGAGTCGAGATGAACCTGCTGGTGTGAAGTTTTTCTAGATTCGCCACCAGCAGCGGCGGCGCATGGCGACGGCGCGTGGGGCAGTCCTGCAGTTTCGTTTCGACATTCCGGCGTGATCCTCGACATCTGTATGATTGAAATTTGTGAAAGTTAATAAGAAACCCTTGTATTTCAGTCATTTAAATAAGTTATTTTATGTTGGGTAGTCCTTAGAGTATTTGTTAGGTTATCGAATCTGTCTTTGGGTTTAGTATGATTCTTATCCTCATTATGTCCATTGTTGCGAGGTGTCGATGGCTGGCGTCTTTCAGGTTCCAAGGCTGCTCTTTTGAGGAAAGCCAGTCGAAAACGTCGTCAGTTAGGTGAGTGATACTCACTAGTGTATTATCCTGTTTCCATTTCATATGCATTGCTGTGTGTATATATATATGTATATTATGCACTACTATTGTATATATAAGCATGTAACATTTGACTGTAAATGATGAATTGATATTCTGTATTCTGTGCCATACTGTGGTTGTGATTGACGGATGGAGGTTGGGAGAATACAGTACCACCTAGGATTATGGATTTATTATGGTTATGATTTAGATTATGATGAGATTCAGAAGATGAGCTATGATTGATGGATGCCGGCCGAGCCTGCTTATCGCCGGGGCTGCTGTCAGTCGGGTTAAGGCTGTGTGGTACAGACCAGTGATGGCCGGGCCCCTTGGATATAAGAGACAGATTATTGGATTCAGAGAGCCAGGATAGGGGGATCGGTTCCCCATATTGAGTATTGAGTATTAGTGTGGTACTGTGGACCATACCTCATCCCTGCTTGATTATATGATTTGCCTGTCTGTATGACATGGTGCATAGCATGTGCATTAGAATCTATCTGTAGGATACCAGTTTAATATATTAGCTGGTATCATTCACTGAGTCAAATGCTCATTCCTGTTTATTTTGTTGCTTTCAGGTCAGGGAATGAGCTTGTGAAGGATTTGTACTTGAGTGAACTGCCAATTTTCCTTCGGCAGTAGTTTGTATTAATGGGATATTAAGAATACATGTAATAGATGTATATTTGTAATTATAACTCTAGAACTCCGCAATGTTACACTTTGTATTTGTGCTTTGTGTATTATTCAGTTATGTATTTTAAAGAGCTGTAATCTTTGGGTTAAGCAGAACCTTTTTGTAATTTATTATATTTGAGATATATGGAATAAACGAGTTGTTGGCCCAATAAGTTTTTATTTTATAATGATATTATTTGGATCTGCTTAACTCCATTTGGGCTCATAGCCCTATCAGTTTTGAGCTTTCTGTTATGTGTTTTGGGTTAGGCTTACTACGGGCACTGGTAGCCACGTGCAATTCCCGTGTCCTAGTGCTGGTCACGTGTCCTCGGGTTTGGGGCGTGACAAAAGAGAGCACTAGAGATTTTTGGCCATTTGAGTTAGAGAAGTTTCATTTTTATCCAACCCAAACAAATGGTGGCCTCCTTGCTTGAGCCTTCCCTATCTCGAAGGAGTCGTTCTTAGGTTAAGATTTCTTACTTTAGTTTGACAATTTTTCCCTCTTTATTAAGGCCTTGTTATTGGCTTGGGTTTGAAGTTGAGCCTGAATTTGGTTTATTTCGTTGTACTTTTCATTCGGCCAAAGAGAATTATACTTGATACTATAAAAATGCAAAAGTTAATAATCTCGCGGAGGTGCGTACATCTTCTCTTGGCCAATTCAAAAACCTGCACAGCACAAGAAGAACTGATGTTAGATTGGGCAATATTAGATACAGTAGTAAAATCTTGTAAGGCCCAGACTACATCCATAAGTTCAAACATTCGCTTACGGACAAAGTCAAACCACCACTTCACGAATAGTTTAGTGCAATTTGGGTGGATAGGCAGGTCTTACAATTCAAAATTAGCCAACTTTTTCATGCAATGCATTGATTTCAATTATGAGTTCTATGGAAACTAGTGGCTGAGTTCCATAACCATCATTGGCCGAGTAAGCAGTAGGGAATGGGAGGCCCTTGGTAAGACTAAACTACCTAACACATATGTTCGAGTGGTACACTTCAACGCCTCATTTATTGTTTGAGAGTGCACTGAAGTGTAAATACTGAGCAAAAAGAATGCTAACCTAGGATTCGACCCATTCATTTAATAGGAACTCATTGGCAAGAGAAAGATTTTCGTACTTGAACCTAGTCCACTCAAGACCAAATTCAGAAAGATGAAATGGACAAAAGAGGGATGGCTCTCTATGCTTGGTAGAGTAAAAGAAGAAGAAAACTTGTTTGAATTGAAAATTCCTAAAAGAATGTTCCTAGATCCATCTAGCATAGATTGGAATAATATCAGAGGCAGGTTTGGAAGAACCAAGTGATAGTTTATAAAAGTATGATAGTAACCAACATTGGACTATCCATAATGGGCAACATATAGTACTAAATAATTAAAGGTTCTCACTATAAAGAAAGGTATTAATTGCATGGTAGAAGTGTGCCAAAATATAGGGTTCAAGAACAAGTTTGTGGCCCGAGGCAAGAAGCGACCACAATCTTAAGATGTTCCCTGGTTACTTTAACTAAGGTGTACAAAAAATGAATTTGGACAACCAATAAAGAATGAAAGAAATGTGTTCCTTGTCATAAGGTTGGGGATTGGAAGATCAGTTATTAGTAAGGAAGTTGCTATAGTTACAAGCCATTTTACTGAAATCTATATCAATATTTTCAATATCAACTTCTATAGTAGCATCTATGGTTTCCTCGGACAAAGGAATGTTAAATAGGATGCTAATTCAAGTAGATTAATAGACATTGAGCCAAATTGAAAAGCAAAGACATTGCTTTTAGTTGATCAAAATAATAAGGTAGGAATAAGTAGGTGTTTTTAAAATGCAATCCTTGTTTGTAAAAGCTCGAGTAATTCAAAGATCCTTAGAGATACCCATTTCTCATAATGGGAAGGGTAAAGATGTTGGTACTAAAAGATCAAATGAACTAGAATGGTCGGCCAAGATTACAGACTTTACCAAGCATGCAAGAATTAAAAAAGCATTTCCATCCGAACCTAAGTGGGGTACTAGAACTAAATATGAATTTTTCAAAAGAATGCTTGCATTAGGTTAATATTTGCCCTAATACAAAGTTAGGAAAAGAATCGTTTAATACCTTAAAGGGAGATGATTTCATAGGATTTGACCATCAAGTTAAAAGTCTATTGTGGCTTACTTGTAGACATTTCCTTTCCTTTTGATTTGAACGTCCTAATCAAGCAAGGCTAAGTTGTAGAAATGAGAAAAAAATTCTAAAAAAAATAAAGAGAAATGAGAACTTACTTGAATTTGGATAGTTACTTGAACACTTGAAGATACGAAGGTCGAATCAAAGAAGCTCAGAGACAAAAGGTTTACTAACAAGGTAAAAGTGAAAATGAAAATAAATCTCTCTCATATATATGTGTGTATGTGTGTGTGCGCGCGCGCGCGCACACACATGTATATATATTGCTTCTTGAAGATGCAAGTTAGTATAAACGAGGAGTTGCGATGATTCGGTTGCCTTATTAATTAGAAAGTAATTGGTTCAGTTAGATTTTTACTTGGTAACAAAAGTGGAATATGAAAAGACATGACATTTCAATTGCGCTATTTAATGGTCATGTGTGGTTTAGACAGTATGAATGATCAAAACATGAGGCTATGTTTGTAAGGAGCTTTAGATAGCTAATTGAAAGGGTACAATCCTTCATCTTTTGGGGCATTATTTGTGCTGACTTAGAAAATCAACGCTTAAATTGGTTAAAAGGCTCATTTGTGAGGCCCATGAGTATATCTATATACAACTAGCATAGAATTGGAATTTTTTAGGTCTTCTGATCACTATAAATAGCCTCATAAATTCCAATATAGGGGATCATTGACTTCAATACTACACAAACACTCTCTGAAAATTGATTTTTGGTGACCATTGAGTTGACGATACATTTGCCTATTATAAACCCTTAATTTTACACCTCAGCATCTGGCTGCAACTTGATACCTGTTAAGATTAGTGCGCTACGCAGAGCCAGCACGGCAATCCCCCTAGTCGATTAGCGAGCATGGGTCAAGGGGGCAGCGCCCCCGAAGCTAAAAATGAACTTTCAAGCACATTAGTACGAGGATGTTTAAATTTTCAAACGCTAGCACTTTTTCTACTATGACCGGACCTTTTATATCAAATAATGTTTTTTCAAAATTGACCGGATCTTTTCTCATACTAACTGTTCAATTGTTATAAAATTCATTTTGAGTATATCAACACTGACCGATTAAATTTCTAAACTCTGTAACTCTCAAAAATTGATGCGAAAGTCCCAAAATCTGGCCAAATAGAAAAGTGCATTTAAGCCGGCACGCTCATTGAGGTATTGGGCTGCTCCAGCGTCCCTCTGGGCGGCACTGGCACCCCTTTAGGCGGCGTCGCCGAGGCCTCCAGTGGCACGGGTCCCACTGCCCGCCTGCAGTATCCAAAATATCCTCAATATGATTTTTCAGCTTTTTTCTAGCTCTACCCTTTTGGTCTTTTCACTTTTTCACTTCCCAAACTACCCTCACTCATTTTTCCTATAAATTCATCCTCCATTTTTCATTCCAATACACCTCTTGAATTTGAGTAGATTGCTATCATCAAATTTCTCTTGTCTTCTCCCTCCAATCACTTTCTAATTAATTAATTAATCTTTTTAATTAATTAATTACTTTACCATAACCAACTTAATTAATCTTTTTAATTAACTAAAATTCTTTTTTAATTAATCACTCAATTAATTAATTAATTAATTAATTTTTTAATTAATTAATTAATTAATCACTATTTTTTTAAAAAAATCATTCTTTTTTTTCAAAAATCAAATTAATCTTTTTTCTTAATCTACATTTCATCCAAATTAATTAATTAATCTTTTTAATTAATTAATTCATCCACCCTTTTCATCATATTAATTAGTTAATTAATCATTTTAATTAATTAATTAATCTCCCAATCAATCCTATCATCCGGTCCCGATAAAATGAAATTTCAGTCCGGTAAAATCCTACGCCCACCAAAAGTAAAGGTATTAACTTTTTTCTCTCAAATCCAAATTAAATCAATCAATCTAATCAACTCTTAAACCCCTCCACTTAATCGTAGAACGAACTATATGGGTTTTAATTCCCATTCGATGGGGTATGCAGGCACATTTGAAATCTAAATCCAAATCTCAATCAATTTTTTTTTCTTTTTTTTTAATTAATTTGTGACTGTTTTATTTTTCACCATGCATTCATGTTATATCATATTTATGCATTTTCTTTAATATCATCTTATCAATATCATTCATGAAATCTAATTTTCAAGTCAAATTAAATTTAAGAGCCAAATTTAGATTATTTAAAACCAAAAATCTAGTCTCCGAGCTCAACCTACATCGAGACTAGTGATTTTATCATTGGACAATTAATTGAAAATTAATGAATTGGAGTCATAATTGGATTTTTCCTTAATTTTTTCATTTAAAAATAAATTAGGGTGGCGACTCCTAAAATCATTTTCAAAATCAACAAAATCTGAATCTGAGAGTTCCATCTTGAGTTTGAACTCGAATGAGCATCCCGATTCCCTTTAGTGGATTAAACCGGTGCTCAGGCGAGACCTCACATCTATATACCCAATCATTGATTAACAGTGACAACTTACATATCAGACATCCTGATGTTATAGTTGACAACATCAAATGCCTAAATAATGAAGCTCAGGTTACTTTTCCTTTTGTATAAACCCTAGATTTGGTGTTGATGATACTTCCATGCCTATACACATACACAGTAGACCTAAGTTTATTTTATTATTTATATAGTACAAAAAAATACCAAAAAGCAAGATAATTATCATTGAATTTCATAAAAACATCCCAAAAAAAATAGTGGTATAGTAATTATTGAATCTCATAAAAAGTACCAAAAATTATTGATTCCCAAATCTATTAATACTGTGACAAAAACCCATTATTCAAATAATCTAAAGATATTTATTACTATTTATAAACAAAATCAAAATAATTAACTACAAATTAATGAATTTTTTATATCCACAATAATTAAATAAGCTGAATGCATTACAAATAATCATGACTAGTCTATACATGGTTTGAAAACTGTAATATCATTTGAAGTGTTTAAATTTTCTTTCTTTCCAAATAAAAAATTAAATAAATTATAAACAAAAGACGGAAATGAAAAAGGAAATGGTTGATATAGAGGTTGACAATGATCTTGTTGAGTTGCATGCATGACAGGCAGGATATTCTTTTTCATAATCCAGAGTCAATCTTGAAGCAGAGTACTACTTTTTGTAATCATTTATTTTTTCTTTTGGAGATTGCCCTAAATCAATGCTTCAATACATGGCACCTTCATTCTTTGTATTGGCTAAAGTCACTAACCTCTCCTTTGTAATATATATAATGCTTCTTCTTTTTTTTCTTTTAAGGAAAAAAATGTATAATTCTTATAGAATGTCTTTTTCTTTTTTCCTCCACCTTTAAAAAAAAAAAAGGCAAAGGGCTTTTTGATTTACAGAAATCAAAGTTTTTTTTTTTTTTTTTAAAAAAAGAACTTTTTCTATTGTTTTACTGTCAATATAATCGATAAGAAAAATTTTAGTATTTTTATTCTCTTCTTTAATCAATTTTTTTTATTTAAATATAATAAGTTTTATCAAAATGATAAATTGATAAGTATTAATTAAATACTATTTCTATTTCAAAATATTTATTGCTTAAGATTTCGACATGCAGATTAAAAAAGTTATTAAATTGTCATAATTTTAAAATAAAAAAATTAAAATATCTTCTTTTCATTTGATATAGAAAAATAAAAACAATTAATACAAATATTGGGTGGAAGAATAAAAAAAATAAAATTAAAAAATAATAAATATCTTTTGTAAATTTTAAAATAATAAATATTTTTAAAAAAATTTATAAAATGATAAATATTTTGCAATAGAGGTAATAAATGATTTTGAGAATCTACTCTATAACCTAAAAAATTGTTAAATATTAGGAATCGTGATAGAAGATATTCTACATTTGTACTAAATTGGTAGGATTAGCAAGAATGTGTGTGCATTACATCAAATCCCAAGATTTTTCATTAAATTTTCTTTATTTTCCATTTTTATAGTCTAGGATTGATTGATTTTATTTTATTTTGTAATAGTCATGAATATTCAAACATTTGAGTAATTATTTTATTTTATTTTTGAAATTTAGTGATCCAGATTAAAATTAGTCAAGTTTTAATTAGACCCAATAAGAATAAAACCAATCTAAGAAAATGCTCACTCACAAGCCTAAGATGCAAGCATACTAGAGAGACCACCCACATGAAGACTACCACTCATTTCACAAGATACTGTCTCACCTTTGATGACTCTTCTTTACTTCAGGCATAAGAAGACTATTCTCGCCAAAACTCAAATAGTACATTTGAGTAATTATTTTATCTTATTTTTGAAAGTTGGTGATTCAGAGTAAAATTAGGTAAATTCTAATTAGACCAATAAGGACAAGACCCATTCAAGAGAATGCTCATTCATGAGCTTGAGATGCGAGCTCCCTAGAGAGACCACCCACATAAAGACTAGCATTTATCTGACAAGATACTAGCTCACCTTCAAGGACTCATATTCGTCCTTACCATAAGAAGGCTATCCTCATCAAAGCTCAAACATCCATAGGATAACTTACTGTAACAGATATCACCCATCAAGTACGCAAGGGAAAGCATGTTAGTATAATGACTACCCCTTGTAGTGCTCCCTCACACTATCACATATGAAGCCGCCATTTGGAAAATGACCAAGTATACATATGGTGTCAACAAAATTGTTAGCAGAATATTCACTTGTCTTATCAAGTCAGAGATCATCATTTTGCAATTGGGATGCCTCACATCTAAGCCCACGGTGGACTCAATAGTGAGCTTTTTGGAGTATAAAAGGAGAAAGGCACCACCATATTGAGGTAACTGACTTTTCATACTCTCATCTCCTTCTTCTCACTCAAAGATTTACAAGATATAAGAAAGTTCATAAAATATCATGAATTTTCAATTATTTTTCTAAAATTTTATTTCTGTACGAAAATGTATTATTCTAATATTTTATTTATTTACGCAAATATTAAAGTTATATTTTATTAAATTATATATATTCATACTATTTGAATATGTATTATTAATGGTAGTTTTATTTAAATATTATATATGTATATAAAAATTGAAGAAGGATTATATATTTAATTATAAAATATTATAATGGTTATTTGGAAAATTTATATTTTGATATCGGAAATTAATATTATGTTCGATTAATCTAAATTATATTGTTAATTATATAAATTACCAGGAGTTCGGAATTTTATTATAATTACTATTATTATGAATAAGTTTTATAAATTGAATATTATTATGTAATTATGGTTTGTTATTATTATTTCCAGTATTATTATTATTATTATTATTATTATTATTATTATTATTATTATTATTATTATTATTATTATTATTATTATTATTATTATTATTATTATTATTATTATTGTTTTATATATATATGAGTTTATGTTGTAAATTAAAAAGAAGGAATGGAGCAATTTGATTGGTTGTGAAGGGAAAACGGGACCGGATATGGAAGAAGCAGAAACGAGAAAGAGAAGGAAAGAAGAAAGAGAGAGGAGGAGAGAGAGGGCTGCGAGGTTGGAGGACCACCATCCGGCTGGAAGTGGGCTGCACCGCCACCACCAGTGGCTAGCCCACCATCTAGAGATCTCAGAGGAAGCAGTGGCACTCCGATCGGGCAGTGGACAACAACGTAAGCGAGGAGAGAAGGACCCGCCGGCCCGGAGACTTTAACTCCAGTTTTTGGCCGATTCCGGCAGCTAAATCGAGCAAAGCCGGTTCCATTCGACTCCTGGTGATGAGAGCTTTCGTTTGGTACCTACCTCATCCCCTGAGACTCACTGGAAGCGAAGATCAGAGATGAGGAGCCGAACGGTTGAAGACATTTTTCGGCGAGACGGCGGTGACTGACGGCGAGTGGAAGTGATTTTCATGATCTTGGCGTTGAGGTGAACCTGCTGGTGTGAAGATCGCCCAGATCTGCCACCGGCAGCGGCGGTGCATGGCCAACCGGCGTGACTCTCGACATTCATTTGATTGAAAATTGTGAGGGTAAACCCGAAACTCATTTATTTCAATTAATTGATGTATAATATGTTTAGCATATTATAGTTTGTAGTTGTTAAGTGATTGTTGAAATGTGTTGATGAGTATGAGTTGGAAGGACCCAGGAGGGGTCATTAGTATTGTATTGGGTAGTATTGACTGTTAAGCCTGTTTTAGAAGTGTTTTGTGTTCTGTTGACTTGGGGTGATATCCGAGTTTAGTGAGGTTCTATCGATATCTCAATAAGAATCTTAATGTTTTTTAAGTTATGTCTAGATATGTGAGTCGTTCATATCCTAATGATATCCTTTGTTGTCCAGTGTCGGTGTTTTGGCGTCTTTCTAGTTCCAAAGGCTGCACTTCCGAAGGAAGCCAGTAAGACGCGTCGTCAGTTAAGTGAGTGATACTCCCTAATATGTTATTCTGTTTTCATATGCATCTACATTTACTGTATGTATATATATATGTATATTATGCACTATTATTGCATAGATGCATGTGACATTTGACTGTGAATGGTGAATCAATATTCTATGCTATACTGTGATTATGGTTAACAGATAGAGATCGGGAGGATACAGTACCACCTAGGATCATGGGTTTGATTGTGAATATGATTCCGATTGTAACTATGATGCATTGAGAAGATGAGCTATGATTGGTAGATGTTGGTCGGGCCTGCTTATCGCTAGGGCCGCTATCAGTCGAGTTAGGTCTGCTTGGTACAGACCAATGACGGCCGGACCCATTGGACATAAGAGACAAAGTATTGGATTGAGAGAGCCAGGATAGAGGGATCGGCTCCCCATATTGGTTATTAGTGTGGTACTATGGATCGTATCCCGTCCTTGCTTGATTGTATGATTTGTCTATCTCTGTGACATGGTGCATAGCACGAACATTAGAAATCTACCTATAGGACACCAGTTAATGTATTAGTTAGTATTATTCACTGAGTCGGACGCTCATTCCTGTTCAATTTGTTATTTTTCAGGTCAGGAAATGAGCTGGTGAAGTAATTGTAAACTGAGTAAACTGCCAATTACCATTCGGCAGTAGTTTGTATTATTGAGTATTGATAAGTGTAAATAATATATGTATAATTATATTGTAATTATAAAACTCCGCAATGTTCCCTTTATTACCTGTATTTTATGTGATTATCAGTTGCTATGTATTTTTTGAGTTGAGACATTGTTTGTTAAGCAGAATCCAATTGTATGATAATAATATTATATTTATGAGATAATTGAGTTATTAGCCCAGCGTGACTTTGTTTTAAGTTGATGTTGGGTTGGATCTGCTTAACTTGTGTGGGCCCATAGCCCTATTGTGGGATAGTTTGTTGGGTTGTGTGAGGTCAGGCTTACTACAGACACTGGTAGCCATGTGCATTTCCTGTGTTCTAGTGCCGGTCACATGTCCTCGGGTTCAGGGCGTGACAGTTCATCTTTTTTCTTATAGCTCCTAAGACTCTATTTGCATCATATTTTTTAGTGGGCTAGATCCATTAAAAGGGCCCATTAATGGGTTAGGCCCAAAAGAACAATAGTAGTCTATGAATGTCCATAGACCAAGATCAACAAGTCAAGATATGGTTGATATTCCATATAACTATGGATAACTCTAGACAAGTTCTCTAATAATTACTAGATGTTACCAACAGTTGAGTCATCCTAGAGAAATGGAGCAGAATTTACTGAACTACAGCAGTAGTGGAGAGATTATTTCCCTCAGAAATATTTAAACTAATGCGTATCCTATTGTACAGCTCCTAACCAATTAATTACTCAAGTAGTCTTAGCCTTTTATCAATCTCATCAAGCAAAATCTATCATCAACTTCTTCTTCAACCTTCAAATTTTTTAAATTTACTGTAATTACTGTATGATATCTTTTTATTCCATAATTGTTACTTTGTTTTCATATTTACTGTTGCTTTTCAATTATTTCCTTATTGATTGCTACTAAGAGTTCAAAAGTACTGTGGTAAAAAAATCTAAATATCCATAGTCACTTGATTAAAAGTAAAAAAAAAAAACACAATTTACATGCTCATGCATTTTCACTCGCACGTGACATATTCGTAAAATTACCTAACTATCATTGTGCCAAAGTTTACAACCAATAGACTCCATTACTAACTTAAGCATCAAAGAGTCTTTGTTGAGCACAAGGTTTGACACCTTAATACTTTTTTCCATCATGCAAGTCTAAGAGTCCAGTCTAAAAAAGATCCAGTCCATCGTTCATTTTGATCAAATTAAGATTGATTAGTTGGTACTAGTATTAACTTTTTATTAATTGTAATTGAAAAATACAATATCTTATTATAAAATAATAATAAAATAAATAAATAATAAGATAAATAAAATTTTTAAAAAAGAAACAACATAAAATCATCAAGAGAAACCTAACAATTTGGGCAGGCAATTATGGATGTCTTCAAATTGATGGCAACAAGCCACCGTTTCAGTAATAGCATGAGAGTAGGAAATGATCTGTTTCTTTTTAAAATGCATAAATTATTAGCTGGAAATCATGATTAGGCCATTGGGGCTTTAAACTAATCAGGCAAAAGTCTACATCTTTGTGATGATTAAGAATTTATCCAATGCAAGAACAGATGGGAAATATATAACCGTTTTTCTAACGAGTGACACTCGTTAAGAATTTATTCAAGAGATAATTGTTATATTTATTACATAATTTTTCTAACGTAATAAAATCTCAGGGCTTCGTCGCCCTAGACAAAAATTATTTATATATATATTTTTTGCTTTTTGAGATGCAAAATTACTGGTTAAATTTTTATATTAAAGTTTAGAAATTAAAATTTTCTGATTAATAATATAGTCAAATTATTTAATCTTCCCAGTGAAAAAATTTAGACAAGTAAAGAATAAAGAATAAAAAAATATTTATTTTATATCGTTGTTTTCAGTATATAGAGAAAATTTTTTAAGGTTAAAATTAATGCACAATATGATTATAGCTATTTATTAAAAAATAATCAATCAAAAATAATTATTGTCCTAAAAATTAGAGTTTCGATAATGTTAATTTTAAAAAAAATATATAACTTTAATTGTAATGTTATTAATAAAAAAAATATAATGTTAATTATAATTTTAATAATAAAAAATAGATAATATTTTTTAACCAGATAAAAAATATGTAATTGATAACATTTTTATTAACTGAAATAATATCATTAATTATATATCAATAATCAAAAAATACAAATTTTTAAGTGAGAAAATAAGTAGTTGAAAATATTTATTAAGCTAAATAATAGATTAAGGTTGTTTAAAATTTTAAGATTTTTTTTTAAATTACAATTTTAACAAGTTAAAAATTTTAAAAATTAATGATTTATTTGATTAATACATTTGAAAATTTCAAATACTACGTTGTGTGCATTAAAAGAAAAAACAAAAAAAAAAAAGGAAATACGGCCCCTTCTTTTTTGGGAGGCCCGGCTTATGCCTTAAGCCGCTAAAATATGATGATGATCTTATCTTTTTTTTATTTTTTATTAAATAATAAATTTATTTCAAAATATTAGTAATTTAAAATTTTAATATATAAATTAAAAAATTTATTAAATTGTTATAATTTGAAAATAAAAAAATTAATTTTTTATTTTAATATAAAAAATAAAAATAATTAATATAAATATTTTAATAGAGAGATAAAGAAGAATAAAATTAAAAAAAATAATGAATATCTTTTTAAAATTATAAAATAATAGATAAATTTTAAAATAAAATTTTAAAATAGTAAATATTTTAGAAGAGAGTGAGTACAAAATTAATCCCATCCTGTCATTCTAAGTTCCAATTCCATAAAAACTCGGCATTTGAAATTTAACAATAAAAAATAACAACAATGATAAAAGATAAACCTTCGGTTATTCCCTTAAATGGAATATACAAGATTCTGACAATTAATTCACTGTTGGATACGTTTCCTATTTTAAAATATCTGCTATGTTAACTTTTTTTTAAATATCTGTGATTTTATAATTTTAAAATATATTTATTGTTTTTTTAGTTTTACCATCTTTATTTTTTATTAAATATTTACATTCATTTTTTTCTACATCAAAATCAAAAAGGACATTTTATTCTTTTTTACCTTAGAATAACAATTTATTTTTTTTTAATTTGTGTACTAAAATTTTAAATAATAGATATTTTAAAATAAATTTTATACTAATCATAAATATCATGTGTAATAAAATAATTTAATATACATGCAGAGAAAATCTTTTTTTTTTATTAAGTAAAACAGTAAATTGATTTGTACTAAGTCTAATTTACAGTTGGTTTGTATAAGTATTTAAACAAGAAAGGGCAATTTATATAAACAAATGTAATTAATCTACCTTCCCAAAAAATATATATATATAATTTACCCTTTTTTGCGAATGTACATTAAGCTCAACTTATATGAAATTCAAATTATTGATAAAAAATTTCAAGTTGATCTTTATATACAAAAGGAGCTAGGCCTATTGCACGGCGAAGACCCTTCAATGCTCAAGTTAGTGTTGAGCTAACTGGCAAAGTGGTCTAAAAGAAGGAATACCCTTCTTTCATGACCTATGATTTTAGAGAAGGAATGGAATTGAGAAAATATATAGATCAAGCTACCTCAAGTGGAAGACAGGTTGTCTCCTTTATACCTTGAGTACCAACATCATGCATGGACAAATGTCACTGTGTAGTTCATTTATGAACATTACATGATATTTATCAATTTGTGTAGGAGCTGGCTAGAGGCTATGACCTCATGAGTGTCAAAACATAATCTACCACTTTCGAGTGAGTTATTCATGGCAGGTGGTGCTCTTGCGAGTCTGACATAGAGTGAGCAGCATAATGCCATGGTTGTGTGCTCTATTGATGTGAGAGGTATCAAGAGAGAGAAAAGTGGTCCCTAGATGCCTTATTGAGGAAGGAGTTCCTGATGAGCTGAAAGACTTTAGGCTTAATTAAGTGAAGACTCTTAGCGAGGCGAAGTAGCTCACATTGATGGGCTTTGCTTCATTGAGCCTAATAATCCTGGCATATTTCATCCCTTATTAAAGGGCCCTTATTTCATCAAAGTACATGCCAACGACTTCAGTTGAAACAGTTTGCTTCACTTATTGTGTTGTATTACACCACTACTTTGCTAGGCGATTTGATTAGACTAGGTGGATTATCTCAATTGAAGTAACTTCAAAAAGAAGTTTTATGTCTGCTGGTTTTTTGATAGCTAAGGATGTTTCATCAAGTGTGAATCATTTATGGGTAATAGCTGACACATGGCTTCAGTAACAGCTGCAAATTTATTAGAATAATTATGGTCGTCTTCTTGATTTTCTCGACGTAATGATGGGAGCGATTTTTTTGAAAACTAATTTAAATATTTTTTCCCTTTTTTTGTTCTTATTTTTTAAGGTTTCTCACACTTTATCTTTCTCTTCTCGTTCTTTGCCTTCTCGCCTCTTGCTTCCAGTTTCATTCTTTTTTGCTCAGAAAACCTTAAGTCCTTTGTTATTTTTCTCCTTTTTCTCTACATCCATGGCTCCTAAGGATGACTAGCGATATTTCCTCATCAACTACTAGCATAACGTCTCTCCCATTGCCACAAAGAATGATTTATGCTGCTATGACAAAAGAGTTCAACCACCGAGTTCTAGAACCTCATAAGAGAATCTTTACTAACTTGAGGGATCACCGGCTAAAAGAGATCTCCAAGGACTACTACCATTACATCTTTTCTAGAGGCAAATCGAATTTGGTTTATAATTCTCTCTAAGTCCATTCTTGGTGGCCTGCTTCAACCATTTTGGTATCAATCCCATGACCATTCATCAAAATGACATGAAGGACCTCCACTTCTTTAAGGTGGCTTGCAAGGCTTTAGATGTGGTGCCTACCTTAAGAACATTCCAAGTCTTCTACAAATTTATTAAGTCCACCAAAGATATAGCTTACACAGCTAAGTAAGACTAAGGTGCCACATCTTTACTGGGAAAGAGAACAAGGTCACTAAATGGGCGAACAAGTTTGTTGTCATAGTTCATACTGACAGAAAGATCCTAGAAGGCTCAGGGTTCAGGTTTTCTAGTCACTAGATAACTCCTATGACTAATCTCTCTGATTGGCTAGAGGAAATGACTGATGACGAGCTCATCACCATTAAGACTTTTAGAGAAAGTGTGAGTTTGATATCAAAACTCTAGGCACTTGCCTAACCTTAGAAGAAGCTAAAGGTGTAATCATGCTTTAACAAAGCGTCTCTTGGTGCTTGGATAGTGTATTACTCTTTTTTATTTTTTCTTGAAATGAACTAATTTTTGCTATTGATTATTTCAGTGCACAAGATAGATCCCAAATACTGGGTAGAGTTAGAGCGTAAAACTTGTCAGGTACATGCTAAGAAGCCCCTTAAGGATTCCCTTCCCTTTTCTGGATGTTGCAAGTGGGGAGCTCGGTTTTGCACCTTTGAGGATTTAGACCCTTATTAAATACTTATCAAAGGGGTTAGGACATAGGGGGTCCTTCGATCATGGCATGGACCAAGATGAAAAAGGCTTCTACCAGCTAAGCCAAAGCATAAATATTATTAAGGCTGATGTTGTTGCTATTGCTACTACTGCGAAGAAGCCTAATTCTTCATCTGCTAAGCTTTAGTTGCTAGGAAGTGCAAAGAACTTGCTGCTCCTAAGAAGAAGCTTGCACTTCATGATAAAAGCTCTAACAAAGATGACAGGCATCTTTAAGCCATTTTGAAGAGATCTAGGTTGGAGGCTACTCTGGGCCCTGAAGTGCTAACAAATACAATCAATCTATTAGTGTGATAGACCCTTCGACTGGAGATCTTCAAATTCTTAGGTTATAGTGGATAAGGCCTCCACTATAACTCATTTTGAAACTCTAATTGTTGATGACCCCTTAAGTTAGTTTATTCACTTTGCACACTTAAAGGTATTGTGTTGATATTTTTGACATGTCTAAATGAGCTATTCTTTCTTGTAAATTTTCTTGTAGGGACTGCTTCTGCAGTCCCTCCTGCTGAGATAGAAGTGGACTTGGATGAGTTTATGTTTCTGTGGAGGGACCCTCATATATTCCTTCTTCGGCACTTCTTACTAATGAAGAATTTTTAAATTCAGATTTTTAAAAAGGGTCAGAGCTTAATGTCAAAGCTACTCCTATGGATGACCGAAGAGTTGATGACCATAGTGATACTCCATCCTTTAAGATGAACCAAGCTCCTCCTCTCATGACCAAAGAGGAAAGTACCAAGCGAGATGGGGAAGGTAGTCAAAGGTCTAAATATCAACACCACTATATCCCTAGCTTCACTTACATCAAGAGGAAGGAGACCACTACTGATAGGTCGAAAGTATGAGTTTGCTGTCTCTGTCCACCTTGGAGGGTGCAACCGCCACTAGTTACAGCTGTATGAGGGAGGTGCATGCTAACCCTACCTTAGCAAACAAATATCATCCTATGAGTCTTAATTTACTGAACGGGCACACCATGGGTGTTTTTGATGGGTTAAGCAGTACCCTAGAGATGGCGGTGGTAGATAACTCTATGGAGTTTACTATTGACTTTATTCTTGCTCTTTGACCATTCCCTAAGACTTTCAATCAAACCCTAACTTCTAGCATTAAGTTGATCCAAAGAGAGATGTGGAAGGCTTAAGATGTAACATCACTTCAATCATGCGCAATTGTATAATAGCTCATTAACAACTTATTGTGATTGATTGATTTGGTTTTTCTTGTAGAATTTAAAGACTGGAGAACCTTGCTAGGGCGCTTCTTTACCAATGATAATTATTATACAAAGGCTTGTGATGCTGCTTTGAAGTATAAGGAAATTATATACAAGCAGTGAGCTAACCTGTAGTGTCTCTAGTATCAATTGGATAAAGCCAAACAAAACAAGGTTTCCTCAGAGGAACTTTATAAGTTGAAAGCAGAAAATGCCAAGTTGAGGGTGAAGGAATGGTGGAGCCAAACACAATGAAAGGAAAGTGGTGAGGTGAAATTTCAAACATTTTAAAATTTTACTTCACCCAATTTTGGTCCAAAATTCATTCAAGCAATCACTTAATTTGTGTGTAAAACACATATGCATATAAAGAAGAAGGAAGAGTAATCATATTACCTCTTATAGGTTCCTTCTTTCTTTATCAAAGAGCTTCCCAAGTGTGAAGCCTCTAGATCATCCACATCTAGCTCACTTCCAAGTCTCCTCCTGGTTTCTTTGGTGTTTTTGAATCACTCTCTCGGTTGCCCAATTTGATTCAGGTTTTTTCCTCAAAAACCTTCAGGAAGTTTAAGGTTTCTCTTTGGTTTGTTTTGGACTAAACAGATTTTTAATTTGCAAGCAATTGTTCTTTCATAAAGAACAAAGAAGAGAATTGAAGATCAAAAAAAAAATTCAAGAAACACTTTCTTCATATTTTCTTTCTATCTCTCAAATCTCTCTCAAGATGCTTCAAATGAAAATGTGTTTCACTTACTTATGAAGAAAAATGAACATAAAACCCTTTTATACTTATTTTCTTTAAGACTTAACACTTAAGTCTTCATAAAGACTTAAATGCCCTTTCACATTCTTCTAGCTCACCAATTGCTGAAGGGGAAAATTTAACTTTACTTCTTCAAATGGTGAAATGAATATTATATTCTTTAGGGGTAAAATGGACATTTCTTTTAGCCAAAAGATGTCATTATAATTTTAACTTTAGTAGAAAATTCTCTAACCCCTAAACCCATCATACGGGCTTATGAATAGTGAATTTTCTCTAACCCCTAAATTGCCTCTTTTCCATATCACATATGAGCTTAGGCCATATCACATGTTTTAAGGATTTTCACCAAGCTTAAAATTAAGTTTTTGATTTAGTGCAAATCAATTTTCGATTTAATCTTTCTCATTTGCAACATATACAAAATAAGATTTAATTGAATAGAAATCTTCATAGATTAAACATCAGGATATGCTAGGATCCTTGTAAATTTAATTACATGTTTAATCATTTTAACACTAATCAATTAATTAAACACTTTAATTAATTATTATGGTAAACCTTTTACACTTGAAAGGTGATCACTATTGGGTGTGTGACTTTTTAGGTTCATGTGTAATTAGCAATGGGATTGAGAAAATATTTTTCTCTACTAATGTGAAATTCTCACTTCACACTTAGTCCCATAAGTCGTGAGGGACAGCTAGCATTCCATGTCATGATTACCTAATTAGAAATGAATATTTATAATTGATAACTTTAAACATCACATGGATCATCGATCATAAATCATCATGCACTATGTGAGGCCTTACCTGAGCACCGGTCCGATCTGCTAAAAGGAATCAAAATGCTCATTTGGAAAAGGACTCACGAGAAAGATTTCGGGCTTATTTTTGATAGGTTTGAAAATTATTTCTTAGAGTTGTCACCTTAATTTATTTTTATTTGAGAAAATATAAGGAAAAAACTCATTTGACTCCAATTATTACCCAAGGGAAAAAAGATCACTAGCCTTGAAATCAAAGAGGATTCAGGGACTAGGTTTTTAGTTTAATTTAACAAAATAAGTTTGGCTAATGAATATAAGAGTGACTTAAAATATATTTCATGAACAAATTAAAATGCATGAATAATTTATAATATGCATGATCATTCATCTATTCAACAGTAAAGTAAAAACACTGTTAAGGTTTGAAATAAGGGAAAGTAAATATTGTAACTTAGTTGATACCTCATTTGGCCTTTATAGGTTCTAGGGAAGTCACATATTCCCAAAACTAAGCCTAATAATAAAGTAAAAGAAAACAAAATAAAAGCAAGTGAAGAAGGTGATGGAGGGAGAGTTGGTTAATTTTAGTTGGATTCGATGCCTGAACCAATCATGCCTATATATCCCTTTGAATGGGAATTAAAATCTACGCAGTTCTCCCTTCTTACGAAGGGGTTAGTTTAGCCTAGCCACTTTATCATATTTTGATTGATTGATTAAAAGAGGGTTGAGTTAATTAATTAATTTAATTAATTATCGAGTTGATTAACTAGCAATCTAGATGAATCAATTTAATTAACTAACTAAAAGAGGCAAGGAAATTTAGACAACAAAAAATTAAAGAAAAAGGGGCTGACCTTGGACGACGGGCGGCAGCGGCTAGCTTTGGTGTGCGGTGGCTAGCTTTGGATGGTAGGCGGAGGCTAGCCTTAGTTGGAAAAATGAGCCTTGGGCAATAGACTTGCCTTGAACAGGTGGGCAGAAAACCTTTAACTAATCGGGTAGGAATCAAGGAGAAACCCCCCAACTTGCTTTAAGAAGCAATGAGCAAATGCAAAGTATTTTGCTTGAAGTAATACTTTTCAAGCTTTGGAAGTTGGTCTCTTAAAGTGTGGAGAGGCCTTCTATATAGGAGGATTTGGGCATAGAATGCATCAAATTCCAATGTGGGATTGCAAAAAAACATATTTTTACTGGAGTTGCCGTAGAGCTCTTTGCAACATTGCCGCATAGGCTTCTACCATTCCGCAAAGGCCTTTACAGCAACGGGTCTGTTTTCACCCGTTTTACTGTTTTCACCTGTTCTTACTTGTTACTCGTCCATTTTTCATGATTTCAGTTGCATTGTACTTATTACTTAGTCCTGGATGATAAAAGGGTTTAAATGCCAAAAAGAAGTGTTTTGATTTTTCCATTTTGAGAGTTTTTTACTTCTGAAAGTCTGTTTACCAAGCCTAAATGCTTTTAAGGTTCAAGCACATACTGGAAGGTGCAAAATTAAGGGTTCACATAGTAGAATCCCTTCATTAAAGATCTCAATCTCGGCTAGGATAATAGTTTATTTCAAACCCTAATGTGCCTCGATTCTATGTCTTTATCTCGGTTCTAATTCTTGATGAGATTAGATTCTTAAGATAAACTCTTTCTAGTGAATCTCACTATCGTGGCCAAGAACTTAAGTGTTAAGAATAACCAGATAGCATAGGATCTTAACCTTGTTTACTTGAGATAATGACTTCTATCTTGGCAATCACTTACCTCTATACATAACAAATTAGAACCATCAAATGTCATATATCCATATATGAATAGTACATCTAAGCAGTAATAAATCGTAACTTTCTATATATGAGATATAGTATCCTTCAAGTCAAAGGATTATATGCACTATTATGACCTGGATGATAAATAATTGACAAGTAGTAAAACCCCATATTATTATCATCTAACATCATAGTTTGAGTATTCATCCTATGAATATCCACTTATTTGTATCAACATCACATGTCAACCAACATGAGACTCACTACCTCTATAATATTATATATCACATACTGATTATAGAAAACAAACAGAAGTGATGGTTTTCCAAAATTAATGATATCCAATCATTAATCCTATAACTATGAACATATTTAAAATATTTGCACAAGAGCAATCTATCTCACATATTCTTAACACTTGAGAATATATCCTCTTACAAATATTTAAGGACTATATTTAATAATATGAAACTCCTTTCACATTATGAATATATTAACGTGCCAATGGGAATTAATTTCTACTATTACGTAACTATTATATGGCTCCTAGGGCACATATTGCTATCAGAGGGAGGACTATCTGTATTGGGAAGGCAGATTCAAGCAAATTTAGGGGGAGCTAAAGAAGACAGCCCAACAATTCGAGGCAACAATTTCTTTGCTTTAGCTATCATTAAGTGAAAAATATAAAAAGATCGAAGAGCTCTAAACTGCCCTATTTGAAGCGAAGGAATGGTAGGAAGAGTCACAGCAACAAATCAACTAGCTCAAGAATGATATGGATGACTTGGAGAATCTCAAGGGGGAGCTTTGGATAACTAAGAATGACCTTCACTCCATGGATGAGGCTTTGAACATTGCCCTATTAAATTCCAAAGTAACTGATCAATGTTGTTTACAGGCTGAATAAGATGGAACTACAGACTTCTTGAGATCAAAGAGCTATCAAAAATGAGTTGCTATTTGAGCAATGTCTCAGGTTGTCAAATTTTACAACAAGGCTTTGGACGAAGCAGCCAAACATTTTCCTGGAGTATTGGCAAAGTTTCCCAAGAGAAAACCAAAGGAGCTCCCTTCTATGCTAAATGAGTCTGAGTTTGCTATAACTTTTCCTCCTATACTAGACTTTACAGCTATTACTTTAGTCTTTAGGACTATTTCTCTTACTCAACCTATTGAAGAGCTTGCTTTTATTCCTTCCTCAAAGTTAATAGGTGGACATTCTTTGACTCAACTGTTTGAGCCTTCAAATGAACCTCCTCTATTTCCAACTCTTGACTCATTAAGCCAAACTTTGGTTGTCAATGCTCCTGAACCAATTGATGGCATTTTAATAGAAGAGGCGGCCATAGCTTTAACTTCTCATTAGCTCACTGATGATCCTAGTCCTAGATCTTGAAGACCTTGTGTAGTCTTGATTTTTAAGATACACTTGATCTGTATATAATGTTTTTATATATTTTTGTCATACAATAAGCTGCACTAATTTTTCTAATAATTCATAATACTTAATACATAGCATTTTGCATTTTGTTTTATTTTGCTATTGTTAAATTACTTTGATGTTAATTTGTATCAAACGAACTTAGAAAAGACTGTTACGAACTTACCAGCTTGTTTGCTTATCTTGCATATTTGTCTGATTTTCTCTCTCTTACAAAAGAAGAGAAAACATTATCTCTTTTTGATTATGTGTCTTTGGCTTTACTTTTTTATGCTTTCATAAAATTGCTTGATGCTTTAGGTATTCATCATTTTAGGTATCTTATCCATTTTAGGGCACTTGATGCCTTGTTGAGGGCTTTTGCCTCGTTTAAAGGGTTTCATTACTTGACTAGTGTAGGACTTAGATGCTATAGCTTAGCAAAGGCTTTTGCCTTACTTAGAGGGCTTCACTACTTGAACTGTACAGGGCCTAGATGCTTTGCTTTGACAAGGGCTTTTACCTTACTTGTAAGGCTTCACTGCCTATACAACATAGGGTTTAGATGCCTTGCTTTGGTAAGGGCCTTTGCCTAGCTCAAAGGGATTCACTGCCTAAGCAGCATAGGGCTTAGATGCCTTGCCTTTGCAAGGGCTTTTGCCTTGCTAGGAAGGCTTTGTTGCTTGACCAGCATAGGGTTTGGATGATGTTTTTCTCAATGACAATTCTTGTAAAAATACATAAAATTTGATCTAAACTTTCTTCTCATTAATAATTTTTACTGGTAATACATTTTGAGGTGTTGAACATTCCATGTATGAGAAATTTCAATAACTTCCATTGTTTCTAGCTTATAGGCAACTGGTCCAATGACCTTTTTCACTATGAATGGGCATTCTTAGGTTAGAACCAACTTGCCTATGCCTTCTCTTTTTCCTAAAGCTTCTAAGTACCTCACCACTAGATCCCTTTTAGCAAATACTCTAGCTTTCACTTTCTTGTTAAAGTAACCTATTGCCTCATGCTTGTAAGCAACCAGCCAAATATGTGCTTGACCTCTTAGCTCTTGTAGGAGGTCTAGGTCAATTATTCTGGCCTTTTCATTTTGCTCTTCTCCATAAAAATTCACCTTTCCACTTGGCATACCAATGTCAATTGGTATGAATGCTTCGGTGCCATAAGTTAGGCTAAAAGGAGTTTCTTTAATTGGTCCGTTTAGGTAGTTCTGTAGGCCCACAACATGTGATACAATTCATCTACCTAACTTCTCTCATACCTATCCAATCTTCTCTTGAATCTTTATAGGATAGTTTGATTCACCACTTCAGCTTGACCATTTGACTAAGGATGAGTTACAACAGAAAAGTGTTGGTGGATGTTAAGAACTTTATAGAATGCTTTGACCTTTGCATTGTCAAACTGCTTCCCATTATCACTAATAAACTGATATGGGACTCTAAATATGTAAATTACATTCCTCCATTAGAAATTTTATGACTTTATCGGTAGTGATGGTGGCTAGAGGTTTAACTTTCACCCATTTGGTGACTCTATACTACAAAGAGGAATTTTATGTGCCTTAAAGCTATGGGAAAGGGGCCAATAATGTTCATTCCCCACTTCATGAATGGCTAAGGTCCATATATGGGCACTTGCTTAGCAACTAGAACATTCTTACTGTTACTGAATTTCTGGTAGGCATGATATCTTCTAACTAGCTTCATAGCATCTTCTTTCATCCGAGGCCAAAAGTACCCTTGTCGAATTGCTTTGGTTGCCAAAGCCTTTCCCCCAATATGCATACCATAATATCCTTTATGTATTTTCTTCAACACATATTCCACTTCTTTGGGCCTTAAATATCTCAACCATAGAAGAGAATAGGCTTGCTTTTAGAGGATGCCATGGTGAAGAGAGAAGTAAGCACTTCGCTGTTTAATCTTCTTTGCCTCCTTCTGATTGTTAGGCAATTTGCCCTTCCCTAGGTTGTTTTTTATTGGGTCTATCTAGCATAGCTCATCATCATCAACTTCCATTGCATGTTCACTTTCCAATATACTTGGAAAAGCGAGGGACCCTATAAATATCCTTTGAGGCAAGTCAGCAAGATATGCAGATGTTAATTTACTAAAGTTATCTGCTTGGCAATTGTCTATATGATGGATCTTATGGAATTGCACTTTGACTCCTCGTTCCTACATCTTTCGCATAATTGCCCTAACCTTTTCTAAGTATTTAACCATATTTTCCTCTTTAGCTTCAAAATCTCCCCTTATTTGGCATATCACCAACTGTGATTTGCTATGTACTTTAAGGGCTTTTAGGTAAAGACAATCAATAAGGAGTAATCCCTGTATCATGGCTTCATATTCTGCAAAATTATTAGTAGTGGCAAAGTCTAAATGAAGGGCATATTCTAGTGAAATCCCATCATCTTTCTTTAGCATAATTCTTACTCTGCTTCCTTCTGCAATAATAGCTCCATCCATGTACAATTCCCATATCAAAGTGAAATTGAAAACTTCAACTACTTCAACTTCTTTTCTAAGCATTCTCCTTCTTCCATAAGTGGTCCAAATGAGCACTTAAAAATGAAATCAGCTAATGCTTGGGCTTTGATGGCTGATCTTAGCCTATGTTGTAGGCCATATTGACCTAGTTCAATTGACCAACAAAGCATTCTTCTTAGATTCTTAAGCTTGTGCAAGACGTTTTGCAAGGACTAGTCTGTTATCACCACTCCTTAGTGGGCTGACAGGTACATTTTGTATTTAATGGCTGATAAGAGCAGAGTATAAGCTAGCTTATTTAGTAAGATGTAGTTCAGTTCAGCTCCTTGTGTGAACTCTCAATTTTGCATCCAACTGCAACCTTAGTACCTACTGAGTTTAATTCGCTACGTGGAGCCATTAAGGTGGTCCCACTAGGTGGTTAGTTGGTGAGGGTTTGGGGATAGTGCCCCCAAAAAAAAAATTATTTTAGCCTTCAATTACATTGCCACTAGACATCCAAATTTCCTAAACTCCATACCAACCAATCTCTAAAAAAAAAAAAAAAAAAACTACCACGTCAACTACCATATGGCAGGCATGCAGT
This sequence comes from Reutealis trisperma, assembly GCA_947687605.1. Classification (NCBI taxonomy): domain Eukaryota; kingdom Viridiplantae; phylum Streptophyta; class Magnoliopsida; order Malpighiales; family Euphorbiaceae; genus Reutealis; species Reutealis trisperma. The sequence goes on along the minus strand of CANTUT010000074.1, from coordinate 779,611 downwards.
GCCATATTAGAACTGTGCGGCACTGCACACTCCTTCTGACATGGTGCCATACAAGCTTGGTGCGGCACCACACAGAGCGCTGCAACCTTGTGACGCCAGTAGACCCCTCTTGCATAGAAAATGACCTTTTTACCTCATTCAGTATAATTTTCAGCCCTTTCTAGGCCTACCCCTCATTGTCTTTTCACATTTTCACTACTTAAACTACTCTCAACTCCATTTGCCTATAATAAGCCTCCCATTTCCTCATTCTTCTTCACTCCTTGAATTTGACTAAATTGCTACCCTTAAATTCCTCTCTTTTTCTCCCTCCAATAACTCTCTCATTAATTAATTAATCTTTTTAATTAAGTAATTACCTCACCTTAATCAAGTTAATTAATCTTTTTAATTAACTAAAACTCTTTTTTTAATCACCCAATTAATTAATTAATTAATCTTTTTAACTAATTAATTAATCACTCTTTTTTCAAAAATCATTCTTTTTTGAAAAATCAAATTAATCATTTTTCTTAATCCACCCTTTACGCAAATTAATTAATTAATCCATCAATCCATCCGTTTCATCATATTAATTAGTTAATTAATTAATTAATCTTCTAATCAATCCAATTATCTGGTTCCGATAAAATAGAATTTCATTTTGGTAAAACCCTCCGCTAGTCAAAGGCAAAGGTATCAACATTTTTCCTCACTCTCAACACACCCAAACAAAAATCAATATGATCAACTCTTAAACGCCTCCACCTAATCGTGAAATGAACTACGTGAGTTTTGATCCCCATTCAATGGCATACATAGGTACGTTTGGAATCTAAATCTAAACCTCAAATCCAAATCTTAATCAATCCCCTTTTCCCTTTTTAATTAATGTAATTTATGGATGCTTCATTTTAATTTTCTCATTGTATTCATGTCATGTTCATACATTTAATTAATTGTCATATAATATTTTTCATCCATGAAATCAATTTTTCAAAGTCAAATTAAACTTAAGAGCCAAATTTAGATTATTTAAAACCTAAAACCTAGTCCCTGAACTCAACCTGATTCGAGACTACTGATTTTATTTTTGGGTAAATTAATCAAAAATTAATAAATTGGAGTCAATTGGGTTTTTCCTTAATTTTCTCATTTAAAAATAAATTAGGGTGGCGACTCTCGAAAATCATTTTCAAAATCAACCAAATCTAAACTCTAGGATTTCATCATGAGTCTAAACTTGAATGAGCATCCTGATTTCCTCTAGCGGACCAGGCTAGTGCTCGAGCGAGACCTCACACCTTGTAGTACCTTATTAAAGTAATAAATAGGCTTATGAACTGAACCTTCTTCTTTGATTAACGCTGAATTGATTGCTTGGTGCAAAGCAGATAGATAAATCAAGAACTCTTCTCTTAGCAAAGGTCTATTTAAAATCTATTTGGAGATCAGGAAGGATTTTAGCTCTATGAAAGCTTATTGATAATCATTTGTCCATGCAAAGGTCTCTGTTTTACTCAAACTATTGAGGGCTACTATCTTTCTTATCAATCTCTAAACCTCTTTGGTATTGTAAAGAGGAGCCATGTTTGGTATGGCCTTCATCTTGTCAGGATTTGGTCCAATACCCTGCTCGCTTACCATATACCTTAAAAATTTTCCTCCCTGTATGAAGAACACACATTTTTTAGGGTTCAGCTTCATTACAAACTAGTTGATGACTCTAAAAAACTCCACTAAATCCTAAATGTGGTCTTCAAAACTTTGACTCTTTATAATCATATCATCCATATAAGCCTCCAAATTTCCACCCAACTGGCCCTTGAAAATTTTATTTATAAGTCACAGGTAGGTTGCTTCGACATTTTTAAGTGTAAAAGGCATAGACACATAACAGTAGGTCCCTTTCTCTATGATGAAGGAGTTTTTCTCTTCGTCTTCGAGGTGCCTCTGAATCTAGTGATAACCTTGCTTCGCATCTAGGGAGGACAAGTACTCATAACCAATTGTTGGGTCAATGAACTTGTTGATCATTTGTAATGGAAAATAATTCTTAGGACATGCTTTGTTGAGATCGGTAAAGTCAAAACACATTTTGTAACTTAGCTTTCTTTACCAACACAACATAAGTGAGCCACTCAAGATGTTATACCTTTCTAGTAAATCCAACTTCCATCAGCTTGTCTTTTCACCCCAAAATATCTCTTTCTTTGCTTAATGGTCTTAAAAATAGGATCAATATTAAACTGATGGGTGATTACTTCTACGCTTACTCTTTTCATTTCTGCTGAGGTCCATAAAAAATGGATAAATTGACTTTAAGGAACTGATGAGCCTCCTCCTTTTTCTCATCAGTGAGAGAAGAATTCATTTGTAGATACATCTAAGGTTCTTCTTCATTTACAAGAAACTTCCCGAGCTTCCTTACAGGTTCTGTTCTTTGTTAAGGTATCCACTCCTTTTCTGCGGCCTCCATCATTACTACTTCTTTAGATGCCACCGAAGTAGTACTCCACTTTCTCTTTCTTTTATATTCTTCCTTAGAGTTTCATACATATAGAACTCCTCTCCTCTTAGTATGGGGATAACCATTCTCTTCCTCCTGATATTAACAAAAGCATCCAATTTGTAAATAAGTGGTCAGCCCAATAGAATGTTATATGCTAAAGGTATTTTGATGAAAACAAAGGTTGCCAATACTATGACATAATTTGGGGCTATGCCTACTATAAATGGTAACTTGGTTATTCCTGCTACAGGTACTTCACTTCCATCAAGTGTACAAGCTATATTGGTCAACTATCCTAGATCTTCCTTTTTAAGTCCCATCTTCTAATACACTTATGCTGTAATTAAGTTTACCGAGCTGCCATCATCCACTAGGATTCTCTTCACCATATAATTCACGATGACAGCTTGGATTACCATTAGGCTTATATAAGGAGATCTCAGGCTACCTCTATTTTCTCTAGTGGCCCATGCTCTATCTCCATTGGAATATACGAACTCAAGCTCTTCCCTTTTCCTAGCTAAGCCTTAGCCTTGTTCTTACTTGCAGGTTCTTTGCTAGGCCTCTTATTAAATAATGAATTGCTCTGGATGGCCCGTCATTCTTGATTTGTTTTCCTTTATCTCTATTTGATTCATTTCCCCTTTTGCTGGTCCTTTAGACAAATTTATGGAGATAGCCCTATTTGATGAACCTCTCTATCTCCTTCATGAGCAATCTACAATCATTTTTATTATGGCCATATGTATTATGGAAGAGACAGTACTTTGTTTTGTTCTTTAGCTCAGGTGTTTTTCTCATAAGCTTTGGTCTTTGCTAAATATCTTAGTCTTGATGAGTAGCAAACACCTTGGTTAAACTGACATTAAGAGGAATGACCTTTGAGGCATTGAAGCATGAGTGAATGACGTCTACCAGAGCCTTTTCTCCTCAACCCTTCTTGTTGACCTTCCCTTCGATCTTTCCCTTCTTATTTCTTCCTTGATTTTTTCTCTATCTTCTTTGAAGTCTCATTCCTCTTTCTTTTAGCAAATTGGCTAGAGTGATAGATATCATCTTAGCGAATATACTTTTAGGCTAAAGTCATAGTTTCTTCTAAAGACTGTGAGGGATGTCTGCACGAAGCTTTAAAGCAGTATATATGAGTGGTACCATTTGGAGTGCTCCAATTGCTTGAGCTTAGTCTAACTTAGTCACTTTCATGGCTTCTTTGTTAAAGTGAGATATATAGTCTATAAGAGATTCACTATCTGTTTGTCTTATTTGCTCTAAAGACTAAGTCCTCCCTTTTATAGGAATGCTAGCAGCAAACTTGTGCATAATACTATCTATGAGGTATCTAAAGGAATTGATAGTTCCCTCCTCTAGTCTATCGAACTGCCTTGTAGTTGCTCCTTTTAGTTAGCCCCTTAAAGGTTTTACACAGCACTTCGTCACTAGTTTTTAAGAGCTCCATAGCATGTTTATAATCCAAGATGTGTACTTTAGGATTACTTTCACCATTATATCTTGTTATGGTTGACAGTTTGAACTTCTCTAGCATCTTGTACTCATTAACTAATGAAAGGAGACTTTAAGGTGAATACTAAGTTCCTATCTAAGGCTTTCTTTCCTTTTCCCTCATCTAGCTCCTCTAAGAACTTCTTAAGGGTCCCCTCTATCTCCTCAACATTACACTGATCTAAAGTTTCTTAGCCTCCTCGACCTCTCGTATGCGAAGAGAATTCTACCTGGGATTGCTCTCCCTCCCCTTGTTGGATTGTCTTCCCAAGCATTCTCTTTTTCTTTCTCTTTTCTTGTCATTCCTTCAACTATGTTTGTTGCCATCAGCCCTGTTGTGGTGGTGAGAATGCCTATCCTTGGAATAATTTCCATTTTCAGCATGTAAACTCCTCTCTGGGTTTTGTATTCTCCCTGTTTAATGGTGGAGAAATTCCATCTCTCGAGGAATCTTCTCTCTCTACTCTTCCTATTATTGATGGTAGTTGTTTCTTTGGTCCTTGCCTGTATTTGTTTTCCTCCCTTGCTAGAGTACCTTGCATGGCTAGGGTAAAAATGAGTTGTCTATTTATACCTAGCCTTTATATAGTGTCTGGAATTGCGCTCTCATTTTGTGGAAGATGGGTTAATTGATTAGAAGCTTGTACCACATGGGCAAAGGTGTTGATAAATTACAAAGTAGTGTGAGGCCTCACCTGAGCACCGACCCGATCCGCTAGAGAGAATTAGGATGCTCAATCAGGTTTAGACTCATGATGGAACTCTCAAATTCAGATTAGTTGATTTTTTTTTCAAAAATGATTTTGGGAGTCGCCACCATAATTTATTTTTTAAATGGAAAAATTAAAGAAAAAACCTTATTGACTCCAATTCATTAATTTTCAATTAATTTACCCATGAATAAAATTACTAGCCTCAAACCAAGTTGAGTTCGATGACTAAGTTTTTAGTTTTAAATAATCGCTATTTGGCTCTCAAGTTTAATTATGACTTTAAAAATTAATTTTATGAATGACATTTATAAGATGATAATTATCAATAAAATGCAAGAACATGGCATAAAATCAATTTTGGGATTGTATTTGAGGTTTGGATTTAGATTTCAAATGTGCCTACATATCCCATTAAATGGGGATCAAAATCCACGTAATCTGTTCCACGATTAAGTGAAGGAGTTTAGGAGTTGATTGGATTGATTGATTTGATTTGGGTTTGTGGGTGAGAGGAGAAGGCTGATATCTTTGTTTTAGGCGAGCGGAGAGTTTTACAGGATCGAAATTATATTTTATTGGGACCAGGTGATTGGATTGATTGGGAGATTAATTAATTAACTAAAATAATTAATTAATTAATTAATATGATGAAAAGGATGAATGGATTAATTAATTAAAAAGATTAATTAATTAATTTGAATGAAGGGTGGATTAAGAAAAATGATTAATTTGATTTTGAAAAGTGATTAATTAATTAATTAAAAAGATTAATTAATTAATTAATTGAGTGATTAATTTTAATTAAAAAAAGAGTTTTAGTTAATTAAAAAGGTTAATTAACTTGGTTAGGGTGAGAAAATTAATTAATTAAAAAGATTAATTAATTAATTAGAGAGTGGTTGGAGGGAGAAGAAGAGAGGTATTAGAGGATAGCTATCAACAATAACTCAAGAGGAGTGTTAAAATGAGAAAATAGAAGGGCTATTTACAGAAAAAATGAGGTAAAGATGATTTAGAAAGTGAAAATGTTAAAAGACAACAAAGAGTAGTGTTAGAAAGGGTTGGAAATTGGGCAGAAAAGGGTAATTTGGTTTTTTAGGGGGCAAAAAACAAGGACCTGATGCAGATCGGCATCAGCCCTAGGCGGATCCGCTCAAAGTTATGCAGCCATTGCATCTTACTAACATGGCTCCACATGGTGCAAGTCTAGCTCTCTTTTCAAGATCTTTTTATGATCAATTTTCAAAGATTTTGGGTCAATTTTTGAAACTTTCGAGTTAGTTTTTGAGAGTTATATAATTCAAAAATCTTATCGGTTAATATTAATAGACTCAAAATTAATTTTAGAATAGCTGGGCAATCATTCTGAGAGAAAACCCAGTCAATTTTGAAAAAAATACTATCTAATATAGAAAATCCGGTTTGGGTAGGAAAATTTTCAGTGTCTAAAAATTAAATATCCTCGTATTAATGTGACTAAAAGTCCATTTTTTGCTATGGGGCACTGCCCCCTTGACCCCTGCCCATTGATTGACTAGCGGGACTGCCGTACTGGCTTTGCATATTATACTAATCTTAGTAGGTGTCAAGCTGCGAATGAATGACAAGGGTGCAAAATCAAAGGTTCACAAGTAGGTGCTACGTTTGGATTTGAAATGGAGAGAGGAGTGGCACTTAGGCGAGCTGATACTTGCTGTGAAAGCAACGTGCTCAAGAGTTGAAAAGATGCATTCAGGTTTATGCTTTGTTGGGTTTTGGTTATTACCATGAAGAATTTCATGATCAGTAGGGGGTTGTTTGGGAGGTTGTTGGGTCTTAAGGAGGATCTTAGTCATCAAGTTGTGCCATTTTGCAGTCATACAAGCCAAGGAAATGTGCTTCATATGCAAAGGAAGAAAAGGGATGCTAGGGTAGCAAACTTTAGAGAAGGAAGAAAAAGACTAAATCCAGCTAAATATTTTTTGCAGACAGCGCCAATTTGATTAACATAAGATCAATTAGGAGAATAATGGGTTGGATTTTCTTGTAAGGGACTTAGTTTGGTATAACCTCGTTGGGCCTACAAAACTGGAAATGGGGTCAAAGGGAGTCAGGCCTATTGCCTAGAGAATACCCTCCAACATTCAAGTCAGTGTCAAACTAGCTAACGAAGTGGTCTAGAAGAAGGAATACCCTTCTTTCAAGACCTATGATTTTAGAGGAAGAATGAAGATGAGAGAGTATATAGATCAAGCTACCTTAGGTTGAAGACGAGTTGTCTCTTTTATACCCTGAGTACCAACGTCCTGCATGGACATATGTTTCATTGATGAGCACTACAAGCTATTTGTCAGTTTATGTGGGAGCTAGCTAGAAGGTGTGACCTCAAGAGTGTAAGAGCATAATTTGCCACCTTCAAGTGAGTCATTTGTGACAGGTGGTGCTCCTGCGAGTCTAACATAGAGCGAGCAACACAATCCCCTGGATGTGTGCTCCATTGGTGCAAGAGGTATCAAGAGAAAGAAAACTGGTCCCTAGATGCCTTACTAAGGAAGGAATTCCTAATAGGTTGAGAGACTTTGGGCTTAGTTGAGTGAAAACTCGTAGCAAGGCGAAGCCTTATATATGTGTGTGTGTGTGTGTAATTTATTAGATTCACATATTATTTAGTGATGTGTATTGAAAATAAATTTAAAAATTAAATTTAATAAATAAAAATAAATATAAGAAAAGTAAAAATAATCGACATAAATGGATCATTGAAAACTCAATTCTAAATTTATTGTAAGTTTCGAATTGAATTTAACAAAAATAGTTTAGTAGTTTAAATTGGAAATATTAACCATTAAATTTTAAAACGCTAATTCAATCGTGATTTTTATTAAATGCCTTATCTAATAATTGAGAGATTATTAAAAGTTATTGTTATAAATCTACATTAAGGAGTGTAGGAAATCCCACTTTCCTAAAGGTAATATTTATTTTATATTTAATTTGTTTTTATGATATAATGAAAACTCATATTGCACTTCATTTTTGTAAAATAAAAAAAGAAAAGTAATTATATTTTCAGAATTGATTTTTATTGTTTTCTAATTCCCTGCAGTAGAATAGAAAACATATATATATATATATGGATAAATTTTTGGCAATTTTCCTTGGTAATTTTTTTTTTTTTCCAGTTTTCTTGCCCCTTGTAGTCACTTTTGTCCTTTCTTCGAAAGACTTGTCCCTTGAAAATTTTATCTTTGCAACCATCCATTAAAAATATAAAAGTAAATAATAGGAGACTGCCACATGGCACAACATTTTGAAAATGTTCAACAAAAATCAAATGCAAATTCAACAAGAGAAATATTTATGATTTGAATTGTAGGAGCCAACTTCCACAATTGCTTTTTTTTTCTTTTTTTTATTTATTTATAAATAAGATATATATACTATTAAAAATATGACACATTTCTTTATAAAATCATTGTATTAGTTTATATAACTCACATATACACTTTTATCATATAGTATATGAAATTCCGATTAGAAGCATGTGAGATCTTAACCAGGCTCATTTCTGCAAGAAAAGACACTTAAGCCACACAAATTAATATCACATTTAAATAATAATAATAAGATATATAACATATGAGTTAGGATATGATACAACCTTTACAAAATCATGGTAGTTTTGTAAATACCTACTAGCTTATATAACCCAAAAATCAATAATCCAATTGAAAAATAAACTACCACTAAGCTATACCTGCGGTGGCACATCCAACCTCAACCTGATCAAATTATTGCAAAGCATATTCTCATCTCTTTCACCTTAATTTGTTGGGACCTTTCGGCCTACTTTTGCCCATAATCAAAGGCAAACACTACTCATTACGCATGTCAGACCGAGGCAAGTTTTGTTTTGGATTAGTTCTTATATTAGAAATTTGCAAATCAAAATTTTATAAAATATTTATTTTGTATAATTACAATTCCACATTTAAAAAAATTGATTAAAAACACTTGAAAAAATTATTAAGTACATTCTGTTCTATCTTTTTCACTTTATTTTTTTAGAACAAAGGACATATATATATATATATATATATATATATATATAAACTTTTCTTAATGTATAGACTTGATAAACGTGGTTTTGTTTTTTATAACAAAAGTTATAAAACCGTTGATAAAAAAAAAAATAATAATAATAATAATAATAAGAAATAAAAATTATAAATTATAAACATTCTATTAACCAATGTTATTAAATCTTGCTCGAATATCGATCCTGTTTATAAGTTAGGTTAGTAGTGGTAGTTTAATTTTCGGACTGATCAATATAATTAATTAAATTTATAATTTTACATAAAAAAAATAAATATACAAAATTAATAGATTTTTGAGTATTTGGTCTTGATAAATTTATGTCTTTACCATCTTTGAAGTTTATGATACCAACAGGAGCAAATTACTTTTTTTTTTTTTTTAAATCCAAAGCAAATTACTTGATCTTGATAAGTTCGTCTTTAAGATTTTTGAAGTTTGAAGAGGAAGATATGATAAATTTTTTTTAGGCAACAGATTGGCAAATGAGAAAGAGAAACCATCTTTTTTTTCTTTTTCTTTTTTTTAAACAAAGAACATAACTTTTATCATTTCAAAACTATAGTGTTTTAATGAATATAAAAAGGATGTGAATCAACTGGATTATAGCAGGTCAGCTGAGTCAATAATTCAACCGTCTAAGCCGCATGATTTTTTATGAATCAATATCTTATCCAATCTAATCACAAATCCCGCCTCATTTAGGGCCCCATTCACCGGATCACCAGGTCGGACGAGTTTAATATATATATATATATATATATATATATATATATATATATATATATATATATATATAGTTGTAGTGATTTTTTTGAAAAAATAGTCTCAATATCAACCAGGTTGAAGAAATAAGTTAATTATCGTTGCAAACTTCATGATACAGAAATGCAGCAGATAGCTACTGCTACGAATGCTTGCACAGAGCTACGTTAGGAGGTTTATGTTTCGTGCAATCTTTTGACGCCACTATGATGTGCAGACTAGTTGCCTGAACTTGCAAGTTTGCCATGGCAGTAAAGCTTATCATAACAACAAATCAAACAAGACAAGAAATGTTCAGTACGTAAAAAATCAAGTAGGGCAAGAAAATAATAATCAGTGATACGATGAGCCGTGAACGTTACATATATATACATATTACATTACTTTCCTTTGGCCTGAAAAGCCAATAGAATGTGTACTTTGTATACAGCTAATTAGTAAAGAAAAGCCAATTTCTATCATCTTCGGATACATAAGATCTATGAAACTTTCGAATGACATGCAAGACCACAACTGGTTCAAAAAATGCCAGGTGAAGATGCCAAAACTAGCTATTTCGATGCATGTTTATTACCTCCAATGCACCTCCACCTTGTGGAAAAAGACGAGGTTCAGTGTAATGTTAGCATTTAGAGTGAGTGGTCAAGTGAGATCAGTTCTACTACACACGTGTTGTCAGGTTGCTGGTAGTTGGTAAGCGATTTAATTGTATTATATGCGTTCTCAAGCTACAGTCCTTAACCTGTTAATAGAACATCGCAAGTTCTGAGTAGATGAAGAGGAAATTAAGTTACCAACATAGCAGAAGAAACAACCATATTTACCTGCATGCCTGCTAATGCAGACAAGAAATCTTTACATTGTTCGAGAAAAAATTTTTCCTTCGCAGTCACATTCACAAGTTCAGCCGCCAAGGAATTGATTTCCTCCACCTAAGGATGATAAAAGGCATAGATATTCAAAAGGCATGTCTATAATATCTAAGGGCAACATAAAATGAACTTAAGCCAATCCTACTGAAGTCAGACATTTACTTGTAATTGCATGTCTTTTCTAACTACAATTTTTAGCAAGGCATAAATAGATTTTATATTAGCTTATTTCCAGCCAAAAAGTGAACCATACAAGAAACCTTTTAGCAGTAGCACTGGCCATTGCCGAACTAGATGCCCCACCAAAGCAGAACAATACCATCTGCGGGTACTAGGTTCAAGACTGGGCAATTTCTGTAGCAAATCAAGATTGAACGACTTTGTTAATGTCTTGGTACCCTCTGCCCAAAGCAGGACAATACAATCTGCGGGTACTAGGTTCAAGACTGGGCAATTTCTGTAGCAAATCAAGATTGATCGACTTTGTTAATGTCTTGGTACCCTCTGCCCAGTAGTCATTCCCTTGGCACCAAATTTAAGATACACAAACTTATATGTTTATTTCCTAGAAGACTAAATTTCGGGTGTTTTTATTAAATGACTGGCTAGTCAAACTAGGGGACAGTACAGAGTAAAACCCAAGCAACTCCATGAAATGGATGCACCAATTCAATAAGTGAGTGATCCAGTTTTTAATGCCATCCTCAGGATTTATGGCCAAATTTTTCAAATTTTAGAAAAAGACGAATAATTGTAAGACATCCCAAAGCTCATCAGGCCTGATTAATTGCTTCCTGTTTCCCTAGCACTTGAATAGAACTCTTTGACATGCATGCAATGAGTATATTTATTAACACTAGGCTTATACTCTTAACCTATCTTAATGCAAAGTATATGTGGAAAAAACAAAAAGCAGTTTTATGCCATGTGTCGGGGCAAAAAACAAAAAGCAGTTAAGAGGGTTAAGATTGAAATATGGCAATTTAGTAGCCTGAGATCATTTGAAGCAATTGTCTCTCCCATCAGTTAAGAGGGTTAAGATTGAAATATGGCAATTTAGTAGTCTGAGATCATTTGAAGCAATTGTCTCTCCCATCTCAAGAACACCTAGACCTTGGGATTTATACGTTTCAACTCTCCTCACATCACATTATGCACTAGTATATGGCCAAAAAGGAAGTGTAGCATCCTATCAATAATATAGCTATATACAAATGAAAAGCCACTTTAGCCTATTGTAGGCCCCTCAAACATTGACCAAAAGAAGAGAATGGAAGCCCACGAAGTAAACCCTCTAAACTGAAGCTGGAGCACAAAAACTGGACTCGAGCTGCAATAATGACACCTCCAAGCCCAATAACTTTCAAAGTATATATATATATATATATATATATATATATATATATATATATATATATATATATATATATATATATATATATATATATATATATATATAATGAAATTTCCATGAATGACTCCACTACCCTGAAAATCCTGAGGAGAATTCCACAAACTCCCACGAATGACTCCAATACCCTGGCCAGAAATTATACCACCACAAAGTCCACTGACCATACTTAATTGCAGAGGGGAAAAGGGGGTATTGTATAGATAAGATGTGGCGACAACTTTAGCCCAAAAAAAAAAAAAGGCATATGAATATCATTTGCAACTCTCTGGGAACTATTGGACATTTATCAGCCACAGTTCCCTAGCTCTTTCACCATATTCCCTTATCATTACACAGTATTGCTGGTCATTCAAGGTTTGCTTTTCTTTTCTTTTCTTTCTTTCTTTCTTTTTTTTAATTACATTAGAAGTCCTAATACTTACACCATTTCTTCAAGCAAGTCTTGGTACTTTCTTTTTTGTTTCTTTGAATAAAGTCCTAATCCTTTTTAAATCTCAACATGTGAAGTATATTATCTATAGTTAACTAATGCAATGTGAACATATTAGTAATCAGCAAAAGACAATAATCTTTTTTATGAACCAAAAAACCATCTCAAGAAACAAAAAAGATAGAGAGAATCATGCATAAGCAACCAGTCTCCTCAAAAAGCAAAATTGTTCTTCACTTCTTTGTTTTTCCCCTTTTCATTCACATGTTTGTTTTGTTTAAATTTTTTTCATCAATTTTTCATAAAAATTATTATTATTTCTAAGTAGAGGGACTGATTTGGAAGAAATCAAATTTGGCATCCACATGGCATTAGTTAACAAAAGTCCCCTCTACTAACAATTTAGGACTAATGGTTTTGAGTTTTAAAAAGCACAAGTACTTAATCAATAGATGGCATGAAGTACTAGGACCTCTGGGTTGGTAATTCCTTTTCTTTTATGTCTGTTGCCAATACCTAAGAACATTGATTAATGGGAATTTCTTCAGTTTATAGCATTCGGAATAATTATAATCATGATTATAACAATGAGTTACCTTTGATGATAGCAAGCATACTGAGGATGCCATGGCTTGCATCACATCAACTGCTGAACCAACAGCATCCTTCAGATTTTGAACATCAGCCTGTAATTCAAGTGAATGAAAATTTATCAACCTCAATGTTGCTAAGAATTGAACTTTCCAAATGCCACCAACCACCCAAAAAGAGAAAATTCGGGCACATACTGTTGCTTTTCCAACAATTGGAAGACGAAGAGTACTGGCTCTCAAAGCTTCAGTTGCTCCTTCCAGAGAAGTAGAGTGATCTCTATCCATAAGAGACCATTCTTCTAAATATGTAATCTACATTCACCAAGTACAGCAAGCTTTAGCTATAAAAAAGAGAATGATGGTGCTACAAAACCAGCACAACAGAACTATACAAATACATCTGGCCATGAGTAACTGCAGCAAATAACATCCTTCAAACTTATGTTTATTAACAGTCCAACACAATCAACATCATTACTCCAAAACAAAACAAGCAAGCACTATTTGGTTACATCATTGAAGATCCATTCATATAGGAACCATAGAGCGAATTTTTATTACAAAGTACTCTTGAAGAAATGATCAAAAAGTCAAGATCATAGCTCTATAAGTGTCAAGAATCTCATTGTAAAACAGGAAAACTCTCAGGGGCTTTACAAAGCTTCACTAACCTATCAAATATTGTGAAACTTCCTCTAAATGATTTCAGAAATAACTTTCCATGCTTTTACATTAAGCCCCTACTGGCTAGAGAAAAACTTCCACCCATCAAAAACAATTTTAGAGCACTGCAAGGCATTTGAGGGCACAAATGGCAAGTGCCAGAAAACAGAACACTGAATTTGCAAAGTTCTGAATGCAACTGGCAATTTATGGACAAATAACCTTGAAAAAGAATAAATGAATCAACACTAAATTTGCAAGAAAATTCATCATATTTGACAGAAATTGGTTACTCTAAAAACTTCTTGAAGTCAGAGTTCAACATATATAAATCACTCCATACATGAGCTTTCCAGAGTGGATTAATCTTTTAAGGTTTCAGCTTGGTCACTAATTATCAAGGTAAATATATGCTGTTTTTTACTGCTTGTAGTTCAGGAGCTGCAGTGAATTGAAATGTGGTTTAAAGAGCAAACATTAATATACATTAAACATGGAGAAAGACATGCACTCCTCTCCGACATATTTGAGTCTATGAAAATGTACATTCTACATGTTAAAAAATGAAAAATGAATTATATATGCTTAAACTATAAGAGAAGCCAGTAGTTCTTGCTGCAAAATTTCACATTTATCGAATATGCCAACAAGAATTTCAGCAAACAGTAAACAGTGGAGTTCATGAAAACTGACAAATTGAAGTGCATGGTATTGATATATGCCTCATAGTGTAGAGTATTTGGATACAAGAGAATGATGTACATGTTCAAACAGGGAAATAAAGACTAGCTGACAGGTATCAGTCATGAATGTGACATTTTACTCAGAGGTAAAGTAGGCAAATGCATACAGATACAAGATACTGAACAGTGAATATCATATTTAAGTATTTCCACCATGGCAAGTACAGACAAGTATGAGCTCCAGGAATGCAAAAACAAAGTGATTACTTTGTTATTCTGGTTTTCACATGAATGCCATGTCCAACTCCTTGAGTGCACATTCAACACCAATCATCACATTCATTGTGACATCATCAAACAATCCCATATTCAAGTTATCTCTAACATTTTGTTCTTTCATCTCCCTTCTCTCAAACTAGCATGCAAGGTAGTCAAAAGCGCAAGGCGCACTCAAGGCGATAGGTCCTCTTATCGCCTGAGGCGTAAGGCACAACAAAGGCGCTCACCCTAACGAAGCAAGACACAAATTTCTAAAAAAAAAAAAATCAAATAATACCAAATAGATTGTTAAAACAGTAAGATAACACCTATATAAGCATATTCTATACCTTTAGGATAATGAAGAGATTTTTAACACTTAAACTAGCACATCTAAATTCAAAACAAAAAATATAAAGCGAACAAATTGACAAGTTTGAACAAAAAAAAAAAAAAAACCTTAAAACTTAGCACAAATCAACCATAAAGATTAGCCATAAAATAATCCTAAAACTCTGCATATCCTAAACGCAGCACAATATAATCCTAAAACTTAGCACAAAACAGCGCTTTAAACTTAGTATAAAACGATTCTAAAACTTAGAATTTACCCTTAATATCCATCACTAGACTCTTCATTCAAATCCTCATTATTTTCAACAGCAACATCAGTTTTATAAAGAGACTGAAGAGAGGGAGGCAGCAACAACACTAAAGAAAATTAGGAAAGAAGAAACTAAAAAAAAAAAAAATTGAAGAGAGGGAGGAAGCAAAAGGCTGCTGTATGCTGTTGCTAGTAAGAAAAGACAGAGATTAAAAAAAAAAAATTTGACATTACAGTATTGAAGAATGTAAAGGAACAATTTTAAAATAATTTAATTACTTCTCTCTATCGTTGTGCAGAAAGTTGTATTTGATTAGACTTCTCACTGTAACTTCTTTGACTAAAAGATAAAACCCTAACAGATATGTACTAAAAATACCCTAAAAGAAATAACAAACAAATCTAAAAGAAATACTGAAGTGACTTTTAGACTCCTCCTTGGAAAAAATAACTAAAAAGTACCAAACTACCCTCATTTTCTAAGTAAAATAAAAGCAAAAAGTAAAAATCAAAACCCTAAACTTTAATCAGGCGCGCGGCTTATGCGCCTCTTGCTTACTCCAAAAACCTGCTTACTCCAAAAACCTTGCCCAGGCACAAAAAGCGAGTGCCTAGTTAAACGCGCCTCGCCTTAGTGCCTAGGCATGCGCCTTGTGCGCCTTTGACTGCACTGCTAGCATGGGAATTAAGGCTTAGTTATCCGCCCGCCCGCCAGCTTCAAGTTATCTCCTCTAAAATTTCTCTTTTATCCTTTCTCTCTAACTAGCATTGGAATTAAGGTTTAGTTGAGCCCTCCTTCCCCAAGAATATACAAAGGGAACCAAATATATTAAAAGGCCCATAAAAGTTATAGGAGTTTTTCAAATTGGCCACACTCAAAGGTGTAAAATTCTGTTACATAGCCTTAATTTCAACATTTTCAAGCCTTCATAAAGGTGGATGTCACTTTCCAAACATTTGTTCCCATGCAGGATAGCCATAGAGCTATAAAAAAATCTTTACTCTTTCCTTCCACCTTTTGGTTCTTCATTCTTAGGATTTCTCTTATACAGTTCCCAATTTCCAATGCATTTTAATGGCACCTCTTTGGTAACTTTTTTTTTTTTTCCATTTATGTTTCCAGAAACAGAAAAAATACAGCAAAATCAATCCTGAGTTGACATGATTAATGGGTGAACATGGTAACAACTATAGTTCCAGATTTGACTCCTCCAAGTTCGATATTCTTTTACCAAGAGTTCAAATTTCAAAGAGCTTAGAAGAAAAATGGTCTCCTGGGCAAGAGGAGATAAAAAATACCAAGCAAAAGTCAATGTTTCTTGTTATGGCTTTTGCATCAATGGCCCAAAACTAGAAAAGAAGTCACTGCAATATGCAAACTGTTATGACATGCTGCTGTAATTAGCTCTAATTAACTGTAATTAGCTATGATTTGCTGCTATAATTACTTTGATTAGGAGCATAGTTAGCTAGCTGATTATTAGGGATTCCTCTTTATTAGTTTCCTAAAACTGTACCCTTATTGTACTATTTAAATCTCTAACATTTGAGGGAATAATCAAGTAATTCTTTACCCCAATTCTTCTTTCTTCACATGGTATCAGAGCAAACAAAGGGCCTGAATACGTTTCTATTCTTTTTTTTTCTGTTCTGGATCTCTTTTTCTTTTCTAAGGTTTCTATTCTTTTTCTTCTATTGTCACTGCCCCTGTCCAGAGTTTACCCAGTGACCGGCGACCTCAAACACCAAGTCGCGTCACCGGAATCTTCGCCGGCGACACCACCACCTGCAATCTTCTCCGGCCAAGCTCGCCCTTCTCCAGGCGACTTTCCTCTTCACTGTCCTACTGTTAAATATGGCTGAATTACTGTTAAATATGGCTGAATCTAATTTGGTTAAGTCTCTTTTCCCTAACCCTTCTGTTATTACTACTGTTAAACTTCAAGGCAGTAGCAATTATACTTCTTGGATCAATTTTGTTGAGCTGTGGTTCTTAGGCCAAGGATATGATGATCACCTTATTAAAAATGCTACTGATATCGTTGCAACCGATAGGGCGGCATGGGTTAAAGTTGATGCTCAGTTATGTAGCTTGTTATGGCATACTCTTGATCCCAAATTGCTTTCTCTATTTCAGTCCTGTAAAACCTGTTGTAAGGTCTGGACAAAAGCCAAAATATTGTATACTAATGATATACAACGAATTTACAATGTGGTTTCTAATATTGTCCATTTGCAGCAAAATCAATTGGATATGGCTAGTTATCTTGGACAGGTTGAAACATTGAAAGATGAGTTTAATTCAGTTATGCCTTTCTCAGAGGATGTTGCTGAACAGGAAAAACAAAGAGACAAGTTTTTTATGGTCTTGGCTCTAATAGGCCTTCGACAAGATCTTAGTTCTGTTCAAGATCAAATTCTGACTGGTTCTATTGTTCCTACCTTGGAAGATATTTCTGCTCGACTCCTTCGTATTTCTACCACTCCAGCTACCCCTCCTACTATTGAAGCTTCTGCTTTTGCTGTTCAACATGGTGATCGAAAATGGAGAGGTAACCAGTCCAAGGTTCATTGCACTTATTGTGATAAACCAGGTCATACTCGTGAAACTTGTTGGAAGTTACATGGTAAACCACCTCAAAACCAACCCACTAGTACTGGACGTCCTGTCGCTCATATGGTTCAGAGTAATGGTGCTGGAATTCTTCCTTTGCCTGCTACATCTAGCAGCTGCATCACTTTGACAAGATCAGAATATGTTCAATTCTAGGCAGCCAAGCAACAAGCCCAACAACAATCATCCAGTCTGATTAGCACTTCAGTTGCCTGTTTGACTCAGTCCTCAACTCCTGATCCCTGGATACTTTATTCTGGTGCTTCCGATCACATTTCTAATAATGAAACACTGTTCTCTAATCTCACTCCTACTCCAGATTCATCAACAGTTACCTTAGCTAATGGATCCCAAACTAAAGTTAAGGGCATTGGGACAGCTCAACCCAAGGGCATTGGGACAACTCAACCCATTCCATCAATAACTTTACAATCTGTCCTGTTCACTCCTGGATGTCCATATAATTTAGTTTCCATTAGCAAAATCACTAAACAACTTAATTGCATTGTCTCTTTCATTGCTGATTATGTGTTTGTGCAGGATCGGCGTACGGGGAAGATGATTGGAATAGGATATGAGTCACAGGGCTTGTATTACATGTCCACTCCAAGAGCCACTGCTGCCTTAGCTTCTACTACTTCCGCTGAGCTTCTTCACAGTCGTTTTGGTCATCCTAGTCTTCTTAAACTTAAACATTTAGCTCCTAATTTATCTTCATTAAGTGTTTTAGAATGTGAGTCTTGTCAACTTAGGAAACAATCTCGTGTTTCGTTCCCTAAGATTATTAATAATAAAGCTTTGGCTGTGTTTGATATTGTTCATTCAGATATTTGGGGTCCTACTCGTGTCAGTACAACTTTGGGATTTAATTATTTTGTTACTTTTATTGATAACTATTCTCGTTGTACATGGGTATTTCTGATGAAAAATCGTTCCGAATTGTTTTCTGTTTTTCAAAAATTCTGTAATGAAATTCAAACTCAATTTGGCGTTTCCATTAAGACATTATGCAGTGATAATGCCCGAGAATATTTCTCTCAACACTTTAACGAGTTTATGTCTTCTTAGGGTATTCTTCATCAATTCTCTTGTGCTTATACACCCCAACAGAATGGAATTGCCGAAAGAAAAAAACCGACATCTCATTCAAATAGCATGAACTTTACTTCTTCATAATCACGTTCCACTTCATTTCTGGGGGGATGCGGTTCTTACCGCTTGTTTTCTTATTAACAGGATGCCTTCTTCTGTCTTAAATAATCAAAGTCCTCACTCTGTTTTGTTTCCGAAACAGGATGCATTTCGTCTTCCTCTTCGTGTTTTTGGGAGTACTTGTTTTGTCTATGATCATACTCCTGGCAGGGATAAGCTTCAGCCAAAGTCCATTAAGTGTGTTTTCTTAGGCTATCCTCGTCTTCAGAAAGGGTACAAATGTCATGACCCCGTATCTTCTAAGTTTTTTATCTCTGCTGATGTTACCTTCTTTGAAACTACTCCTTATTTTCCTAAACAGCCAGAGCTTCAGCAATCTGTCTCCAATGTTCTTCCCTTTCCTGTTCTTCCTCCTCCAGCTCCATCTCGTCCTCTTCAGGTCTATTCTCGTCGTCCCACTACTAACCCTGTTTTGAATGCAGATATACAGCCTAGTGACTCACCTCCCATTCCGATCTCTCCTCCTGCACCGGTCTTGTCAAACACAGAGAGAGAAGATGCTCCCATTGCTCTTCGCAAAGGTATTCGCTCCACTCGTAATCCTCATCCTATTTATAATTTTCTGAGCTATCACCGGTTATCTCCTTCATATTATGCCTTTGTTTCCACACTATCTACTGTTTCAATTCCTAAAATTGTCAGTGAAGCACTTACCCATCCAGGTTGGTCCACTGCTATGACTGAGGAGATGACTGCTTTGCATAATAATGGTACATGGGAGCTTGTTTCTTTGCCTCCTGGGAAGCGCACTGTTGGCTGTCGATGGGTGTACACGGTTAAAGTTGGACCATATGGTAAAATTGATAGGTTGAAAGCTCGACTTGTGGCAAAGGGGTACACATAGGTTTATGGTCTTGATTATAGCGATACTTTTTCTCCTGTAGCCAAAATAGCTTCTGTTCATCTTCTTCTTTCTTTGGCAGCTATCTATCAATGGCCTCTCCATCAACTTGACATCAAAAATGCTTTCTTGCATGGGGAGTTGACCGAGGAAGTGTATATGGAGCAACCTCCTGGTTTTGTTGCTCAAGGGGAGTCTGGTTTGGTATGTCGACTACGTCGATCTCTCTATGGCTTGAAACAATCTCCACGAGCATGGTTTGGACGATTTAGTGCTGTTGTCCAAAAATTTGGCATGCGTCGAAGTGATGTTGATCATTCAGTTTTCTATCGGCGTGGAAATCATGGAAAGTGCACTTATCTAGTTGTTTATGTTGATGATATTGTCATAATTGGCAATGATCATGAAGGGATTTCTCAACTAAAACAATATTTGTTTAGCAACTTTCAAACTAAAGACTTGGGAAAGCTAAAATACTTTCTTGGGATAGAGGTAGCACAGTCCAAGAGTGGAGTTGCAATTTCACAAAGGAAATATGCCCTTGATATACTAGAAGAAACAGGTATGATGGATTGCAAACCTGTGGATACTCCTATGGATCCTAATGTGAAACTTATTCCAGGACAGGGGGAGCCTTTCAAAGATCCTGGCAGATATCGGAGGCTTGTTGGAAAGTTAAACTATCTTACTATTACACGACCGGATATTTCTTTTGCGGTAAGTGTGGTTAGTCAATTTCTTCAGTCTCCATGTGATAGTCATTGGGATGCTGTTGTTCGCATTTTGAGATATATCAAAGGAACTCCTGGGCAAGGTTGGTTATATGAAAACAAAGGTCATACACAAGTGGTTGGCTATTCAGATGCAGACTGGGCAGGTTCTCCCTCCGATAGACGGTCCACTTCTGGTTATTGTGTCATGATTGGAGGGAATTTAATATCATGGAAGAGTAAAAAGCAGGATGTTGTAGCAAGGTCAAGCGCAGAAGCAGAATATTGAGCCATGGCTTTAGCCACTTGTGAACTTATTTGGCTCAAGCAACTTCTTCAAGAGATGAAATGTGGGGAAATGAAACAAATGACATTGATATGTGGCAATCAAGCAGCACTCCATATTGACTCAAATCCAATGTTTCATGAAAGAACGAAACATATTGAGATCGATTGTCATTTCATTAGACAAAAGATTGAGTCAGGATGCATATCTACCTCCTTTGTTAGTTCGAACGATCAATTGGCAGATATTCTGACCAAATTTTTACGAGGACCCCGAATTGAATACATTTGTGGCAAGCTAGGAACCTACAACATGTATGCTCCAGCTTGAGGGGGAGTGTTATGACATGCTGCTGTAATTAGCTGTAATTAACTGTAATTAGCTATGATTTGCTGCTATAATTACTTTGATTAGGAGCATAGTTAGCTAGCTGATTATTAGGGATTCCTCTTTATTAGTTTCCTAAAACTGTACCCTTATTGTACTATTTAAATCTCTAACATTTGAGGGAATAATCAAGTAATTCTTTACCCCAATTCTTCTTTCTTCACACAAACAAATACTAGTTACAGCAAAGAAATACCACCACTTAGTCCTAATTCACACTTCAAGTGCCACCCAATGGATATGCTAAATGCTCACTTTAGCATGCTATTTTATACCAAACCTTTCTCAAAAGTGGATGTGGATGGTTTCTAAATGTTCCTGAATTATTTTCCAGTTTCTATCACTGTATAAATTGAAAAATTTTCTATGAATCCTCACATTTAAATCTCAAGATTTAACCTTATAATAAACACAAAGAAGATAAGAGATAATGGAATGCTAAATGCAGATAATTACAAGAAACTCTGGCAGGATTAAAAGTAAAGTGAGTCTCTGAATCTTACTTGTCCCTTGAGAATAGAAGTCAGCTTCAACTTTTGTCTCAGCAACAGTAACTTGATTCTTTTAAGAATAACAGAATGCCGTAGTTCTGAAATTGTTACCCATGCATTCCACAAATGTTTCTGGTAGAAAGAATAACATTAGAGTGTAAAAATCACTAGACTGTGTCCGTTGCTTTTACCTTGAATAGTTTAGCAACTAAGTAATACACTGTTGCTGGCAGAGAAGCCAGTACAAACAACAATTTTTGCACAGAGTAAGAATGCGTTCTAAAATTAAAAGACAATACCCCAACATCATAGCATAAGCAAAAATTATTGATGAATAGTAAAACCAGAAGACAAGTGCTGAGACAGCTGATGGAACTGCCGATGGAAAACCATTAGGTGGATATGACCTCACTAATTCTGCACTCAACGGTCTGCTTGGAATTTTTTTTTTTTTTCTTTCAAATTTCACTTTGTCAAAAATATATCTTAAAACTCACAAGTAACAAATTTTGCAAGAAATTTTCTTGTTTGGTTAGAAGTTTGTTTCTCACGTGTTCTCTTAGAGGAACATGAGAACAGATTTTGGAAATGCTGAAAACAAGCTTTTCGTCCCCTTACTTTTCCTCCCCTACACAATTGAATAATTCTAGCATAAAAATGCAGGAAATTGTTTTCAGAAATAGGTAGGAGAACAAATTCTCCAGCACAAAGGATTACGTGCTTCAGAACCAAAAAGAACATTTAGAAACAGGCCCAAAACATGCCTCAAGCTTCTGGACTGCTTGATTGGATCGCAAACAAATAAGCCTGACAATTGATCAGCAGGTCATATCCAGCTCAGATTAATATACTCTTTTTTTTTTTTTTTTTTAAGGAAAGATTCATATAACCATTAATTTGGCCTAATCAAAACAAATTAAAAGCACATTTGACAGCTTCTGAGCCTGAGTGAATTTAAAACACCTTATTAAAAAAAAAAAAATAAACTTGAATTTTCAAGGGGAGAACACATTGAAAAGGCCAAAGCTGTGTAATGCATGTATAAACTAGTGATTCCTAACGCATATATAAACTAGTGATTCCTTCCTTTGTAAACCTTGCTAAGCCTGAAAGGCCATGGCAGAATGCATATCCTATTAAGATGAACAGCTCCTGAATCAATCTCACAACCACAATAAGAAAAACTTTAAAAGAAACAGGTCATCACCAAATTGGCCACACCCATTTGCTATAATCAGATGAGATATTCAAGGAAATGAGATCTTAAAAGCTTCACCAATAGCAATGCAAATTCTTTTGTATTCTCAATAGGACCTTTTTCTCCTTGTACTCCTTGTTCTCAACTATCTTGGTAAATTTTTTCTACTAATAGTAAATAGATGAGAACTAGTCATATCAAAGCATCTCTGACATCATCCCTAATACCGTAAGCAGGGAATCTGAAAAATATATCCATACCCTCCCTCTCTAACACCTTCATAAATCTACGCCATGAGAAAACACTAAAATTCTTGTATGACTAATTTATCTGCTTTCTTTAGTCATATCATCCATCTCAATAAAGTATGTCTTTTACATAAAAATCACTTGATGTAAGACATATTCCTCCAGTTAGATGTAACCCGAGTTCTAAATTATGATGCAAGCTCATCTTGACAGAATTTACCCAGTAGGCATTCTAGTAGTAAGAAACTTCAATGAGTACTTTGTGGTTGGTTTTCTATTTTATATCTCATTGAGCCCCTACATGCATATTTGGTTTTTGGCTGAATTTGAATATTTTGGGTGTAAAAGACTAAGGTTCTATATCACCACTTCAATAAGAGTGTCTTATAAAGAGTAGCAAGTTACCCACAATAGTCACATGAAAGGACACGTAGATTTAGATTCACCAAAAGTCTAAAAAGAATTTGAGCTCATGTGTCATATCTTACCTTTTGCTTAAGAAAGAAACAGAAAAATAAAATGTTTCTGAACGTTCTCCAATCTCTATGACACCTCCCTAAGGTAAAAACTAATATTAAATAAAGGACAAAGACAATATAATTCTTTCCACCCTGCAACTTTCCATTTTTTACTCTCCACTATTGCTGTCCATCCTGTTGTCTGACTCGAATGAAGAACACAAGCTTGGAAGTACTACCTGGGTGTAAACCACTTAAGAGCCTGAAATACTTACTAATTGGCTGGAATTTTGGATCCCCAACCAGTTTAGAATCCATTGGCATTATATTAACTACATAACCATTTTAAGTGCCCTTTAAAGTACACACAGCATGCTTAAGCCCCCGAAATTCCATCAAGTTTTTGCTTAAATTAGGCAAAGGACAGACATAGTGATATGGAGGAGTTTTGACCATTTCTCAACCTCAAAGAAAACACAAGGGTGTCTAGAATCTAGAAAATTGGCCTAGCCACAAGAATGAAATGTCTCACTTCCATCAGATAATTTGTGAAATTAAAGTACATTCCTTGAAGAGGAGAATTAATAACTGCATTCAAGATGCTTTACCAACAATAATGCAGCTGTAGCACCCACTAAGACAAATAGGATGCCAAAATCATTTGGAAGACTAGATTATAAACTTCATTCTTAGGCAGTACTTCGTGAAGTTTTGGACCTTAAAGTCCTTACTTTCCTCAAATATCATACAAATTGCCTAACTTTTACTGTAACCTCTCCAATTCTCAAACCACATATATACATTTTTCTTAATTTGTAGTTTTCATGTTCCTTGAACTAAATTAACAGAAAGATAGCATTTCATCATGCAAGAATCTATTTGCTTTCATAAATTTTTCATTAGTGTAGTATGATATTTATGCGCTAATTAAAGTATGCACCGAGTATGACAAATGAAAGTCTTGTTAACAAAGACATAACAAAGTTCATGGGAAAGAAAGAGAATGTGAAATCAATGAATTGAAAACAATGAAATATGCATAGCCTATATTAACATACCTCCGCATTTAGTCTCTGCAACATGAAAGTAGCATCTGCCCTTGCATTTACAAACCGCCATTGCAAATAACGGTTATACAGAAGCCTCAACATATGTGCATCAACAATTCGATCCTCCCCCATCTTCCCTCTTCTTAAATCAACAGAGAAACTAAGAATAGAAGGCATACTACTTGAATTACTACTCACTGGTCTCGCCCTTGAAGGACTAGAAATCCCTCTTGATGGAGAGGAAGCTGAAGGTGTCCAAAGCCTACTAGGTGAAGCAGGCCTAGTGGGTCCCCTAATAGGTGAAGAAGCAATTATTCTGGGAGATGCCAAAGGACCATCACTACTAAACCTTTTTGATTGAATGGCCTTTGATGAAATGCTCGTTCGTGAACTAGGACTAGTAGATAATGGTGAACCTGGATCCTGCAGCCGCCTCAACCTGCTATTAGTTTCTTGCCAAAACCTTGCAGAAACAACAATGCCACGAGCCCCACTTTTTCCTTTGGAAATTCCACCACAAAATTCATGCAGTCCCGAAGTGCTGCCAGAGGAAACACTATCACTATCAGATGCAGTGAGATCAGCAGTAAAAGAAGACTCATTCACCAAACCTGCATCTGGGTTCTGCTTAGCATTGCCTGAATCCAAGCTCAACCTCCTCTCATCAACTATCATAGATTGCTGCAATGACTTAACCGCCATCAACCCAGATCCCATAATCCTCTTATCTCCACGACTACAATCCAAACTCCTCGACAACAATGGATTTCTCTGTGTCGAACCCAAATTCCCTTCTCTACTCCTCCCTGGCCACCTATGCTGATCCAAAGGCTTCGAATTCTCCCCCTGATCTTTCACAGGAGTGGCCTTCCTCCTCTCCGGGGTCGCCTTTCTACCCACATTTGGTGATGTCACAGCCTTAGCCTTACTAATCGGGAGCGAAAAAGCTTCCCCTTGAAAAGACACTGATAAACTCCTCGTAGAAGTTATCAACATCCTTGTCGCAGCGGACATTTCAGTAGCACTGGCTTGTTTAGATTCTGGGTTAGGCGTTGTTGGCCTAGCAGTCGCTGGCCGCCTTCTATCTACAGATTGGGACCTTTTGGGACCCGAAAAAGAAGAAAAGGATGGTGGAGTTTGTGCGGGGCCAGAATTTGTGGAGCGCGAAAGTAAAGGTGAAGCAAATCTCTTAGAAAACGAAGAAGAAGAAGAAGAACTTGTACTAGTAGTAGTAGTTGTTGTTGTGGTGGTGGTAGAAGAGGAAGGAGAAGGAGAAAGATATCGAGAAGGGACTTGTTTGCCTCTGGGTTTTCTTGGTTGCACATGACTACCATTATTGTGTTGTTGCTCTTTCTCTGAAGGTAACAATGGAGGTCTTGTTGGATTAGAGGTCTTATCAGTAGAAGTAGCAGCTGCTTGAGGAACAGCAGCCACCATTATAAGTGAGGGAAAAAAGTCCTATTTCTGGTTTCCCTCACATTGCCTCTTCAAAGCACAGTCTGCGTTTTGTGACTCTCACATAGAAAAAGAAGAACAAGTCACAGAAGTAGTGGGTTTCATGGATAAAACCTGCAAAATAAAGAAAACAAAATTGGTAAAGCTTCAAGAAATTGAGCAAAAACTGAGCAACCCAAGATGGTATTTTGATGGATTGTTCAGCATTTTCACTGCAAATCCTATCTGGGTTAACAGAGAAAGGATGAGAGAGTAGGTGATGGGTGAGATTTGAGAGAAGACAGTCACAGGAGAGGTGTGCGTGTGTGTATGTTTTGTTTTGGGGGTTTTTGGTTTTGGTGAATCTTTGGAGAGACGTTATGTTAATTTAATTCTAATTTAACTATAAAAAATACATTTTTAGTTCTGATTAAACTTTCAATTATGGTTAGAGTATGGTTTTCTTTCTAGTTTTTGGTCTACTTTTTTTTTTTTTTTTTTTTTTTTTTTTTTTTTTTTTTTTTTGTGTGTGAAACAATAAAATTAAATTTGGTTATGGTTATGGTTTTGTTTATTGGGTATAATATGATTTGGAGAGATTGTGATGGCGATGGTAATTTTTTTTTTTTTTTTTTGCCAGAAATGATAGTGATGATGATCACGATGCAAAATTAACTAAACAAAAATCTGTGTCTGGTTGATAATTAATCATAGCTTTGAACCATAAGTACATGAATTATGTGGAAGTTATTATAACCCATTAATAAATTTATTTTTAAACTAAGCCATATTTGAGAATTTTACTTTAGAGAGGAAATAAAATAGGGAGCGGAAATAAATTTTATTTTCATTCATTATTTTGTTTTAGATAAATAAAAAATAAATGAAGAAAAATAAATTTTATTTTTTATTCTATTTTTTTATACTTTATTTTAATTTTCTTTCCAAAGTAGAAGAAAAATGTAAAGTATAAAATAAAATTTATTTTTTTTCTCTTTTTATTTTCTTCTCTTTTTAAATATGGACAAGTGACTTCTCTTTTTTATTTTTTTCTCTTATTTTCTTTCATCTCTTATTTTCTCTCTATCTAAACATAGGGTAAAATTTTTTTTAATGAGTTTATAAACGCATTCTATATTCAATTTATATATTTTGAAATTAACTCATAAGTACTCAACTCGAGTATTTTACCCTTTGAGTTGCTATATTTAAATTATTTGTAAGGTTGAGGTTTTAAATTTTTAAATACTAAACTGGAAGTTAAATTTACTAAAAAAATATTTCGACCAAATCCCACTACCTCTTTTCTACATTCTTTATCATCCTAATTTTTAAATATTTTTTCTTTTAATCACAATTTTTTTTTTTGTTTTACTTAATTTTTCTTTCTACAAAAAAATCTATTTATTTTATTTGAAATTTCTTTTTTATCTTTTTCTTTCAAATTAAGCAAACCATTTTTCTTTATTTAATATTTAAAAACATAAAACAAATAAATATAAAATGCTAAGAAAATTTAAAATCATGAAGTTTTCTTTCCGTAAAAAAAACTATTTTATTTTACTTAATTTTATCTTTTAAAAAAAAAATCTAACCTCATTAATACATTTTAGCTATAGATTTGATTATATTTTTTTTGGAGTTTTTTTTTTTTTTATTCATTGAAAGCTAATAGCCGAAATAACACTGCAATAAGCTACACAATAGAGATAACTCTCTCTTTTAATATCTTTTATCAAATTAGTGATAAGTCTCTTGTAATTTGAAAGAGTCAAATTTGAGATCTCTCACTTCTCACTTTCTTAAAAAGGATGAGAAAACTAATCAGATCACACCTGATTGGTATTTGGAGTTTATTATTTAGACTGTACTTACCGACAAATTATATCTAGATATGAAATAATACTTTCATATTGAAAGTGATAAAAAAAACATTTCAAGGGAGCCAGAAGAAAATTTTAATATTTCATAGTAAAAAATTCGAATGATAAATAATTATATTGTAAAATAATTGGAAATTCCTGTTAT
Source organism: Reutealis trisperma (assembly GCA_947687605.1). Taxonomy (NCBI): domain Eukaryota; kingdom Viridiplantae; phylum Streptophyta; class Magnoliopsida; order Malpighiales; family Euphorbiaceae; genus Reutealis; species Reutealis trisperma. The sequence continues at coordinate 751,592 of CANTUT010000074.1, read as the reverse complement.
ATATATAAATAAAGAAGTGAAATTCTTAAAAAATTAGGGGAGTCATACACAAAATAATTAAAAAAACTCATATAACTTTTTTTACTACCTATATAAGGAACTTCATGGAATTGACCCATTTTGGTCTCTTAATTCCTTCATCGCAAATTAATTTGAAGAGTAATAGCAAAATTGATTTTAAAACTTATTATTTTACCATTTTAAAATATTTATCATTTTAAAAAAAATTATTTCTATTTATCTGTTATTTTAGTATTTTAAAAAAATGTTTATTTTTTTTTACTTTTACATTTATTTATTAGTATTTTAAAAAAATGTTTATTTTTTTTTACTTTTACATTTATTTATTCTTCTATAAAACATTTGTATTAATTGTTTTTATTTTTTTACATCAAAATCAAAAAAGAATATTTTAGTATTTTTACTTTAAAATTATGATAATTTAATAAATTTCTTAATTTATATACTAAAATCTTAAACGACCAACATTTTTTAAATGGAGGTAGTATATCATATTATATATTTAATTTTCAAATTTCAATGAAAATTAATTGAATTCTCAAACTTTATTAAATTATTATGATTAAACCAATGACTCATTTAATCAAATTTAAAAAATTAAAGAGTTTGCTGTCAAAAAAAATTAAAGGGTATAATAATAATTTTAATTAAATTTAAATACATTGAGATTATGATATAATCCATTTGACTCTTTAGCCTGTTAAATTAATAAAAAAAAATTATAATTATAATTTTTTGGTATGATTACAATTAAATTTTTAAAAATTGCAGTAAATATAATTATAAAGATATATAAAATTTATGACAAATTTATCTATTAGGTTGACCAAAAATTGTTAGCTGATATTCAAAATTATAATTTTGAACTTAATATTAGTATAAAACAATTAAGTTTATTTTAAGATATGATGGTTAATTTATAATTCAGAAAAACAATGAAATAAAATATGGTTCTGCAAAGTTATGACATCTATTAGTTCTGATATTTTGTTAAGACCATTAAAAAATTAAGGAAAAGGTCTAAATTAATTCTAATTTAGACTAATACAGAAGTTTCTATATCAAAACTAATATAGAAATTTCAATATTTTTATTTTAATATGAAAAATATATTTTTTTAAACTAATAAAAATTTATATTTGCCGTTAATTAAATGTGATCCCATTGATTTTTTTATATTTTTTAAAAAAATAAAAAATAAAATTTCTTATATTCAAATTTATCATATTATAAATAATTTTTATCAATTTAATACGAGGTATTAAAAGAAAAATATTGTCTCTATCATATAGGCTATGTATTTTTATGAATTGTTACCTTCCATTAATTATTAATCATTATTACTCACTTGTCATTATTTTTTTTATTAATTAAAGTTGGTTATTCATGACATGTGGTTCCAAACTGTTCCCAACTACAATTTCTTTAATTGGCAAAACCTAAAATTGGGTCATGCTTTTTTCCAATAATAGATTATAAATTTTTATTTATAAAATTTTGTTGATTGAGAAAACCTAATATTGGAGTCATGCAATCATTTTTTCCCCAATAATAAATTATAAATTTTTTTAAAGCTTGTTTTTTTTTTCTCTCCTTCTTTTTTTTTTTTTTAATTTTGTTATTATGCTGGCCCCAACCCAAGGCTGTCACATGAGTGAAATATGAGTAAGAGAAAATTAATAAAACCAAAAAAAATGAAATAAAAAAGACGCTCATGTACAATGACTACTTCATACTTATTTTATATTGAGTTCATTATTAATTTATATATATATATAGAGAGAAAAGTTTAAATTTTTGATTTATTGTAACTAATAATTATGAACATAATTAACATATCAAAATATAATTTATCGATAAATATATATTTTTTTAAATAATAAATTTAAAATTAATTTCTCCTCGATGCTAAAAAAAAAAAAAAGTTGATTAAACAGTAGTATTCATTCGAATCTAGCTAACTTCTTCAAATTTAATTCATTGGATTCTTAAGCTTAAAAATTAAAAAAAAAAACCTGAAATAAATAAAATCTGACACAAATATATGACAAAATGTTTACCATGACAGAGTATCTCACATATGAGTTTGGCCTTTTTCTATCCATTTGATTATTATTTTTTCTTTTAATGTAATTATTACTTTTTTCATAAATAATTGAAGTAGGATAACATTTCAAATTTTTAACTTTATAGTCAATACTATTGAATTAAAGCCTCATTAGTTAATTGGAGATATTTAATGCAATTATTACTTCTATATTTTATTGAATGAGTAAAAAAGTTGCACAAATTAATAAGCTCAAAATGAGGTAATAAGTCATTAAAAGAATCTAAATATTTGGCTGATTGATGCTCAAAATACAGTCCACACATTTAAAAATATAATTGAGAGTTTTCAAGAACTAAATTTATCAAGAATTGAATTGAATTATTGAAATAATTTATTTCAAATTATTCAATATAAAATCTTTTATGTTTCATTTTTTTTTTATTCTAATATAGTGTTTGGAGGTAAGAAAATAGAACTTTTTAAAATGTGAAAAAATTGATTTGTTTGATAGTTATGATTGAATAAATTTATGGAAATTAAAGATTTTTAGTTTCTTATATTGAGAGAAATAGTTTTCTTAAAAGCTATATAAGTGAGACTTTTTTTTATTAAAATAAATACACAATAACAAATATGTATATATGATTGTGGGTCTTTTTGTCTATTCATTACAAGGGTATTATAATGTTTTACATTATTAATTTTTTAAAAATGATAATATAAAAATCAAATAAAAAAATTTTATTTTCTAAAAATCATATGTAAAATAAATAAATAATTACTTATAATTTTAGAAAAATAATTTCTCCTAAAAATTCACTTTCTCAAAAATATATTTGCCATTAACCATACCTTAGATTATAGGAAGGGAGAGTTATGGTTATTTATAGCTCATTTAATATAAATATAAAGAATCATTTACCATAAAAATTAAAAAGTAATAATGACAACAAACAGCAATGATAAGAAAGCTTTTGAAGGCTTTCATATTTTATTTTTCCCCCTTTTTAGCTTAATTATGTTGAACATGAAATTCATCTATCAAGATGTTCATTTTCAATTAAAAAAAGAAAATATTTGTTAAGAATTTATATATATATATATATAGATCAAAATGAAATAAGCAACAAAAATGATTTTCTTTTATATAAATTATAATTACAACAAAAATTTTAAAATTAATACATCCCAATGAAACTTTTAGTTAATTCATCTTATTTTAGATATTAACCATAAAAAAAATACTGAATTCTCTTTGGAATATGTCCTAAATTGAGAAAATTAGACTATAAGATTTTGAAGATTAAAGAATAAGAAAAGTTGAAGACTAATACTAAGGCTTCATAATGCTACTTAATTACAAGAATTTTTAGTATTAACTAGTAATTAATTAAAGATTAAGGACATGATTGACTCTCACACTCAATTACTTGCACAAGAAAAGCAGAGAAAGAGAGAGTACCTGAAGAGGACATGAATGAGCTAATTAACCTTCATGAAAAGGGCTTTCAAGCAGAAACAAAAGGGGCTCTTCATGAAGTCATCGTCTATGGAAAATGCAACAAACAAATTAACTTATATAAAAGTTTTTATACTTTTTTTTTTTGAAAATAAAATAAAAAGAAAAAGACAAAAACGCCTTGTGATTTTTGCAAGCTAAGCTATAACTCATTTCTTAATTAATTAATTAACTAATTATATTATATTTTATATTTTATATTTATATAAACAAGATGCAACATCTTATTCCATCTTTCTCAACCCTATCCATCCCTTGCTTTTAACGCATTTTTTTCTCGTGCATCTTAGACATTCTCTCCCATTATTCTTTGTTATGCTTATTGTTATTCTTTTTTCAGCCATCTTAAGAAATACTACCAAATACTACCTATTTTTTAATAGCAGGAATTATAGTAAAAGATGAAAAATTAATACCAATAGGAATTACCAGTTATACTACCTAATATATAAATTTCACAAAGCAAAATTTTTTAATAATATTATTATATATATTTGCCTACACCATTGATATTCGATAATATTACCAACATACTTTTAAAAGTATATAGTTATGGTTAATTATAGTATAAGATATAAGAGTTAACGTGCATTTTCAAAATTGTCATAATTTTGAGATATATATCAATTGTTTTTCTATTCCTATGTGTTATATATATATATATATATATATATATGGTTAATTATTAGCTTTTGTTAGAGAAACCAGAGTTATAAGCGTTGCGATAAGAAAAGAAGAAAAACAATACAAATAAATTTTCCGTGGTTCAACCTTTTAATAGACCTATATTCACGATCTCTCGAAAGAATAATCCACTAAAATAACCTATCTATATTCACGATCTATATTTTACGTAGTTCAATTTTTTAATAAATCTATATTCACGATCTCTCGAAAGAATAATACACTAAAACAATATATTATAATTTTTTAATGGATAAAACTGTAAATTCTCTCACAATATCATCACTTACTACAAAGATATTTTGCTCATGCACTTTGTATTACACTTTATCAATGGACAAAAGTTCTAACTCAATTATTGGACAAAAGCTCCAATTCAACTATTGAGCAAGAGCCAAAAAATCTCTCATTTCCATTTATATAACCTTACTCACTTTCAATCTTAACTCAATAAAGATTCTCACTCAATTAACAAAATTGGGAAGCAACACTTGCCAATTAAATTAATTATTGGCATTGTTAGTATTATTTTAGTATCTTTAGAGTAATAATAATTTACATAAAATCAATTACATATGAGTATATTTTATTACAAATATTATACTCATTTTTTATACATGTAAAGATATTATTATTTTTTTTATTTTCATATGTAATTCTCATAATAAAAGTGATGTATATTTTAGTAAATATGATTTTTTTTTATCAAAAGTATATAATTATGGTTAATTATAGTATGAGATATAAGAGTTAACGTGCATTTTCAAAATTGTTATGATTTTGAGATGTGTATGAATTATTTCTCTGTCCCTATGTGTTGTATATATATATATATGTGTGTGTGTATGTGTGGTTAATTATTAGCTTTTGTTAGAAAAACTAGAGTTATGAGCGCTGTAATAAGAAAAGAAGAAAAACAACACGCATAAATTTTACATGGTTCAATATTTTAATAGATTTATATTCACGGTCTCTTAAAAGAATAATCTATTAAAACAATAGACCTATATTCACAATTTATATTTTACGTGGTTCAACGATCTCTTGAAACAATAATGCACTAAAACAACATATTACAATTTTTAAATGGATAAAATTATAAATTCTCTCACAATATCATTACTTACTACAAAGACATTTTGTCAATATACTTTGTATTACACTCTATCAATGAACAAAAGCTCTCACTTAATTATTGGATAAAAACCCCATTCAACTATTGAGCAAGAGCCAAAAAATCTCTCATTTTTATTTATATAACGTTACTCACTTTCAATCTCAACTCAATAAAATTCCCACCCAATTAACAAAGCTGGGAAGCAACACTTGCCAATTAACTAATTATTGGCATTTTAAGTATTTTTTAGAGTAATAATAATTTACATTAGATCAATTACTGATGAGTATATTTTATTACAAATATTATACTCATTTTTTATACATGTAAAGATATTAATTTTTTTTATTTTCATATGTAATTCTCATAATAAAGGTAATTTATATTTTAGCAAATATGATTTTTTTTTATCTATTTCTTACTCAGTAAAAATATGCCGATTCTTATTTTATTAGATTGATATATGTAATAATGGAGATAAAAAAATTTCTAATATTAAGTGTAGTTGTCCCTAATCCATTATTTTATTGTGCTGTCTCAAACTTGCCCATTGGATATTACCAAATTTTAACAAAGAATTTGCCTTTCTGAACTCCATAACTTAACTAAGAATAGGCTTTGAATCCAACCATTTTGTTTCACAGTTATGAATTAAAAAAATGCAAAGAAAGGTATTAAATAAGGTCAACTTCCCTGAAAATTTCAGCAAATTAAGTTTTCAATTAAAGTAATTTACAATTTGGCGTTTGGGTCCCTTTGAAGCCAAATATAGTGGAATTGTTATGACCCCAAAGAGAGTGAAATAAGATAACAATGATAGTCATTAGTCAACTATAAAAAGCAACTAAAGAGGTACCAGGTCGTATATCTGATAGCTCTACTTCTGTCTGTTATTAATCATGTAAAAAATAAATAAAAATTATACAAATTAAATTAGTCATATGTTCACAATTTAATTTAATTTAATTTAGTTCCTAGTTCACATTTCCAAACTATTGAGAATATTATATTTCAAGTGTCCTAAACATTCTTTTTTCATTTTAATTACAACTTTCATGTGATTTTTTATTTATTTATTTATTGAGAGATCATATGCAACTTTAAGTTATAGAAAATAATTATATCATTTTTTTAACTCGGGTTAATAAAAAAAAATTACCCTAAATTTTATTACTTTTGCAATTATATCTTTTTTGTTTTGTCAATTTTATTCCAATTTAAAAACTTAATTGCAATTAATTTAAAAAATTTAATAGAATTTTAGCTTAAATTGTAATTATAAGAAAACTTTTATTAATTAAAAGGCCAAAAGATCATATTTATCTTTAAATTTATTATATCATATTGTTAATTCAATTTTAAAATTTTGATTGTAGTTAATTAATGTCTTTAATTTTATAAATTTGATTAATTGTATCATTAATTTAATTATTAATACTTTATCAAATTCAAAATATTAGAGAATATCATTAATTTCTATAAAGGTTTATTACCAAATTCACATAGTTGGAGAATTTAATTTAATTTCTATAGAAGTCTAAACATTAAATTGTTGGTGTGATATAATAATTAAATTTCAGATCTTTTTTTTTTTTGTCAAAACACTAAAAAAAAAATTTTATTGCGAACTCAATAAGCTGTACAACATAAAATTAACAATTCAAAGCTAGTTACATCAACAAATCAATTGCTATTTCCTATATAATTCCATAAATCTCAGATTAATGCTTCTTTTGGTATACATTTTCAACAAAACAACAATTCTAATCTTCCTAATTATACTACCTATTGCAATACTAGAATGTTCGAAGATGATAAGATTTCTAGCCTGCCAAATATAGTATATAGCAGCAACAAACACAATTCTTTTGATCTAGCTAAGAATAGTTCTTCCTTTTGCCTTTTTGCTACACCAACTCTATTCTCTCTCCAATTAAGAACACCTCTATTGTACAAGCAAACTTTTAAAACTCATTTTCAGATGACATAGATAACAAGGCATTGAAAAATGTTCAATATATTCCCTCTCCCTATTGCAAAACACATAGAGATCATTTTATACAACCCTCTAGGCCTTCAGTTTAGTCTTTAACTTCAATTTCTGCTTAATGGCCAACCAAGGAAAAAAACTATGTCTTGATATGTGATTGAAAGTCCATAACACTCGCCATCATGAGCATTTGGTCTTGAACCTTGAAAATAAACCCATGCACTGACTATGGAAAAGAACTACAAGGAGAAAGTTTCCACTTAATGGAATCTTCCTTATTTCTGTCCACTCTCTCGTGCTGCTTAATGTATTCCCAAGCATTATCAGTTGCCTTATTCAAAGGACTTGGCAATTTTTGCTAATCATGAACCCATACATCTTTTACCTTAGCATATTTAAGGACATCAACATTTAGCAAAAAAAACAGAGGAAAGGTTTTAACAACTGAACAACCCCTTAACTAGGGATCATACCAAAATAAAAACTCACCCCTACCCAGAGTATATTCAAAACAAGCTCTAATCTTAGGCCTTAGTTTTAATAGATTCCTCCAACTCCAGCTAGTGTTTAAAGGCTTAGTTAAACTCTAAAAAATTAAAAGCTTCAACTTATTTAAACTAACCCATTTAGCCCACAAAGATGGCTTCATAGCAAGCAAATCCCATACATGCTTTACTACTGCAGCCATATTCAAATAAAAAACATTTTTTACTCCAAGACCACCCTCCTACATTCTACAATCCAAGAAAACCAAACACCCATGTTTGTACTCTGCATTACATTTCCATAAAAAAATTTCTGCAAATACTCTTCATAGTATGACTCACAGCTTTAGACAGAATAAAAGCTTGGCACTAGAAATTCTTCATGCTTATCAATACAAAATTAATGAGTTGAAGTCTTTTTGCATAAGAAAATATCTTCATTGCCTAGTTATTTACTCTTCTAGTCATTTTCTCTATTAGGATTTGACAATCACTTTTAGTGAGCTTGTGACTAAAAAGAGGTAGCCTTAAATATTTTACAAGCAAGTGGCCTTTAGAAAACCCCAAATAACTCAAGAATGTGCACTTTACTATGACTATCTACCCCATTAAAATACACCATACACTTTTAGGCATTAACATGTGGGCTTGAAATATTAAAAAAGTGGTTAAAAATATTTTGCAATTGAGTTACAATTGCCAGCTAGCCTTTGCAAAATAGAAGCAAGACATCAACAAAGCATATATGCTTAATTTCCAAACTCTTGCACTTAGAATGAAATTGAAACCTATTTGTACATAGCACCTTAAAACTTCTATATAGATACTTCATGACAAGAACTAATAAAAGTGGGGACATTAGGTCCCCTTGCCTAACACCTCTGGCCCTATAAAATCTTCCTTTAGGGTTCCCATTAATGATTACAAAGTAAATAGAGGATCTAACACATTACATCACCCACTTTATAAAAGTGTTAGGGAATTCAAAACCTATTAAAATCTCCTCAATACAATCCTAATGAATGGAATCATAAGCCTTGTTAAGGTCAATTTTAATTGCACAATCCCCTTTTCCCTTCCTTTCTTAATATTCCTACACTATCTCACAAGCAAGTATAATATTATCCATAATCCTCTTACCAGGCACAAAAGCAGTCTATGCCTTATTTATTAAGGAAAGCAAAATACATTGGAGCTTGTTGGAAATAACTTTTGTAATGCATTTGTATAATAGATCACAATAAGCTATTGGCCTATAATCACCTGGCCTAGCTGGGTTAGCAGTCTTAGGAATTAGGTTATAAGTGTTGCATTCAACTAAGAAGGCATCCTAACAAGAGTAAAAATTTGCGTCACAGGCATCACCACATCCCTTCCCACAATCCCTTAGGCTTTCTTAAAAAACACACTATTAAAGCCATTAGGCCCCAGTGCTTTATCATTTCCAATAAAAAAGATTGCCTTTTTAATTTCACTTTCAGTAACATCAACAGAAAACTTTAAAGTTTGGGACTCACTAAGCAAAGGGCCAGTAAAACATACAGTTTGATCAACATGTTGAGTTCTAGTAGTTGCAATGCTTAACTATTCTTTATAAAAGTTAATAAAGACCTGAATAACCTCACTCTATTAACTAATCACCACCCTATTCACAATTGCACTGTCAATTCTATTCCTACTCTCTGTTTCACAACTTGATGAACAAGTTTGGTGTTCTGATCACCAAGCTCAATACATTACACTCTGCATTTTTACTTATAGAAATTCTCCCCCCACCTTAACAGATTCCTTAAATGAATGAATAAACTCTCTCCTTATCTAATGGAAGAGGATTAAGAACATCAGCTTGTAATTGCATCTGGATATCTTCCACTTTCTTCTTGTGTTGTTGCACCCTTTCTGAAATTTCTAGGAAATGATCTCTATTAAGCTTTCTCAAAGTTTTCCTAAGTAGATTCAATTTTTTTGTAGACCTGTACCATCATCCATCCTCCCATATCCTTTCTCCATTACTCACTTACTATATTTATAAATTGAGGATGCTTTTCCCATATGTTAAAGAATCTAAAACATCTTTTAACTATGGCAGAGGCAGACCTAAAAGACATTAAAACAAGTGAATGATTTAAAATGCCAACATTCAAATTACTACATTCAGCCCTAGGAAATTGATCCACCTAATTACCATTAATAAACACTTAATCTAGCCACCTCCAAATCTTATCAGTCCCAACTTAGTTATTAGTCCAAGTGTATCTGCAACCTAACCACTTGAGCTCTATAAGCTCAACCTTAGTAATACAATTTCTAAACTCATCACAAGCCTCAAGTTGCATGGGATTTCCACCACACCTATCAAAATCACACACAACAAGGCATTAAAGTCCCTTTGTATTAACCAAGGCACCTATACCCTGTGGCTTATATCAACTACACTCTCCCATAACCTCTTTCTGTTAAGGCTATTATTCATTGCATAAGTAGCAGACCACTAAAAAGTAACATCATGCATGATCACCTCACGATAGATAGCTCGGTCCATCATATTAATCACAGAGACATGCATCATCTAAGGATTATAACAAATCCAAACCCTACACAGTTCACAGCAGCTATCATTTGAAAGCATATTCCAACCCTTGAGACCCAACTGCTGCCAAATATTGCTAACCTTGGAAGCCTTAACCCTTGTTTCCAACAAAGCAATTAGAGATAAGTGATTTGAGAACACCAACTTTCTTACCTTTAATTGTTTTAAAGGGTCATTAAGACTTTTTATGTTCTAAGCACCCATCATCTTCCCCTATATAAGGGATTACCCTTAGCATCCTTCGTATTCCTCTTATCCCCAATAAATCCTATAGGACTAGAATTTGAATTTAATAATAAAGTGGCAGATCCAAAACCACCATCATTATTGCTTGACCCAAAGGCATTAGATGAGTCACTGTAGACATCAACAACTTTACCTTTTAATCCCTATTGTTGTCCAAGATATGTACCAAGAAGAGGGATTGAATTGGTGGTTGATTAAAATTTTAGAACACTAGAAACTTCAAAATATATAAAAGTTTAAAGATAGAGGGAAAAGAGAAAGAGCACAACAATTTATGGATTATAACCAATCCTACATCCACTCTCCAATTCATAATTGGGTATTTCCATTATTTATAGAGTTTTATTAAGTTCATTTCCAACTTAGTGTTTAGGCTCACATCAAACCTTACAAGCATTTTCCTAAGGCTCACTCTTAAACATAAACAAGAGTTTTGAGAATGCTAACTCTAAAACCCAACTAAGTTTTTTACAAAAGCTTACACTTAAACCTAAACAAGAATTTTCTAATGCTCACTCCCTAACCTATACAAGTGTTTTAATGGTTAACACTTAACTAACTAACACATTTGGACACTTGATAAATAATTCTCTTATATCTAAGACCTTTCGAAGGGGTATTTATAACTTATATCCTCCGAAAAGTCATTACAAATGAGTACAAAGGACAAAAACTTGATTCCAAAGTAGCATGCAAAAAGTAGTATGTCTAAGATAGAATAATAGTTGTGAAGCCTAAAATGCGGTTGCAAAATTCATGTTTCTAATGGCTAGTGACACATGGCAACTGGTCGTTAAATGCTTGGCTAGCCATTAGAGAGGCTCATTGACTTTGCGAATCCTATTTCGTATCCATGATAACAGTCTCAAACCTAACTGTAGATCTTACTACCTCTTTGCTCATCTTTCCCTTAAATTAATCGCAATCGCAAACTATTGATGGCGGGCGCGATATAGCAGTTGTGGGCATGATTTACAAGGTAACTTTCTACACTTAGGGAATTTTTGATTTCTTGAACTTTTAACCTTTTCTAAGTGTATTTCCTATAAAGTAAATACTAATTGCAAACTTTGGATCATTTCAATTTAATTGACAAGATCAAAATAGAGATTGACCAAGTTATGAGCCAACTTAGGTCAATAATTTTCCCCTTTTTGATTTTGGCAATTAAATTGAATTTGAAAAACAATTAAGTAAAATTTACAAGTTTGCAATGATTTAGAAAATTTACAAAACTCTCCCTTAGTTCATGTATTGAGTAACTCCCCCTTAAAAAATCAATTCATGCTAAGTATTTTGAATTTTATAGATTCAAAATTATCCAAGTTTATTCAAATTCCTTCTCCCCTTTGTCAAGATCAAAAAGAGGGTAAGAGAAAGAATCAAATATAATTATAATGGGAAGTTAAAAAGTGAAACAAATAAAAAATGAACTAAGAAGATAAATGAGATTTAATTAACACAAGCAAGTTTAAGGTCAAGAAATTGGAATTCAATTTAAATAATAATAAAATTGCTTTCATTTCAATGAAGGAGATTACAAGAAATGATTAATTTTGCAAGTGAGATGCTAGAATGTGATTGCAAAATAAAAAAAAAATGGAAAAGAATAAAATAAAAATAAAAATAGAAAAGATTTCGTAGGGCCCCCAAATCAAGTTTCATCTTCATCTTCCTCTTTCTCACTCAATTTCCATTCATCCAAATTGCATTGAGGAATGCCCATCTTTCCTTGAATTTCATATATGTCATGATGAATATGCCCCAAAAGATTGAGCCTCCTCATGATTTTGATAATCATTTTATCAACATTAGAAGAAAATGGATGGGCTTGAGGAGAAGTTTGGATGCTTTGTGTTATTTGAATTTTTTGAATTCTTTCTTCAAAGGGTTAGCTAGGCTCACCTTAGACACTCACCCTCAGCCCCTTTCTTGAAAGTTTCTTATACTCTTACTTCCCTAAAATGTATTCATAACTATCATCTTTCTCCCTCAAGCATTTGGAGTGAAGCATGTACTCCAAATTTAACATAGAAGGTTTAAAGAAGATCTTGAAGATGGCTTTAGTTTGAGGGGTAAAAGCTCCCATAAGTTTAGCTATTTAAGAAATATAGGAAGAGAGAAGGATTGTTTGTTTTGAAATTTTGGCCAAGTTAACAAATTGGTCAATGAGAAAATTTGGCACCTTGAATTTTGTGGTTTTTTATTAGGCCAAAAAGAAGACAAAAGGTCTTTTTGAGTCAGCTTCTTATTACCATCTCCTCTTATATTGATTAAGAGGTTGACAATGCGATGGAGAACCCAAAGGGTGAGGGTTTTGAAATATTTGGCAAGAGAGTTTTTTGCATCATACCTTGCTTCAATTGAAAGTTCTTTCCAAAAGGAAGTGTAGCTTATGTCCAAATCATTCAAGGAGAAGGTGCCATCTTTTTTAAGACCAAAAATGTTAGCCACTTCATCCAATCTTAACCCAAACTCATTCCCAAAAAATCTGAAATTAATTCCATAATGCCCAATAGGGGAGGAGAGCTTCTTGTGAATAACTAAAGTTACGAAAAACTCCTTAGTTAGTTCTTCATAACCTTTTTCTTCCACAAAGATGAAATTCCTCCATTGAAGGTTATTAGGATCAATTATATATGAGCAATTAGCCTTGATTAACTAAATATTTGTAGTTTTTTTTTTATTATTTATTTATTTTTTTAGCTTTGGGGAGAGGGGAATCGATCCTATGTCTATTACCTAGAGAAATATACACTTATCTCTAAGTTATGTCTTAGTATACAACTAAATATTTTTAGTTGGCTAACTAACAATGGCCGATTTGGGTGGATTATGTAAAATCTAAATTCGATTTCATTTAAAAATATGATAATATCCACTCTCGCTTAAGGTAGAATTATGACCAACTTTTTTTATTCTATTTATTTTTTATCACTTCAAAAATAATTATTTAACATTATTTTCTCATTTGTGTTGTAGGTAAATTGCCAATTTGATAGCATTTGGTGAACTTGACATGAAGGCTATTAGATGCTTTGAATAAGGAGGCGAGCACACAAGCTAGATATAATGGCAACTGGGTGCCTAAATGAGGATACACGAGCTGAGGAGCTCGATTTAAAGGTAACCAAGGAGCTCAATTTGAGGCATCTGGGTGCTTGAATAATGAGGCAAGCTGATGAGCTCTTTGGAGGAATTTGGGTGCCTGAATAATAATATGAGCTAATAAGCTTGAATTGGAGTAGCTCGGTGTCTGAACAGAGAGACGAGTAGTATAATTACCACATCATAGTGTGGTTTTATGGCCTTAGATACCACATCATTGTGTGGAATTATAGATTTTTTATAGTTTCAAGTCTTCGATGCCACAGTTCATAGACATATAGATTCCACGTACCTTCAACTATCTTCAAATATCTTCATAGTTATTCTTTCTTCGATGTCTTCAAATAATATGCCTTCTAGAGTAAGGTCCTAGTTAATAGCATACCTTACTAAGAGGCCTTATATTATATTGCTCATTGGTAGAGGACTCTGATAAAATTTACCCTCCTCAAAAGAGGTTTTTAGATAGAATAATTTGTCAATTAAAAGAAGGTCTTTGGATGAACTACTTCATCTGCCAAAGGCTTAAGTAATGATAATAATATATGTTGCTTCATCTGTCGAAGACTTAAATAGTAATAGTAATATATGCCTCATTAATCGAGGACCTTAGAGCTTTGCTTTGCTGAAGGAGATCTTTAGATAGATTATTTCATCAATTTACTAAGAAAGGTCTTCAAATAAGCTCGTCTGTTGAAGACTTTAGAGCTTCAATCACCGAAAGAGATCTTTATAAAGTGCTTTGCTGATTAGGCGGTTAGCTTCATCATCAAGATGTGCTTTGCTGATTAAGTGGTTCATTTTGCCTAATGCCCTTCGTTGATTGGTGGTTCTCTTCGCCATCAGAGGTCTTCACCTGATAAGCTTCACCAATTAGTTATAAATAATTGGCAATGCCCCCACTACCTAATAGAGTTCTATGGATAATTTGCCTCGGTGATCGAGGTTGTAGATAATTGGTGAAGCCCCCCACTCCTTACCAAAGGTGTTCGAATAACTTGCTTCGTTAAATGAGGACTTGGATAATAATGATTTGCCTTGATTTATCAAGGACTTTAGAAATTCACCTCCTTAAAGGTCTTCATATAATATGCCTCACTGAATGAGGAATTAGAAATCCAGCTCCTATAGAGGTCTTTAAGAAAATCGCATCGATTTTTCGAGGACTTAGATAATATGCCTTACTAGTCGAGGACTTAAATAATAGTGATATGCCTAACGTTCACTAGATTTTTGGCGTCTTGCCTTGACATGATCTTTGCCTATTAGACTTTTACCTAAACTACTCATCACCTTTGGCTCTTTGCCTGGACTTTCATCTTTTAAGTTAGTCTCAATAGGACTTAATGATAATAATAATTTTTCTTTTTCTTTTCTTTTCTTTTTCCTTTCCTTTTCTTTTTTCTTTTTATGTATAATATATGATTCTCTTTTACAAGTGCATTCAAATGATTGTATAGTTTTTACAATTACAATATTATTTGCTTAAAATGAAATGACTTGTCTTCAGGCAACTTCATTTGTTATGCCTTTTATAATTCTTAAACATTTTATCTTTGTTATTTATTTCTTTGTTAAACTATTTTGTAGTTGATTAGCTTTTGTGGAGAGTTTGAGAGTTGCTTTTGTAAGTTATCTCTTTTCCCCCTACGAAGAGAGAACTTTTCCCTTTATAGCTTTTTTGACAGAGTGTAAGTGTTTTTGGCTCTTCATTTGCTTCATTTGTTGTTTTGTATATGAACTTCATCTTTTGCCTAAATCTCGCTAGGTTTTTTTTTTGGATTCACCAGGGCTCTTATTTCCTTTTGCAAGAAGCTCATCTTGTCCCAACAAGGTATATTTTGCCTAAAATCTCGCTAGGTCTTTTTATCTGGATTTACTAGGGCTCTTACTTCCCTCTGTAGGAAGCCCACCTTGTGATTTTGAGGTACATTTTACTTAGAATCTCACTAGATCTTTTCGCTTAGGTTCACTAGAGTTCTTACTTTCCTCTGCAGGAAACTTATCTTGTGATTGCAAGGTATTTCGCTTGGATTTACTAGGTCTCTTACTTCTCTCTACAAGAAGTCCATCCCGAGATTGCAAGGTCTTGTTTTTCTCTTTTAAGCTTATTCCAATAGCTTTCTCGAGTTTGTTTATTGGATTTCATTTGTGTATGTAACTTGTAAATTGATTTGAATGATATGATGCTTTTTACTGAATCGAGCATCGCAGCTCTCATTAGATGATAAATTCTGTAATTTTTTTTTGTCACAAATAAGGGTTACACAAGCATATTTAAAGATAAAATATAATATGTGTGATTTATGAATCAAAAGTTCATGCGGGATGCCCATTTTAGGTATATGGCAATATTTTAGAAAATTTTCATGTTTGCCATGTGAAGTCTAAGTAGACTCTGATAATTTCATGCTCAACATAGCAATAAAGAGTAATTTAGCAACATTTTTACATATACAATATGCCATAAACTCAGATTAATTCATTCAAGTCATGAATTTTACTTAAATTATACATAGTGATTTGCATATAAAAATAATTTTATGCACTTTGAGGGACTCTTATTCCTCATAAACACAATAGATTCATTAAGAATCTATTCTAGAAAAATAATCTGCTTTCAGTAAAAATATTATTTTTTAGCAATAAATTGCATGTAATATGTATAATTAATCATGTATGTTATTCTCAAATATAGCATGGCATTTTATGCGGCATGATTATAACAGATAACTTATTCATGCATAATTATCGATATATTCGCATTTGATTAAGCAATGAATAGTGCAAAATTATATTTTAAGTGTGAAAATATTAAAAACATTTCTTGAAAGGTGCAATCGGCCTCAAAAATTACTTAAAATAATTTCTAGATACTTAAGAGCGGGAATAGCCTTTGCTTGATAACCTTCGTCATGACCTTCATTTTAGTCTTTGTCCTTTAGCCTTCATCCTTTGACCTTCGTTTTGGCATTCTGCCTTCATCCTTTATCCTTCAACCTTCGACCTTTTACCTTCGTCTTGGCTTTTGGCCTTCGTCTTTTGACTTTCAACCTTTGGCCTTTGCCCCGGCCTTCAGCCTTCATCCTTTGGCCTTTGGCTTTTGCCCTAACCTTCAGCCTTCATCTTTTGACCTTCGGCCTTTGGCCTTCAGCCTTCTTCTTAACCCTCATACTTTAACCTTCGGGCTTCCACTTTGTCTTTTGACCTTTGTCCTTTGGCCTTCATCTTAGCCTTCATCCTTCAACATTTGGCCTTCTGCCTTCATCCTAGCTTCTGGACTTCATTTTTTGACCTTCAACCTTCATCCTTCGCCCTGGCATTCAGCATTTGTCTTGGCCTTCAACATTCGTCCTTTGGCCTTTTGGCCTTCATCTGATAAGCTTCGCCAATTGGGATTAAGAGATCCTATTTCATATATAGAATTTATATAAGAATAGTAATTTGCCTCGCTTAGAGGCCTTTGATGCCTTATCAATAGAGGTTTTAACCTAGCCAACTAGGTCTCTAGTGCCTTTTGAATTTTTGCCTAGACTTGTTAGGTCTTTTTCCTATTAGAGTTTTGCCTGGGACTTAGTTTGGCATTTTCCATTTCTTGTAGGAGGCCTCAGTCTTTTAGGCTAGTTTTAATAGTTCTTCTGTGATTAGTCTTACCATCTTTTAAACTAGTCTCAATAAGCTATGCTGCCTTGCTTAGAGGACTTTTATTTATTAAATTTTTATTAAAACAAATAATATTGCAATATTAAATTGAAAGAGCATGAGAAATATTGAGAACTTATCTCGAATGATGTAATTGACCTCATAAATTGCTCGGATTGATTTTAGATACATAAAATCCATTGTGAAGCTAAATAAGTTTTTTTTTTTTTTTTTTTTGTAGTTTGGTTGATTGGTTTGTAATTTTTCAACATGAGTTTGGGATGAAATTTTGATGATCTAACTTTATATTCACAATTTACTCTTAAAATGCAAAATTCTACCCCTTTGGAACTTTGCTGACATGTGGGGCCCACTTGCCTAAATTCAGTGACTAGTTGGGGACATGCTACGTTCGGAGCAAGCTTTGGTCGTGAAAAATATACCATTAGACTTGTTTTAATGTTAAGAGTCCATATATATGCTTCACTCACTGCTAGTCTTCTCTATTTGGCCAGAATCAGCCTTGGAACTTTCGATGGGTCATTTTTTGATCTAACTTTTCGGTGATAAATCGGTTGCTTGGTTGTTATTGGAATGAGGTAGGAGGAGACGAGAGTCTAGCCATATAAAAATCTCCGGGAAAGGCACTCTAGAATGACTAAAATCTGTAGTGGCCGATGGCTTAAATCAGCGATTGCAGGCTGCTCCAGTTATTTTTGGCAGTGAGATTGTAGGGATTGGATGATCGATTGTTGGGCTTTCATTTGATGGTGGCGGTGACAACTATCGCTAACCAGAGGGGTGTGAATCACATTGGCAGCTTGAATTTCTCTCTCCTCTCTCTCATTTTTTGTTTCTATTTTTTTAATCTTTGGTTGGTTTGTTGATTTGATGATAGAGGATGCTTAGATCTAACTGGAAAAAATGGTGGTGAACAGATCTGATAATTTTTGATGAAAATAAAGAGTTGGGAACACAACTTTCTTGTGCTAGTTCCCATAAACAGCAACATTTTGATGGATCTAAAATCATCTTGGATAGTATATGAGAGTCCCATAGTGCTGTAGAAAGAAAAAATGTAGTTAAGAATCTTAGAGGCAAACCCTCAAGAGAAGTCTCTGACGCCCAAGTTAGTAAGCCGATATATTAAGCTGAGAGCAACTAAAGAAAGTTCGAGAAGAGAGAGAGAGGTTATAAAAAGGGATTGTTATATCATAGATCTGGGTCTATGTTGTATTATGGACCTATATTTAAAACGTTAAATATTATTTGTGTAATAAATTAATCACAAACTTCAACTAGTATAGTTGGTAAATGCATTTAGTAAATCAATGAGGTTGTAGGTTTGAGTCTGCTCTTCATTTTTTTTCTTTTTTTAGTTATTTTTTATTTTTTTCCTTTTTCAGTTTTTTCTTTTTCTTGCTTTGTTTGTAATATTTACAATTAAAATTATATTAATAGCTGGATTTTTTTATTTATTTAATTATTCTAATTAAATTTATATTTATTTCTATAAGAAAAAATTTATATTAACGGTTGAATTTTTTATAAATATTTATTTATTTATTTGTATGAAATTATTAGTTTGATTTTTTATTTATGTTGAATTTGAAAAATTAATAGAGTTATTAAATATTATTTTATATTTATTTAGGTAAATTATTTAATGCATCAAATAAAATTCACTTTATATATATATATATATATATATATATATATATATATATATATATATATATATATATATATTAATTATAAAATAATATTTTTATTTTTATGATATTAAAATTTTGTTGTAATATTTATATTATTAAAATAATATCTAAAATTTTGTATGCTAGAAACTAATCTATCAAAGTTTATAAATCATAGAAGATAAATTTATCAGTTATAAAGTATAGGCTCATGAGATATAAAACATAAATTCATCACTCTTAAAGAATATATTTTATTTTTTTATTAGTATAACTGATAAATTTACAGTTTACAAATGATAAATCTATACTACATATTTGATAAATTTATAAGTAATACTTAATAAATATATTGCTTATATTATTTTGAATTCTACTACAGAGCTAGTTGTTGATTAATAAAAAATATACATAATTTAGTATTGATTTATAATCATAAATCTGATAGTAAAAGATAATAAATATGCATATGATATATGATGAATCTAAACATTATATCTAATGAACTTGAAAGTTATATATGATGAATCTAAACTTTAAATTTCATAAACGTCATTATTATATGTAAAATATTAAAAAATAAAAATTATAAATTTAAGAAATGAATAAAATTAAATTATAGAATAATTAAATAATGAATATGATAGTAAAAGATAATGAATCTACATGTGATATATCTAATGAATCTGATAGTTATATGTGATGAATCTAAATTTTAAATCTAATAAACCTGATAATTTAAAGTTTAATATGAATTTATAATTTACAAATGATGAATTTTCACTATATATTTGATGAATCTATAACTAATACTTAATGAACTAGTTGCTTAGATTGTTTTGAATTTTACTCGATTTAGGTAGCAAAGATAATTTAGTATTGATTTATAATCATAAATCTAACAATAAAAGATAATAAATCTGCATGTGATATATTGAATCTAAATGTTATATCTAATAAATATGTGCTGAATCTAAATTTTAAATCTAATAACCCTCATAATTCTATGTAAAATATTAAAGAATGAAAATTATAAATATGAGGAATGAATAAAATTAAATTATAGATTAATTAAATTATAAATTTAGCAGTAAAAGATAATGAATATGCATGTGATATATGATGAATATGAATGTTATATATAATAAATTTGATAGTTATATGTGATAAACCTAAAATTTAAATTTAATAAACATGATAATTTAAAATTTAATATAAATCTACAGTTTACAAATGGTGAACATATATTATATATTTGATATATTTATAAGTAATACTTAATGAATATGCTGCTTATAAGTGGTGAACATGATTATTATATAAATTATATTTAACGGTGAATTTTCAATTAATTTGTTATTATTTAAAAAAAATATTTGATTTTTGAAAATTCATTATCATAAAAAAAGATAAATATGATATTTATATTTTTATTGAATTATCTTTAAAAACCATTTAAAAAAATTACCCATAAAAATGTTAAAATTGATAATTAAAAATTACGTTGAAAAATTATAAAACGAGAGTAAAGATAATTACCTTGAAAAATTATAAAAGAATTCAACGATTAATGTAATTTTTTTTCAATATTTTTAATATTAAAAAGCAAAAACAAAAAAAAAAGTGAAAAAAAAATAATAAATAAAAAAAGTGAAAAAAGCATAGAATAAAAATAAAAAAAGAAAAAAAATGAGAGTTTAATACCGTTTGGACATGAGACCTTTAGGTTTAAAAGTTAATGTATTTACTATTTATGCGAACTTATCATTTCAAAATTTTATTATATAAATAATAATTATCATATATTTTGGACCCGTAATGTTATATAGTCTCAAGTTCATTATATAAATTACCTATGAAAAGTCTATTTTTTTATTTTTATTTTGGCCTATATATAAAGGAAAATGAAAATCCTCTTTAGAGGGTAATGTAATTTTTTTTCAATATTTTTAATATTAAAAAGCAAAAACAAAAAAAAAGTGAAAAAAAAAAGAATAAATAAAAAAAGTGAAAAAAGCATAGAATAAAAATGAAAAAAGAAAAAAAATGAGAGTTTAATACCGTTTGGACATGAGACCTTTAGATTTAAAAGTTAATGTGTTTACTATTTATGCGAACTTATCATTTCAAAATTTTATTATATAAATAATAATTATCATATATTTTGGACCCGTAATGTTATATAGTATCAAGTTCATTATATAAATTACCTATGAAAAGTCTATTTTTTTATTTTTATTTTGGCCTATATATAAAGGAAAATGAAAATCCTCTTTAGAGGGCACTTTTTGTTCCTCATAAGTAGTCAACATATCAACAAATGCAAACTTATAAAAAAAATTAAAAGGGAAAAAAATTTCCTAAATATAAAAGAAGGATGAAAACAAACCATAAAGTAAGATAAAATTTACCCATATTTTGTAAGAAAAAAAAAAAGAAAACTAATGTTAAAATAAAAAAGAAGAAAGATTACTAGGATTTGACAGAATGAGCAGCAAAAGAGAGACTGGCACATAGGGTTTTGTTAATTAACTGAATACCATTAAAAATAATAATAAATTCTGTCCCTGAAAAAAAAAATAGTAATAAGTTTTATGCAAATTGTAAATGAAACATTAGTTTAATCATACAATCCGCGCTCAAATCCTCATTTCTCGAGAGAAATTTAAGTTTCAACTTCTACCTGTGTTGGATTTAAGCTATAATTATAATTTGATAATTAAATTTGTATTCTTTTGCTATTATAGTTAGATTAATAATTTGTACCACGTGACATTGTATATAATATCGTTAGTTAAAAAAAAAATTATACAAATTGATTTTCTTCTTGAGCAGATGACGGAATTGAATTTGTATTTATTATTTATTATCTGGTTTATATATATACTTATCATGAGATTATATTTTGATATATAATTATACAAATTGATAAAATTCAAAATATGAGATAAAATTAAAATTTTTTTCTAAGTTCAATATTTTGAGATAAGAGGGCTACTGAAAACTAAGGAAAATTATTTCAATTTGCCTATCTCTATATGAAGCAAAAACAAATTCATTGATTAATTATATTTTAATTTTAGAACTAGCTTATAACATATTTAAACTTTCACATTTCATATTAAATTTAATTCTTAATTTAGCTAAACATAGACGTTTATATCAAAATTAATATCAATATGTTTGCAAATAAATAAGACATATCCTTGTGTGTGTGTTTATACTATTCGAAAAAAAGACATATTTTTATTATTTATTAATTTAGAAATTATAATATGATAATTCTAATTTTCATACTAAAATTAATTTTTTTTTTCTAAAAATTTGACTTCAATTCAGTATTCAAACACAAAACTTCATAATTCTAAAAAATAATTTTAATCTCAACTCATAAAGAATTATCATCAATTTAGTGAAAAATATTAAAGGAAATAGACTACTATCTGTTGTATAGTCTATAATATTATCTCGGTCTATTAGACTTTCTTAGTATTAAAAAAAAATAATTCTAATGTCATTTAATTACATAATCATTGATAGGGTTAAGTTATTAATTAAATATAACCTACAATTATTAGGAACTATTCATGAATGCTTGCCTAAGCTGACTCCCCCCTAACAATACGTCAATATCAATTTTTCTATGTGAAAACAGGAAAAACATATCTATCTAGACCTCTATTTATTAATCTATGGCAATATAAAGAAGTGATGATAAGGACATGTGACTGCAGGCATACTCAATGGGACAATTAGTTTAAAAGTAACATACCCACTAAGTAATGTTTGTTTAATTAATTAGCATTAGTTAGCCCACTTTGAAAGTGAAAGTAGTAATATGCTTAGGGAGTGTGATTTTGTCCTGATCATTACCTTTCAAACATTGCTTCTCCTTTCCACTTCAACCTCACATATATATAAAAAATATATATATATATTAAAAACAAAAGAAATGTAATTATTTCTTTATTAAAAAATCTATAAAATTAAAAAAAAAAATGACTATTTGGCACTTAAGAGTGGCTAGTGGACAAATAAACAATCTTAGCTATGCATTAAGATAAATAAACAATCAGTTGATCCTTGTGAAGTCTGTGCCTTAGGTTGATTTTGTTTTTTGTGGCTAGGTTGGTTTTTGTTTGATGGTTGTTTTATCTGCAAATCTTTTAGGTTTTGTTTATTTTGAAGGATTTCAGTAATGAATTTTGTAAAATTTATAAAATATAGTTTAATTTTTTATTTAGTTTAAAAAATTAAATTATATTTTATGAATTTATTAAAATTTATCATGCTCCAAAACTTTCAAAAATAATAGATATAAAAACTCACATGAGATGTGGGTTTTTAATCCCATAAATTTTATTCAAATTTACAAATTTAAACTAAATATAAAAATTTAAAATCCATCGTACTAAATAAAGTGTTAGCTTTCAGTTCTCTAATTGTAATCTTTTTCTTATTCTAATAAAATGTGATAGCTTATAAAAAAAATTTTGATTTATGATTGATACTTGTTAGAAGTACATTAATTATCTTAGAATTGAAGACTTAACAGTAAATTAACAAGAAAATATTAGAAAAATGATTCTTTTTTCCCCAAAAACTCACTATCATACAACCTCCTTTTTTTCAACCATTAGACTTGTGATAGGTGACCTACATGTTCTAACACATGCTTGCCTTCAATTTCTCAATTTTAATTGGACCACACTCAAGAATGAAAACCTAACAACAAAAATAAAATTTTTCTTTAGTTAATTTCTTAGATAAACCAACCTTCACATGTGCCTCTAAAATGTTAAAATATGGTCTAGTTCAATGCCTCATAGGTTCAGCATTACTAAAACTTTTATGTTTGACAATTCACATGGATTCCTCTATAGAATTTGCTTTTAGCTATACGTTGGTAAACCAAAGTTAAGACTTACAAACTTGAAAGCTTTCATGATTGACTTCTGCCAGTGTTGAATTTAAGTCTAATGATTAAGCATGTAATTTCATGATATGAATATATGTTATTTAATTTAAGAATTTTTCATGTATCAAGCAGTGTTTTGAAAATCGAACTAGGCCGGCTAGTTCGACTGATTAAACAGGAAACTATTAGTCAGTCTGATTCAGTTCAATTAAAAATTGAGATTTCTAATTTAATCATTCTTTAATTGGTTTTCTATCGATTTTGACTGATTGAAACTCATCAATAAAAATCAATCAAAAAATTAAAAAGAAAAAATGAAGAGAAGTTATTTAACTAGTTGGACCATTAGTTCAATTGTTTGGATCAATTAAATCACGAATTAGTGATCTGACCAATTCAATTACAGGTCTAATTTTTAAGATGCTGGTATTAAAAAAAAAAGGAAAAAAGAAAACACTTTGATATAATCTAATGGGAGAGATGAAGCATTGCTGAGAATTTTGGAAGTGCACTTTATTGATAGGGATGATTGATTGGTGATTGAAAAGAAATGTGAAAATGAGGACAAAACAAATACCTTGAAAGAGAAGAAATAGTAGTCAAGAAGTTTGGTAAAATAGATTGTTGCAGCTACTTTGCTATGTTTGTGCTTATATTAATTCTTATTATGCAGATGATTTGAGTTGTGTATGTGTGTATAAAGGCTTATTAAAGTAGTCTTGAAGTATTCATCAGTAGGTTAAACTCTGTTAAACTAAATGTTATCAGTTTGAATATTGCCTATGTGCTAATTGAAAGCAAACTAATGCCTACCTAAAATATTCCACTGCAAAAAATATCCGAAATAGCTGCAGAATTTATCTACAAAAGCAATTTTGTAGGTAATTTACTATGGATTACCTACGGTTTATAAAAGAAAAAATTTATCTGTTACCTACAAAATTAGCTACGGTTCACCTACAAAATTAGGAATGACAATGGAATGGAAAATCTCCATTCTCTACGGGGATTTGCCCCTAATGAGGCGAGGATTCTCTAATTTTTACTCCCATGGAGACGAAAATGGAGAATATTTCTTTACCGTTAGCGGAGATAGAGCAGAGATGATGAGTGTATTCTCCACCTTATGAGGATCCCCGTCCCTACTATGTGGAGACTCAATATTATGTTTACATAATTATTTTTAATATTAAAATATATATTACTTGATTGGCTTTATACATATATATTAGAGTTTCTAATTTTGTTACTTATTATTTATAATTCTTTCACATCATGATAATTTTGAGCAATTTTAGATTGGATTGATTCATATCTTCATACTTTGTATGTCTGAATTTATTAATATTTTTTACATTAATTTATTTTTATTTTTCGGCTATTACTTTTATATATATATATATATATATATAAGTTTTAATTTAAATATATTGGAATCAGTTTAAACATAATTAAAATCTAAATTTTAAATTTCTATACATTATATTCCACTATTTAAAAATATATAAAATTAAAAGGATATAAAATAAAATAAAATTTTCAAGTGGGAAATGGGGATAGAGACTCAATAGTCTCAGCATGTGAGACGGAAACGGAAATGGAAATTCCTAATTGAGATGGGGATGGGAATGGGGGATAGTACCCCGTCTCTACCCCGTTCCATTGCCATCCCTATACAAAATTAATTCCATAAATAAATTGGGATGTCATAATGTTTCCATTAGCTACAAAATTACGTATGGATTAGCTACGTTTTGTTTTATCTACGGATTTTAACTATGAAATTAATTCCCTAGATTATGTGCAAGTCCAAACACCAAGGCCATAATTTTTCCAATAGCTTTGGAATTACCTAAATAATAGCTATGGAAGGTTTTATTTTACCTACAAAAAATTTCGTAGGTAAAACTAAGTAATAGATTTTAGATTTCTTATCCATCAACTATGGAATTAGCTAAGGAATTTTTTACCTACAGAAAATTCTGTAAGTAAAATTTAATAAACATTTCAGATTTTTATTTTTTATTTTTTACCGATCTGCTATGAAAATTTTTATTTACCTACGGATTAAATTTAGGTTTAAATTTTTAACTCTCTTCCCTTCTCCTTCTGTTTGTCTTTTCTTTTGTTGTCTTCTGCTTCTTCCTCCGGCCGCTGCCACCCTTCTCTTTTTCTTTTCTTCTTCTTCTTTCCCCTTCTCGATTCCTTCCTCTCCCTTCCTTCCTCTTACAAATCGCGCCATAGCCCAACAGCCGCTGTCCGCTCCACCTGCAGTCGCCGTCGACCAGTTGGTCAGCAGTAGCTCCGCCAGTATAGACTTCTAGGTTCCATTTTATTTATTTTAGTTAGTTTTGATTTTGTGTACTTAGTTAGATTTAGAACTGAACTGAGTAATTAGTAATTTATATTATTTTGTGTAATTAGTTAGATTTAATTTATATATTTTGCGCTAGTCTTTTTTATATTATTTTTTATTAGTAATTTATTGGAATTTTTCTGTATTTTAGGTTCAAAATATTGTGTCTAAAATTAGTTATTGGGACAAAAATGAATTAGTTATTGAGAAAAGAAATTTTATTTGATAATATTAATTGACATTTGTGAAATAAATTAAATAGTAGGTTCCTTCTGTTTTTTTCCACCATCTTCTTTTTCTTCTCCTTTAAATTTTGGATATTGCAAATTTGAATATGAATCAGACTAATTTTGGGTTATTTTCTTGAAAGATTGAAGAATGGCTTTTTTATTTTTGCATTTTTTTTCTTATTTTGTCGTGTTCCTTGAAATATTAAGATATGTTTGCATTCATAATTACTCAAGTTTTGTTTGGATATTAGGAATTTACCATCTCGAACATAACACTTAGTAGTTATAAGCCTTAAAGGCCTGAAACTTTGGTGGTTTCAAACACTCTATCTTTCAATAGGCAAGTGTGTATATATATACATACAGTAAAATCTCTATAAATTAATAATCTTTATTAAATAATAATTTTTTAAATTTTGATTTGTACTAATGAGCTAAATTAATAATTTTAATGAAATAATAAGATAATAAATTTTTTTTTTTGAAAACCTTATCTAACCCCTTAATCCCATTCATATTATAAATAAATAATTCACTGAAATTATGTATCATATTTTTTTAAAATATAAGTTTAATGTGTGTGTGTGTGTTTTGATGACATCAAAATTTGGTTTATTTAATCTACTTAACATTTGTTGTTCTTTTTGCTGATATGTAGATAGCAACGCTCGTTCCAAATTATTAACAAATGCTATATGTAATTAAATTCCAAGAATTTGAGATAGAGAGTAAATTCACACTAGCTATTGAACCAGAACACACATTACTGCTGCACTTCACCAACTATTCAAATAATTCACCAACATTACCCATCAAAGCGCTACACTTCACCAATTGTTCAAGTAATTCACCGTTGTTATTCATCAAGACAGTTAAGTAGAGAGCACTCATTATCAATTTCTAATGTTATCCTTCGATGATCAAAATAGGACTTCCAACATAGAGATAAATTTAACGAATGTTATCTAAAAGTCATCAATGTTGCAAAGAAAAGTAAGGAATATTATTGAAAAGTAATGTGCGTTACTTGTCATTTTCAAAAAAAAAAATTCATGGATTTTTAGTCTCTAAGATGATGCAAGAGTAAATATCTGTTACTGTCACTTCATAAATATCTGTCACTACCACTTCATAACAACCATATTTTTTAATCTAATTTGATATATACGTATTATATACATATTTATGGGTATTGTTCCTAAGTGAAGACTAAGAGATTTTAAGTTCGAACTTTCAATTCTTTTATTGCTCTGTTTTTAGAATACAACTCTCTTGAAATTCATATACTTTGTGTTTACATCTTGTAAAGTTATAAACTTAAACTCTAATTTTGTAAGTGCTTCTTTGGAAGTCTTGAGAGACTTCAAATTTCAAATCATCTTGTCTTCTTTTGAGTGTTAGGTGAAAACTTGAAAATTTATTGTAATGGTGAAATCCCCTATCAATTAGGATGTAAAAAGCAATTGGGCACAAACCTTGTTATAGTAGAATTTTAAGTCTAGAACTTAGAAGAAGTGGACGTAAAAAAAGAGTTTGCTC
Source organism: Reutealis trisperma (assembly GCA_947687605.1). NCBI lineage: Eukaryota > Viridiplantae > Streptophyta > Magnoliopsida > Malpighiales > Euphorbiaceae > Reutealis > Reutealis trisperma. Next base: position 723,403 of record CANTUT010000074.1, on the reverse strand, counting down.
TGTATCACTATAAAAACGGATTAAGAGTTCTCTAACTCTTACTCTCTTTATCTTATCGGCATTGAATTTGATAATATATTGTATTTATGGCGAAAATTGCATTAGAATTTAAATCTCCTATTCACCTCTCTCTAGGAGGTTGGTCATATAGTATTCAACACACACACACACACACACACACACACACACACATATATATATATATATATATATATATATATAACAATCAGTATATATCTATATATTCTATTTCTTGATAGAATGATTAATGTCTCTTCATTTTTTAATCAAACAAAAGTGTTTATATTTGATAATTAAGCATTATCATTTCAAGAATCAAGAGATTCAACATTGAATACTGATTTTTTTTTTAGTTTTTTCTCTGAAATTTCCTTTACATGCAATTAATAATTATTGAGTTATATTGCATAACTGATTAATATAATTAGGGTGAATTACTATTTAGCCTCTTAATTTTGATCAAATTCATACTAAAGTTTTTTATTTTGAGAAACTAATTTTTTCATCCCTACATTTTGATTTTGTCTATTATTTAGTGCTTCCATCCATTTTTATGTTGGATTCATGTGAAAAGACTAAATACACTTTAATTACTCTTGAATTTTCTATCCACTGCCATGAAATAAAACTAATGAATAACTTCAATTAAAATTCAAATCAATTTAAATAGAGTTGTTCAAATTAATTTTTAGCCAATTTTATGATTTTTATTTACTGCCAATTTTGTATTTAATATAAAGAAATTAAAAAAAAATTGTTTAAGCAATGACCTTCTTTAGCCAAGCAATGATCATTTCCATATCCTATGCCTAAGCCAAATCTATTTATGCCTCGTGACCACCCAAACTAGATGCAGTTCAAAGCCACTACCTTCTTTAGACCACCACCTTGACCAAGGCAACCACCATTTCCCCCATTATCCCAAATCCACCATCGCATATATGGTTTGAGGCTCCTAAAATATTATCCACACATTTTCAAATCCACAATCAAAACAATTCAAGGCTATAGTATGAAAAATATCTACATATCTAGTGTAGTTCACATAACCTGCATCAACCAATCCTTTGCCCTTTATGTACTTTTGAACTTCCCTTTGTAGTGCACCAGTGATAGCAAAAAACTAGTCCTCTATTTTAACAAGCTCTTTTGATGTGCTACAATCATGAGTCTCATTGTCAATGACATGAGCTGTCATTTTAAATTGAGCCCTGCGCTTCTGTTTCTTACTATCATCATAGCCTTTTTACCTTATAAGTTCCTCATACCATTCAAGATAGCCATGTAGCTTAAAATAGGTCTCTCTTAAGTGACCTATAGCATTACAATGATCATAAAACTTATCTGATTTATCCTTCTTCTTAAAGTATCCTACCTTTTGAACTTCTTTGCCAGGAAAATCCCTTCTATTATCTTAGTTCTTAACAAAGAAAGCATTTCCCTCAGCACAATCAATCACAAAAAGAATGGACTTCCCTTTGTTTCTCAACCCTTAACACTATAGAGTATGCTTTGTTAATGCTTGGTAAGGGGAGTATGCTTTGTTAATGCTTGGTAAGGGGTCCTTTAACAAAATTTGATTCCTCACATGATCATAATTGACATTGAGGCATTACTTTCTGCATGCCTTTCCTTAAGCTCATTCTAGAGCTCTTGTGCAATACTGACATATATGAAGGATTTAGCCAACTCCTTCTAGATGGAATTAAAAATCCAGGAGGTCACTATATAATAACTCTTTGCCATTATTCGAATTCATTAGAATTCTCATCAGGCATAACACATTTCCCCGTTATAAACTCTAATTTAACTTTTGCACCTAGGGCTATCTTCATGGATCTGCTTCATAAGAGATAATTGTTTATTCATTTTAGTGTAATGCACAAAAATAGACATTGTACCTTATGAAATAGAAGCAATTTCTCTTTGTACTTAGTATGGTAATGGCCTATTATTTTCCCAAACCTCTCCTCAAGCTCATCTCAGAGCTCTTTTCCATTTCGAATATATATGAAGGATTCAGCCAACTCTTTCAAGATGTAATTAAGAATCTAGAATGTGGCCATGTAATCGACTCTTTGCCATTGTTTGAATTCGTTAGAATTCTCATAAGGCATGACACCTTTTCCTATTACAAACCCTAATTTAACTTTTTGCACATAGGGCTATCTTTTTGGATTAGCATCACGAGAGATAATTGCTACCAGTTAAAAGAGCACTTACTAATGTCACCCCGAAATGATTAGAGTTCAGTAATAGCAATAGATCTCCAAGATTCTAAGCATCCTTAACTCTAATAATAAATTAAATACTAACTAATCTAAAACTAATAATAAATTAAATTTGCTTACAAATTCTAAAATTCAAACTCTTAAGAATAAGGTAAGAACTAAATTCAAACATGAATTAACCTTTGAGATGAGTAAAGTCTCATATCTTTTAACTGATAATTATTAAGGTGAGACAGAAAACTTGATTATCAATATTTGAGTAGGGTTTTTTCCTTGTGTATGATGTCTTAAAAAAATGTTTACCAATATATGTTATTATTATAAATTTTTACCAATATATGCTATTTTGACTTTTTTTTAGACTTTGACTAAAAAAACACATTAATAATAATGGTTCAGTTGAAATTAAAAAAAGAAAAGAAAAGAAATGGCAGTGTATAGAAACCGGTATAAATACCGGTTTCTATACAAAGGAAATACATAAACCGGCCACTAAAACGCCGGTTTATGCATTTCTTTTTTAAAAAATTATTTAATATAAATGATATCAAATTATTTAGCGTTATTTTAATAAATTATTTTTTTCAATAACAATAATTAGATTATTTCATTTAGTAAATTATTTCAATAACAACTAAAATGCTGGCAACTAATCTTTATATTAATATAAATAAATTATTTAATATAAATAGTTATTATCATTAACTAATTTATTTATATTAAATAATATATTAATTAACTTTATTAATGTATTATATTAATTATATAATATTTAATGAATTATATCATATCATTAACTAAGATTTTACTCTGTTAATTATATTATATTATAATATAAATCAATTATATAAAAATTATTATTTCACAAATAATTAACTATTCTGCAAAAAATATAAATTTTTAAAATTAAAATACAAGTATTAATATTTTCAAAAATTATTATTTTGTAAATTTTTTTTATTTCTCAACAAGCTCTAAACTCAGACTTCTCTTCTTTTTTCATTGAAAGAGTGTTAAATTTTTTGTTCTCAAAGAGTCATGCTGCAAAAAAAATTGCGAAGAGGAAGAAATAAAATAGTAAATTTTATTTTTATTGTTAATATCAAAAGAGGTAATTATTTTTTTTTAATATTTATGTTATGTTAGCATATTAAATTATTTGTTTGTAATAAATTTTTTTATTTGCTAAATTTGTGTTAAGAAATAATTTTTTGAATCAACAAATATTTAGAAATAAAAAGTGTGAAATAATAATTTAGAGAAAATAATATATATATATATATATATATATATATATATATATATATATATATATATATATATATATATATATATATATATATATATATATATATATATATATATATATATATATGTCGTTTATAATAAAATTTTATTTTTTGATGATTCGTAAATTTGTGTAAAATAATAAAGTTTGTGAAATAATAATTTTTTAAATATTATATTATATTTTTTATTTTTTGCAAATTTTTTTGTGGATTCGTAATATTTGTATAAATTTGTTGAAATAATAATTTTTGAGAAATAATAATATTTACAAAATAATAATATTTTGAAATATTAACACTTTTATATTGATTGTAAAAATTTATATTTTTTGCGGATTAGTTAATTATGTGTGAAATAATAATTTTAATATAATTAATTTATATTATAATGTAATATATGTAAAGATTTATGGGAAACAATTAATTTATCCTAATAATTAATTGTTAAGGAAATTGAACATATAATTCTCACAATTGAAATTAAAAACACATACCTGAAAAATTTAATGCGATTGACATGATGCAAACCTTAAGAATAAACTGATTTCTCTCTCTTAATCCTTTTGTTTACGACGACTTAATTAATAGAATAACCCTTATGTTAATATGTGTGTATGTGTGTAAACCCTAATGTAGAGAGATGATCAATTTATAATTGTTATAACTTAATCTGGTACGTCCATCACATAACCAAATGAACAATCAGGATTAATTAGCTATTTAATTATTATTTGAGCTTTATGGGTAGCCCAATATTAGGCCACATTCTAACAATATAATTAATAGAGAAAATCATAGTTAATGATATCATATAATTCATTAAATATTATATAATTAATGTAATATATTAATAAAGTTAATTAATATATTATTTAATATAAATAAATTAGTTGATGACAATAATTATTTATATTAAATATTATTTACATCAATATAAACATTAGTTGCCAGCATTTTAGTTGTTGTTGAAATAATTTACTAAATGAAATAATCTAATTATTGTTATTGAGGAAGAATAATTTATTAAAATAATACTAAATAATTTGATATTATTTATATTAAATAATTTATTGAAAAAAAAATGCATAAACCGGCATTTTACTGGCTGGCTTATGCATTTCTTTTGTATAGAAACCGGTATATAGTATACCAATATTATTTCTATACACTGTCATTTCTATTTTTTATTTCAACTAAATCAATATTATTAATGCCATTTTCTTAGTTCAAGTCTACAAAGTAAGTCAAAATAGCATATATTGGCAAAAATTTATGAAAATAGCATATATTGGTAAACATTTTTTAAGATATCACGCACAAGAAAAAAGCTTGCTTGAGTGCAATAATATATTATAATATTATTTTTTCTTATATTTTGTTTGATTATTATTTTCTTAATACAATATGTGATTATAATTTTTTATATTTTTATATTTTCAAAATATATTTTATAATTACACTTTAAAAAATTTTACAACTAAATTTTCAAATTATGGTTTCGATATTATACATATTTATTCACTTTTTGTATTTACACATTCATTTTCTGTATTTGATATTATTATTTTCCAATTAAATTTTACATTTTTTATACATACATGCTGTAATTTTTATTTTGAGTCATCCGAAAGTGACCCAGATTTTACCCAGCAGACAATGAGTTGGTTCACAACTTGGTTGAAGGCGGTGGTATACTAAAGACCCGTTTGGGATTAAATTTTTCAAAAATATTTTTTAACAAAATTTTTTATATTTTTTATAAAATTATTTTTAAGAAAAAATAGATAAATTAATGCTTTTCTTAAAAATTAAATTTAAAAAAATAATTCATAAAAAATAATAAAAATAAATTAATTAAATCAAAAAAATTTTAAAAACGACTTTTTAACCTTCTAAAAATAATTCTAAACGCATCTAAGAAGGCGAGGCAAAAGAATAGGTGACCTTTTGTCCAATGTTTCCATGTCTGTGTGTTTGTTTCTGCAATAATAGTGATAAGCAAGTTTTTCACTGTCTGGTTCTTCCATGTCTGTTGTTGCAGAACTGGCTGCCGTGATCAGGCAAGTACGTCTAACTCTAAAGGCGGCAGTATTTGGTTTAATTTCTAGTGCCTTTGTTTTTTAATTCCTAAGCATAAAAAATAGTTTTTACAACTTTTAGTTTTCCAAGAAATAATATAAATAATAATATATAAGTAATTTCTTTTGCGTACACCTTAAATAAATGTGTGTTACGATGAAATGTTAAAAAATTTTCAGAAATTTTTATTTTAAAATTTAAAAATAACTTTAATAATTAATAGATCAAATCATTTTGATTTGTAATATTTATTCAACTAATTGAATTACAATATAATTTATTTAATAAAATTCAAGTTCAACTCCTATCTTTTCATCAAGAGAAATGGTTTCCCTCACCTATGAACTTTTGAAGTTGAATTCAGATGCTAATTATAATCTTTCCTCAAGTGCGGCTAGCCTTACAGTCATTTGTAGAGATCATAAAGCTAGTTTCATAGAAGGAGTGGCCTTGAAGAAGTCTGCGCGCTCACCATTAGCAGCGGAAGCAGAAGCTCAAGTACTAGCATTGGAAATGGCAATTAAACTTGGAGCTGTGAATTTTATATCTTTGAATCGGATTGCAAGCCACTTATCCAAGTTTGTAATGGTTTTGAAAGATCCTCCTTGGAAGATTCAAGCTCAGATGTCTAGAGTTATAGAACTCAAAACTTTCTTTTGTTAATATCCAATTTTTTTGGGTGAAAAGGAATGTTAATTGTACTGTTGATTGGGTTCAGATACTGTGCTCAATAGCATTTTACCACCAGTTTGGACCATTGTACAGCCTTCTAGGCTTGCTGATATGTTGTTTTTTGATTCCTTATTTGAATTTGTCTTTCAGTTGGCAAAAAAAAAAAACCAAAAAAAAAAAAAAATGAATCCACTAATAGATCTATAATTTTTTTAAAAAATAAGAATTTATTATTTCTGAAAAATTTTTAATATTCGCAATATTTAGTGACTCGTAATTCATCATATTAAATATTTATCTTAAGTATTAGATAAGAGTTTAAAACTATTCTTCATACTAAAAATAAAAAGATATTACTATTTAAGTGATTTTTTTATAACACTATTCAATACTTAAAATTATAATTTTTAATACTTATTATTTTAAATTTTTTAATAACACTTAAATTTTGAACATTTAATGTTCAATTTTAACAAGTATCACCTAAGTTAATTGCGTAATCACTAAGAATAATTTGTAAACATATTAAAATTAATATATAAATTTTACTTTTTATAAAAAAAAATGATTACAATAATTATTTCAAAAGCATTAAACGGATAAAATGCCCTAAAATATGTGACCCAAACCCAAACAGCTGTCATAGTGAGCCAACCAGTCTGCACAGGAATTTGCATGATAGCACAAAAAGAACATTAAAGCATCATCATAATCCTGCCAAGTAATATATGAGATTTGGTGAGCAAATGCAATGTTGAAGAAAATAGCACATGAGGTGAAATGATGGCATGTTTTATTTTACCTCAAATAGTAGGAAACTGGAAAACAGTATTATTTTTTCCATGCTAATCTTCATATAATGCATTTAATTTAGTATATTTCTCATATATTGTAGGTTAATTATGTGAGGCTAAACATGCATTAATTATAATTAATGATTAATAGGAGATTTCACATTCATGAACTCTGAAATGCTAATCTTATTTTATTATTACTATAAAAGCAAACAATCAAACCAAACTTGATTTATAAAGTAAGAAAAATGATGCCTCAACTAGGGAAAATGATGCTTATAGTTATATGAACAAGTACGGTAAGACATCTGTTTTACTCTAACAACAGTTAAAAAAGGACAACAGAGTAAAAAAAAAAACCCCATTAGGTAGAGACATTTGATAAGAAAGAGCATAGAATGGACAATTATTGCTAAACAAAAAATTACTTCAAATATAAGACAAAACCAAGTTCAATGCATGACGTACTTTGATGAGACTATACATTCATATTGGCAGTTCCAATCATGATGACTATACATTCATATTAGCAGTTCCAATCATCAAATCACAACTTAGAAATTCAATACCTTTCATACCTTAGGCGAAAGAAAAAAAAAAAAAAAAAAAAAACGATAATAATAATAATAATAATAAAAATAAAAAAAATCAATACCGTTCATATTTGTCAATGCTGATTTCTCTTTGAAATTGAGTTTGATATTTAAATGAATTTTATAAAATTTTTACTTTAAATTTCATAATTTTAGTTCAATATAAAAGAAAATTTCATTTTATTTTTGTGCAATTCAACACAACTAAATCAAATTTATCTTTTATAAATAATGTCTATACTTTAATTTCATGTTTATCAAACAAGGGTAAAAAGTGACATGAGGGTAGAAAGTGAAGAGAATAAAATAGGGGGAGAGAAGCGTACAAGTATAGAGAAAAATTGAACTGTCATTAGATTATGCAAGGAAAAAAAAAAAAAAAAAAATTCTTTTTTAAGCTATGTTTAGTAAATGGAATAGCTAAAAAATAAAATATTTATTTTATATAAAATAATTATTCTGAGTTCTTGTTGAAATTTTAAACAAAAAATTTTAATTTCCTAAAATAGCGATTGTACAATTTTTATATAATATATATTTTTAAAAAAAATCAAGGAATTTATATTTTTTTAAATATAGAATAAAATATTTTCATTTTTACCCTTAAAAATATAAGCAAGTCCAAACTCACTACTATTGTCTTTTTTTTTTTTAGATTTTTTTTTTATTTTTTAAATTTTAAGTCAAATAAAAATTTTATTTATTATGTATTTAAATTATTTCTCAAATAAAATTTGAAAAGTTATATTTTATTTTAATATTAGTAGTGAAATTAATTTATAATAATAGCATGATCATTTATGTAGAATGTAATAGTTATTTTATATTATGAATCAAATTATGAAATTGAAATAATTATTCTATCATTACCTTATTATATTATTGAAGAATAATTATTATATTCTTTTCGTATTCCATTTCGTGAACTGTACGTAGCTTTAATGTTTAAAAAAAAAAAAAAACTTCACAAAAAAAAAAAAGTCTCATGAATCATTTTGTTAATTACCCTTCCTTCCAAATTTCTTTATATTCATAATAAGAGAAGATGTCCCAATTTGGCCATTTCAAATATTAAATCATCACCAATGGCCTAGATCTTCTAATTGAAATCATGGTATATACATTGTACAATTGACCAGAAACTCAATGCTCACTTCATTTCCTGTCCAGGATCTTTAGTTGGGGCTAGCAATTCTTCTTTTAGACTTGCATTATCAGAATAATGTTATGGTCTTTTAAATAAATGACCTATGCAATTTGTGTGAACCAACCGTTCAAACCAAATTTTAATTTGTTCAGAGTTGGTTTGATTTTTTTTTTTTTTTTGAGCTCAAATTCAAGTTTTGAACCGAACTTAAAAATGATATTCAAATTTAACTCACTTAAAACTCAACTCGAGCTTCGATTGTTGATAAATTATAATTGACTTAAACTCAAATTCGATTTATTATGAAATTTATTTATAACTTATCAAAATATTCAACTTTTTAAATATTGATTTCTAATAAAATAATTATAATAAAAATACTTAAAATTAATATAAAAATAAAAAATCCAATTAATGAAAAAATACAAGCATAAAATCAAGTATTATATACATTACAAAGATATTAGTTAATAAAAAAATATATTTTATACAATGCGAAAATTTTAAATTATATTAATATGTAATTTAATTAATTTGAATTAGCTAAAATTTTATAAAAGAATTAAAATATATTTTTTTGAGATTCCAAAATATTAAGTTAATAATAATAATAATAATAATAATAATAATAAAAATATTTACAAGCCTATTAATTGAACTATCTGTGAGATTGTTCACGAATTTATAATCAAATTATTTACAAAAATTTATCTCGTTTATAAAATGATTCACTTTCATCCAGCCGAACACAGAATTGCTTACGAATAATTTGACTCATTTACACCCTAATGCATACATATGGAATCAAAAATAGAATCGCCACTCTACACTTGCCAGTAGCATTGTAATAATCTAAAACTAAATTAAAATGCTATTACAGGAATAGAAAACCATATCATCACATCAAAGTTGGATTTTGATTTTTTTTTTTAATATCTACATTAAAATGAAAAATATGAACTCAGAAAAGGAGAAACTCGATTGAAAAATATGAACTCAGAAAAGGAGAAGCTCGATCTCTAAGATGGCAAATGTGAGCACGTGCACAATGCATCAGGCCATCCTTCAAATAATTTCAACTCCAAAATATCATTTGCTCGTTCGCATTTGCAAATAAGTACTAAAACAGCAATGGTGGTTGACCAAGTCAAACTTTGTGGCAAGGAAATGCAATATAATGCCACAACTTGCAAGTCTTAACAGTCATTCAACCCAACCGGTAGTTCATTTAAACCCACCAGTATTCTATTAATAGAAAAAACAATGTAAGAACAAAGGGCAATGGCACATGGAAGATATGGGCAAAGTAATTATCCTTAAATAGAAAACGAAATTCCAAAATATTATCATGACATTCCAAAAAATGCTTTGACCAAAATCAATCCAAGCTCAACAATACATCAACTAAATGAAACATTATCTTAAGTTCATTCAAATAGAAATCACTACATCGATCAAACTTGTCCTCTGATCTTGCGGAGGAGGCGTCTAGCGATACTGCAAGCAAATAAGTGAATTCAATTACAATGATTATCTGCAGTTCAATGAAAGCATGCAAATATATTACAATGAATGACATTTTATACACACCTTAATGAAGCCAATTTCCTTGGCATTGCTGCGGAAGCACTGTCTGCAGCACATGAGCCCATACTTCCGGATGATCCCATGAGGATTTCCACACACACGGCTTAACACAAAAACAGAAAAACAGAAATCAGACTAAATGAAAAAACGGTTAACATCTCAACCACTACCATCGCATAACTCATAATACACACATTTAATAAACAACAATGATGGAACTTGAAGAAGCATTTCAGCAAATGCACCATTTGCCAAAATCATTGGACTTGAAAACTAAAACTAAATCAACTTAAATATATCTGAAATTAGCCAATAAACAACACAAGAAAAGGGTCAAGTTATCCATGAAAAGGTTAAAATCCTATCACAGAGGGAGAATTATGACCAACAACAAAAAAAGGAGAGAGCTTTAATAGCTAGAAGTGCAAACAGAAAAACACCCATGACCAAAACTAACACTTTGATACCCTGTTATGCTATCAAACAAAAATAGAACTACAGCAAAAGGTTCTTCATAAAATTAAATTGTTTCGGTAAAAAAAAAAAAAGTTCTATTTCCATTATTTTCCTTATTAGAGAAACCCAATAACAAATAACAAACTCGAAAGATTAAATTACATTCTATAACTAATAATCCATCTGAACAACCAAGTTCATAGAAATAAACAAACCGTCTAAATCATTACAAATCATCCATTAAACCATAGTTTATTTAATTTATATAGAATCAAATAGATCTATGGAATTAGAACGAAGACAAAGGTTTGCTTTGATACCAGGCTCGTGAACCGGGACCGTAGTTCTTGGGGTGAGAATTCCAAACGTTAGAGTGACCCATGACTGAGGTTGCAGTGCTGCTCGAGAATCTGATTGCGGAGGGTCTTCAAAATTTGGGGGAAAAGTGCGTATTTATATGGACGTCCAAAACCCTAGGGTTCAACTTAATTCGGGTCAGATATGGAGACCTATCTGTTATAAACGGGTAGCCGAACCCATTCAATAATTTAATATCGGCCTCATTCCTAATTAAAATTTATCAGGAACAAACTCATTTCGTTTTAATAATTTTAGTTAGTAGTTGATATTATTGTTAAATTATTTATTTAATATAGCAGTTTTCTATAGTTATGTTATTTTAAAATAAAATAGTTTATTTTATTTACGAAAAAAATAATTTTTTTATAAAAAATTATAATTTTATTTATATTTTTTTATAAAATAATTTTGCAATTCTATTTAATTGTGAAAAAATTTTAATATTAAAAAAATATAATTTATTTTATATAAATTAACAATTTTATTAGAAAAATAATTTTATAATTACGAAAAAAATTTTATTTAAAAAAATCATAATTTTCATATAAATAGCATCGTATAGGCAAATATTTAGATTATTTTATTTTAAAATAAAGTAAAAAATTTTATTTTTTATAATTAGTAAAATAGTGACAAATAATAAATATAATTAAAATATTTAAAGTATCATAATTAAATTAATTTTTTATTATATTTTACTAATTAAAATTGAAAAATGTTAGAATGATTGATGCGGTATTTTAAATTTAAATACCTATAAATTTTATAAAAAATAGTTTAATTTATAAAAAAAAAATATAAAAAAATTATGATTTTTCATAAGAGAAACATTTTTTTGTAATTATAAATAATTTTTCTTTTTATAAAATTATCGTTTTTCAAAAAATAAGTCAATATTTATGTAAAATTAAAAGTTTTTTTTTTTTTGCAATTAAGAAGAATTACCAAGTAATAGTTTAATTTAAGAAAAAATATAAATAAAATTGTGATTTTTATTAAAAAAATTATTTTTCTCAAAAACAAAGTAGGTTATTTTATTTTTAAAGAAAGTAACCATAAAAAATACCATTTAGTATAGTATTTTATAATAATAAAATATTTATTTTTTTATCATAATAAGAAAATATTATTTTGATACTCAATTGGTTATTTATACAACTGAATTTAGTAGCGTTTTCCTATGTATTGAATACTAACCTTATTTAAACTCAAAATAAATAATTATTTCTTTGGCAAAAAAAAAATTATTTATAGTTCATATCTATATATTTAAACTTTAAAATTTATAAATTTAAATTACATGAGGTCTAATTTCCCCAAAAAAAAAAAACGCTGCTCTTACATTTCCTTGTGAAGTGAATCAATGGCTGATGGTAACACAAATGCTTTTACCCAAGGACGAAGCTAGGTGCTAATTGGTCAAATTAAAATAATAGAGACATTATAATTTTGAGAAATTAATTTTATATTTCAATTAAATAATGTTTGACCCCTTATTTTAGAGCTATTATAATTTTGAGAAATTAATTTTATATTTCAATTAAATAATGTTTGACCCCTTATTTTTAGAACCTACCTACCAATGTTAACGATTTTCATAGTCATATTAGTGATTTGAAAGAGATTTTTTTTTAAATTTTATATCTGATTAAATTCAGGTATTATAAACATTCCCTCATTTTTATTTCTGAGTATTTTAAATTTTCTGTCAAAAGTGCTTTGTAAGTCGTCTCATAATTTTTATTTGGTTTTTATCTATAAAATCTAAAAAAAAAAAAATTTAAAGAATGGTTACAATTTAATCATATTTTTTTAAAAAAAATATTATTAAAGCTTGAAACAATTTAAAAATTCTAATTTAAAACTTAGTATAATTGTCTTCAATAAAAATTTTCAAAATGTTTTTTCTATGAAAATTGGCTTAGAGTTTTAGCTGTCTACATAACAGATTTTAATTTGACATATTATATCTATATACTTATTTATTATTGCACTAAAAACTATTCAAAAAACATTTTAAGATTATAATTCAATAACTTCGAATAATTAATATATCCAAATTAAATATTTAATTTATTCCATTCTATAAATTTTTTAATTAAAAAATTGATGTATTGCAAGATTTTGTAGTTAAATTATGAAAATGTGAGGATTTTTTTTTTCAAAATTCAAAATATAATATTTTCCATGATTGATATATGTTATATTTAATTCACTTTATGTATTCATCAAAGAAATTTTTTTTTTCCTCTATAATTAACATCAATTACTACCTAGTTGTTTTTATGCCTAATTGTTTTTACGTGTGTGCATATTTTCGTAAGTGTACAATGTACTATATATTTTCGTAAGTGTACTGTCTACATACTCTTTGTATAAAAACTAATTTTGCCCCTTTAATTTTTTTTTTCTCTCTCTCTCTTTTTTTTTTTTTTTTTTTATCCTTTTTGTCTCATAATAAAAAAAAAAATTGAATTTTTTTCTCAACTAAAGTTTATAATCTTAATTCATAAAATTAAAATAATTTGATATATCAAAAGAAATCAATATATTTGCAAAAAGTACATTGACGATTTTGGATCATTAGATCTTGTATTTTATCAATAAATTAATTTGATAAAAAATTTTATATATATTTTATCAATGTATATACATATATAGTATACAAATAATCACTGCATATATAAAAGTGTACTATTAAATAAATAAGGAAAATGAAATGTTATATTAAATATATAACTCACAAATTTGATAGAAACTCAACTATCTTTTCTTAGAGTGTCGGTTATTTAATAATTAGAAAGACGCTTGAAATACTTATATTGAATAACAAATAACAAATAACATAACAATAACAACTCAAACTTTAACCTTTAAAGTTGTACTTGAATGACTATTAAAATTTCACAAAAATTTCAGTAGTCTTTTCTATAACTAAGACATTTTCCGCAGAGATAAGAGAAATAATCACTTCTAAAAAGCTTTCAGAGCAAAAGTCAATCCGTAATAACTCCATTGCCCTTCTAAATCTCCATACTCAGCAAGTATCATAATAATTTTAATCATTAAAATATTTTCATTAGAGTAATCTATTTAAAATATAATTTATAAGCTTTTCCTTTTACCAAATTCTTTTTCTCAAATCTTTCTAGTAATTTACGTATATATAGCAAACTTTCTTATTAATAAAATTATTTTAATTTATAAACCATATAAAAAATAATTTAAATATTTAATTCCTTTAAATCATATATTTTGAAGAAAAATCACATAAATATCTCAATTTCCAAATCTCTTCAAAAACAAAGTATTTCACAACTTAAAATTATTTAATTAATATATCATTTCAATATTCGCTTAAAGCAATATAAAACTCATATAGTATTATTTACATTCACTTATGATTTACTGAAATTATAATTATAACAATCTAAACTCATTCATAAATTCATAACTCAAATTCTATGAATTTACAAACAATTTACATAAATTAATGATCAATGAAAATTAATACCTAACTAAAGATAATTAGTTTCAGGAATCAAAGCGAAATTTTGCAAAAGTAACTTTGAAAACAACTCCTGAGGGACAAAAATAAGCTGCTGGAAGTTAGGCTTGTTAGAACTTAGCTAAAATTCTTGCTAGTCACTGCACATACCACTATTCAGGAGGTTTCTAATGGCCAAAAAATATGTGGATGGTGATGTTGGAAAGGTAATGAACTCAAAAGTTCAAATATGGTGGAGGTATCGATCAACTCGTTGGAATCTCGTCAAAAAGTTGATAGATTCATAGGTCATTTTCTCTCAATCTAGTAATCTCCTCATGAGTCAATAGGTACTAAAAGAAATATTATAAAGAGAATTCCACATATCTTTAATCACTTGAATTGAAGTTTAAATGAGGGAGATATGACTATTTAAAATTTTCAATCGCTAGAGTTTGCCGAAGTTTGCAGTAACAACTTCAGGACATGTGTTTAGCATCAGATAGTGTTTGGTAAGAATGATTCTTATAATTTTATTTTGTCTAGATGTTAGCTTTCCAACTCGATTGGTAGTGAATCAATTGGAGGTCTAATGATGGAGTTATGGACGAAAATGTGCTAGCTACCCAACTATCCCTCTCTCATCTCTTCTTTCTCCACCTTTCTTCTCTCTCTTTTCCCTCTGCAGATGTAGCCTTTTATTTTTTGAGAAGTTGAACAGTGAGCACATGGTTTCCTCGTTGCAGTATCATGGTCATTTTTTTAATCTTTAAAATTTATAAAAAAATCTTAGGACAAAAAATAAGCTGCTGGAATTTTAGCTCATCAGAACCTTGCTGGAGTTCTCATTAATAGTCGTATGTACAATCATTCAGGAGGTTTCTAGTGTCCAAATGAAATATGGATGGTGGTGTTAGAAAGGTAATGAACTCAAGAGTTCAAATGTGTTGGAGGTGTCAGTCAACTCGCTAAAATCTCATCAAAAAATAGTTGGATTACCAAATTGTTTTCTCTCACTTTGGCAATCTCCTCATGACCCAATAGATATAAAAAAAGCTTATGAAGAGAGGATTTCAACTGATCTTGAATTACTTTAATCGGAGTTTAGATAAGAGAGATATGACTGTTTATAGTTTTGGTCGCTAAAATTTATAGCAGCAAATTTGAGACATGTTTCTAATGTTGTCGGATATTTGATAGAAATGATTTTTATCTTGTTGATTTTGTCTAGATTTTAGCTTTCCAACCTAATTAGTGGTGCATCAATTGGAGGTCTGGTGATGGGGTTATGGTTGAAAATGTGTTAGCTTCCTAACTCTCCTTTTCCTATCTCTTCATTCTCTCCTTTTCTTTTCTCTCTCCTTCCCCTCTATAGATACTATCTTTTTTAGGCAGCTAGGCACCTAGCCAAAGGCTGCCATATGGCAATCTTTGATTAGTCCTTTTTTAATTTTTTAAAAAATTTAGAGAAAATCTTAGTGGTAAAAAACAAGTTGCTAGAAGTTAGGCTAGTCAGAACCTCATCAGAGCTTCATTGGAGTTCTCACTAACCACCACACATATCGCCGCTCGAGAGTTTTTTGTTGTCCTAATAAAATATGGCCGGTGATGTTAGAAAGATAATGAGCTCAATAGTTCAAATATGATGGATGTGCCGGTTAACTTGTCGAAATCTCATCAGAAAGTTGCCAGATTTGTAGGTTATTTTCTCTCACTCTAGTAATCCTCTAATGATCCAATAAGTTTAAAAAGAAAGCTTAAAAATAGAGGATTCCAACACAACTTAAATCACTTGAATTAGAGTTTGGAGGAGGGAGATAAGACCATTTAAAATTATGGTAGGTAGAGTTCATTGAAATTTATAGCAGCAAATTTAGGACATAAGTTCAACATCATCTAGTGTCTGATTAAGTGATTTTTATCTTATTGATTTTTTTTGGATGTTATTTTTCCAACCTAATTGGCAATACATTGATTTGGAGGTTTGGTGATGGAGTTATGGCAAAAAATGTGTCAGCTTGCTAACTCTCCCTCTCTCCTTTATTCCTTCTCCCCCTTTCTTCTCTTTCCCCTTCCTTTTGTAGGTGCTGCCTTTTTCTGAGCAACTGGGTAGCTTGCCTAAGTCTGGCATATGGTAGTCTCTAATTGGTTCTTTATTTAATTTTTAAAAATTTGTAAAAATCTTAGGGTAAAAAACAAGCTAATGGAAGTTTGACTCGTCAAAACCTTGCTGGGGTTCTCATTGATTGCCTCACATACCATCATCTGGGAGGTTTCTAGTGTCCAAATGAAATATGGCTCGTGGTTTTGGAAAGATAATGAACTCAAAAGTTTAAATGTGCTTTTGGTCGACTTGCAGGAATCTTGCAAAAATGTCATTAGAAATTTATTGGATTTGTAGGTTATTTTCTCTAACTCCAGTAATCTCCTCATGAAACAATAGGTATCAATAAACCCTTAATTTTGCACCCTCCAGTATGTGTTTGAACCTTAGAAGTACTTAGGCTTGCTAAACAAACCTTCAAAAGATGAAAACTCTCAAAATGGGAAAATCGGCAAAATCAAATAATGTCTTTTTGATATTTGAACCCCTTCAAATAATGTGAGATTGAGTAACAAATACAACTCAACTGAAATCGCAAAAAATGGACAAGAAAAAAGCAAAAATGAGCAAAAATAGGCCCGTTACCGTAGAGTTGTATGGCATTGTTGCAAAGCCCTCAATGGTTCCACAAAGAGCTATGCGGCACTACCACAAAGACCTCTGCGGTGCTGCAAAGTCTTGTGTAGCATCCCTTGTGAATTTCACTATTTTGTACAATCCCACATCAAAACTTTAGTTTTCCTCCTCAAATCTTCTTCTTATATATAGAGGACCTTTGTACCCTTCAAATGATCAACTTTGGAAGCTTGAAAGCTTTTGCATCAAGCAAACTACTCTAGTTGTAAAGCTTTTCTTTCACTTTGCATTTGCTTATTAATTCACAAAGCAAGTTGGGGGGTTTCTTCTTGATTCCTATTTGACAAGTCATAGGCTTTCTGCCCACTTGTTCGAGGCAAGTCTATTACCTAAGGCTTATGTCTGTCATCTGAGGCTAGCCACTGTTCACCATCCGAGGGAAGTAGCCATGCCATTCAAGGCTGGTCGCCGCCTGCCGCCTGCCATCTGAGGCAAGCTATCGTACCATCTGAGGCTAGTTGTCACCTGCCATCCAAGGCTATTTGTTGCCCATTATCCAAGGTAAGTTTCTTTTCCTTTTCTTTATTTTATTTATTATTTCCCTCTTTGGGATTTGTATTCTAAGGCTTCTTGCCTAATTCCTGATTCACTAAGATAGTTAATTAGAATTTAACTTAATTAACTTCACTTGGTAATCAATTAGTTAAATCAATCAACTCAACCCTTTTTTAATCAATCAATCAAAATATGATAAAGTGGCTAGGCTAAACTAGCCCCTTCGTGAGAAGAGAGAACTGCGTAAGTTCTAATTCCCATTTAAAAGGATATACTTGTATGCTTGGTTTAAGCATCAAATCTAATTAAAACTAACCAACTCTCCCCCCAGTCACTTTCTTTCTTTACTTTTATTTTTGTTTTCTTTTACTTTTATATTAGGCTTAGTTTGAGGAATGTGTGACTTTCCTATAACCATAAGAGCTAGAGGAGGTATCCTTTAAGTTTGGGGTTTTATTGTAATATTAACTTTCTTTTATTTCGAACCTTAATTGTGTATTTACTTTATTATTAAATGGATGAGTTGAATGATCATGCATATTACAAACTATTCTTGCATCTTTATTTATTCATGAAATATATTTTAAGTCACTCTTATATTAATTTGCCAAGCTTATTTTGTTAAAATAAATCAAAAACCTAATCCTTGAATCCTCTTTGGTTTTGAGGCTAATGACCTTTACCTTTGGGTAATAATTGGAGTTATATGGGTTTTCTCCTTATATTTTCCCAAATAAAAAATAAATTAAGTTGGTGACTCTAAAAACAATTTTCAAGTCTATAAAAAATAAGCCCAAAGGCTTCCTGTGAGTTCTTTTCCAAATGAACATTTTGATTCCTTTAGCAGATCGGATCGGTGCTTGAGCGAGGCCTCACAGTTGGCTACTCTACTAAAAGAAATACACATACTACTAATTGGTTTAAAAAGGGTTTAGCCTTTTAATATAATTGTGACTTTGCATGCATCACTTACATATGCTCTTTACCGTTCAACCTAGTTTTAGGAAAATAATGGATAGCGAGTGGCATCGAGTGGGTAACTCTTCTTGGGTCTATTTGCCAATAATGAAATCATCTATCCCATGATGAATCCTTTGATCATTTCAAAGGTGTAATGAACATGTATATACCGTTGGACCCATATAAGGCTCCTTGACTCATATGTGGTTAGGTATATCACTGCTCTAGTGTGATGGGTACCTAAACTGAGCCACCCTTACCCTTTTCATATAATAAACCTAGATCCTAACTTTAAGTTGTATGTACCTTATATCTTTATATTCTCATGAAATATTTTCTCTATGCATATCATGCATCCATATTTTATAACAAAACATGCATTCATCTCAAGTCTAGGTCAAAACTTGAATTGAAGAAGGGTCAAACATTCTTATCTCTATTCAAATACCTACCCCATAAACACTCTCACCTATACCCCATCACCCTATCTAATAACCCTTAAACCATCAGCTTGAACCTTTGACCTAAACACCATTATCCCTTTACTTTAGCCTTTAACTCCTAAACCCTAGACACTCTCACCTTCATTCGAGTACCTACACTCTTAAACTTTAAACACACCTACTTCTATCCTAATCACCTTCGCCCCTATAAACCTTAAACCATAACCCTAACCGTTAATTTTAAACCCCTCACCCTAGCCTTTATCTTAAACATCATCGCCTTAACCACATGCCTTAAACACTTTGCCCTAGCCTTACCCTAAATATCAAACACTTGAATCTCACACTTCAAATGTAAACCTAAACCACCTTTAACCTTTGGACCTTAAGCCATAAACCTGCAACCCTAAAAACCCATATCTAACCCTAAAAACCTTACTACCTAACTATAAGCTTAACCTATAGCCCCTATAAAAAAAAAAAAAAAAAGACATCTTAGGTTCTTTATACCAAAACCATTATCTTGACCTTAACCCTTATTCAAAATCAAATCCACTATCCTTAAGCCTAAGACTTGTGACCCATTAATACCTTACCTTAAACCTAATAATTTTCATCCAGTCTACTACCCTAAGCCCAAAACATTTGTCCCATCATACCTTAAGCCCAAAAATGGCTGGCTTATGACACAATAGGGAAGCCTTTTCCTTTAGGATCTGTATGCCTATACCTTCATCACCTTTTCTTTTTCCATATCTGCCACTTTCTTTGTTGCTTTGATTTGAAGGTACCAATGGCTAACCCGCTTCGCATGACTTCCTTGATTGCACTTATGACCAGACTCTTTAAGAAGTAAGAAGAGCATTTCTAAGCCATCCTAGCTGCTTAACAAGCCTAATTCGAGGAATAAAGGCAACTCATCATTGAAGAAGTTTAGGCCATAATTAACCAGGCCAGCCTTAACAATCCTAACCCAAACTTTATCTTGAATTAGACCAATCCTAACCTAAATTTTAGCCTAACCAACCTACATTTTAACCAAGGTGGGGAAGTTTTCTCTTATCTAGGCACTAAATTGCTCATAGAGAAATTTGAAGCCATAGAGAGAACCATCAAATCCCTAAAGCATGACAGTGACCTAATTGATATGAATAGTTTGACTTTATTCCCTAATGCCAACCTTCCTCCTAAATTCAAAATGCATGAATTAGAAAGATTTAATGGAACCACATGCTCCAAGACTCATTTGAAGATATGTGTAGGGGTAGTGAAAACTTTGGGACTTAGCAATGAGCTCCTTGCTCAACTATTTCAATAATTACTACGATGAGCTCCTTGCTCAACTATTTCAATAATTACTAATTGGTGCTGCCAAGAGATGGTTCCTTTCACTATATAAGAGCTAGAAAAGGATATGGGATGATATATGTCGTGACTTTGTCAGACAATATCATTATAATAGTGAAGTGGGCGACACTAGGAGTGACTTAGTGTGAGACCTCGCTCGAGCACCGGTCCGATCCACCGAGGAATTGAAATGCTCTTCGGGAGAAACTCCACGATTGGAACTCACTGTGAGTTTAGAAAATTGATTTTGGTATTTTTTGAAAGTTGTGACAGGGAGTCACCACTTTAATTTATTTATTTTAATTGGGAAAATTAAAGAAAAACCCAAATTGATTGACTCTAAAAAATATTTAATTTATCCCAATGGAAAATGCACCAATCCGCGAGTGACCAAAGATGGCTCGGGGATCAGGTTTTGGTAATTACACAATTAAGAAAATATAATTTTCTTAAGTTTGGCTAAAAGTGCAAAATAACTCTTAAAAAGGAATTTCGTGTATGCATGAACAGGAATATAATGATGCATGAAACATATATATATGATGAGATGGAATGGCAATTGTAGATAAACAAGCAAAATAGATCTTACTTAATTATTACAAGATCAAAACAATTGAAATAAAGAGGATCTTTCCTCTATCCCTTATGGGTACTAGGAAAAGCACATATTCTTCAATTAAGTTAATTCAAAATCAGAAATAAAAGATTAATATAAATTAATCAAAATAAAAGGGAAAAACTATTAATAAAAAGATTTTGGAGTTGATGCCTTTTAGAAGGGCAGCTTGCGTATCCTATTGAATAGGAATCAAATCCTACACAGTTCTTCCTTCTTGCGAAGGAGGGGTTCTGGAAAAAAGGTGTTGGTTTGTTTATTAATTTAATTCTGATTCTTAAATTAATAAATCTTAAATCTTTTTTGTTTTAGACCTAAAGAGAATTCTAGATCTGAATTTAGAATTTTGAAAATGGAAAAGGGATTATACCTTTGTTTTCCTTAATTTTCGGATGAATGGAACGAGCCTTGCTCCGAATCTCAACTCCACCTTGAATTCAAAAGACTTGGAATCTGAATCTAAAAGCAACAAGTATATTAATATTAGAGAGAATTTTTACCTTGGAATTCCCCCCCAAATGAGCTGGAAGGAGGCTAGTGGGATTTTTACCTTGGAATTTTTACCTTGACCCCTGCCCGCTAACCGGCTAGTGGGACCGCCATATGCATAGCGCATTATTCTTAGTAGGTGTCAAGCTGCAGCTGGATCATAAAGGTGTAATTTTGAGGGTTCCAGCTGCCCTATGATCATAATTGGCTTTAAGCAAAAGGTGATTCTGATGATAGTGAACCCTGGGAAGAGATGCCATGTCAAACTTTGGGCTTGTGCTCTTGCAACATCAGATTTTTGACTTATATATTCTTTTGCCATGTCAGATTCTAGGCTGTGCCATATCAGAACTTGTGCTAGACCCTGTCAGACTCTGGGCTTACAATATCTGCTTGTGCTTATCATGCTTGAGGACATTCATGCTTTGAGCAAACTGAACCTTATGAAGAAGGATAAACATGGTATAAAGATATGAACCTTTTAGGAGAAGGCCTATAGGACAAATGAGGTTTTGTCAATGGCTATTAGCTTGACCTTAGCATTGGATATGAGAATGGTCATGGTGATCTTCAATTAAGGCTTGTATGTTCAGCCTAATTGTTGGAGGTAAAGATGATTTGGTGAATTTTAATCAAGGCTATCTGTTTTGCCTAGACTTTGAAAGATTTAGAGATTTGGTCCACCTAGGGAATTCAAATTGGTTTAGCAAGGCCACCTGTTTGGCCCTACTTTTGGGGAGATTATGATCAAAGTTATCCATTTGACTTTGATATTTGGGAAGATTAGGATCAAAGCTATCTGTTTGGCTTTGGTGGTTGGGAGGATTGAGATCAAAACTAGCTGTTCAGCCTTATTGGTTGGAAAAGTTGGGATCAAAGTTATCTGTTTGGCTTTAGTGTTAGAAGGATTGAGATCAAAGCTATTTGTTTAGCTTTGGTGTTGGGAGGATTAAGGTCAAAACTATCTGTTAGGCCTTGTTGGTTGGGAAAGTTGGGATCAAAGCTATCTGTTTGGCTTTAGTATTAGAAGGATTGGGATTAAAGCTATCTGTTCAGCTTTGGTGTTAGATTTAGAGAAGGTTATGTCTCTGAAAGACGAGAGGTGTGGGAATGTCAATATGGGTGGCTCGACTCGATTTGCCCATTGAAAGTTATGGTTGAGGATTAGTCCTTATAGGGAAAGGTCTTGGCTAAGAAGGGTTGGTCTGGTGAAGGAAATCCATTTGAATGTCTTAGTCTGATTTTGCCTTTAAAGGAGATCATTGGCTTTATAAATGAAGGCCTTTTGGGAGTGGGCTTCATGGTGAAGGCTTCTTGGTTTACGCTTTTGGTTTTGGGCTTCATGGCGAAAGCTTTTGGTTTTGGACTTCATGGCGAAGGCTTTTTGGATCTGAGCTTCATGGCGAAGGCTTTTGAGTTTGGGCTTTATGGCGAAGGTTTCTTAATGAAGGCTTCTAGATTTGGACTTCTTGATGAAGGCTTTTGGTTTAGGCTTCTTGATGAAGGCTTTTTGGGAGATATGCCCCGACTTCTGGTTCTAGGCTTCATGGCAAAGGCTTTTAGTTTTGGGCTTCATAGTGAAGGCTTTTGGATTTGGACTTCATGGCGAAGGCTTTTTGGATCTGAGCTTTATGGTGAAGGCTTTTGGATTTGGGCTTCTTGATGAAGGCTTTTGGTTTAGGCTTCTTGATGAAGGCTTTTTGGGAGTGGGCTTCATGGCGAAGGCTTTTGGGTCATGTGCCTCTTAACGAATGCTTCTTGGTTTGAAGGTAGGTTGAAACTTCTGGATTTGAGCTTCTTGATGAAGGCTTTTGGATTTAGGCTTCTTAACGAAGGATTCTAGATTTGGGCTTCTTAATGAAGGCTTTTGGATTTGGGCTTCTTGATGAAGGCTCTTGGATTTGGGCTTCTTGATGAAGGCTTTTGGATTTGAGCTTCTTGATGAAGGCTTTTGGTTTAGGCTTCTTGATGAAGGCTTCTAAATTTGAGCTTCTTTGATGAAGGCTTTTGGTTTAGGCTTCTTGATGAAAGCTTTTTGGAAGATATGCCTCGACTTCTGGTTTTGCCAAGGAAACTAGATTTAAAGATGATAAGCCCTAATAGACTTGGGAATTTTGGTTCTATTCATTTTGAGATTATGCCAAGGAATGGATGGTATGTGGTATGATTTGCCAATGAGGCTTGGGATGGAACAATTTGATTTCATAAAATTTGAGAATGGTTTAAAGGTAGGCTTAAAGTTCTGAAAAGAATCATAGAGGTTGTAAGATTTTGCTTTTTGTAGCATGAATCATAGAAAAGAGCAAGTCAAGCTTTTCTTGTTATTGGAGATTGAAGAGACTCTTGGAGTGACACTTAATTGTAAATTGCACTAGCTGAAACAAAGAGCCCTTAGGATTGGCTAAAGGGCTAGTGGAAGAAGATAAATTAGGAATCATGCTTTCAAATAAGAGATAAGGATATGATAGACTAGAGATATGTATGAGGGATTATGCCTTAGCTCTTTAAGCTAAGCAACGGGATAGACTGATAACAGATGACGACCTATGAAGATATGCCCCCATTTTAGGATAAGGACATAAAAGATTGTATATCCTTTAGAGAATAAACCTCTGATTAGGAAGGATGATGGATTGATTGAAGATGATTTGACAACTTCAGACATAAGGGAAAATGACTTGGATGAGCTTTTTTTTTTTTTTTTTTTTTTTTTTTTTTTTTTTTTTCTCTCTCTCTCTCTCTCCCTCTCTTTCTCAGCTCTAACTTTTGCCTAAGCCACCCTTTTTGGGTTTTCAGCTTAGCAAGCTTGCATTTAGGAGAAAATATTCCACCATGATTTGAGCTGCTGCTTTGACGGGCTCTGGCCTTTGAATTCTAGATTTGACAAAGGTCTTTTCTGAACTTGTTGTCCTTATTGAGGTGCATTGTTTGATTACCTAATGTGCAATAGGTAATTCCATTTGATTTGCTTTTTGTGCTTCAATTATTTGATGAGAGGTCCATTACTTGACCTTCTTTGATTAAGAGTCGATGAAGCGATAGCTGATTTGTGAGTACCTCAAATTCTGATTTATGCTAATTGTGGTGGGTTTAATTGATTGTTCGTTCATCTCTTTTTTCCTTTTTTTTTTCTTTTTTTTTCTCTCTCTCTTTTTTTTTTTATGGCTCATCCATGCTAGACTAAATAAGAAAGATGAAAAGAAAATGTATGTGCATTTTTATAAAGGAAACTTTATTGTAAGATTACAAAAGGAACTGCTATGGTTGACGAGAATAAAGAAAAATAAGAAGATAGACTTTGACTCAGATTTGGACTCAGAATTTTGAGATTTAGACTTAGACTCAGGTTTAGACTTGGAATTCAATCTTAGATAGGTCAGATTAGCTGAACTTGAACTACTCTATGACATGCCTTCTGGGGCTGAGGTAAGGTGGGGTTTAGTTAGGACTAGATTCCTCATCACTGTTCAGGTTGGTGGTGGGGAATTTAGCTTGAAATGATTGACTTTGGATGCAATCTTCAACTTTTGATACAGTTACAACCAGAGCTCTAAAGGTAGGTAGGTATTGTGTTAACAAGTGGGCTCTGTAGGTAGGAAGTAGGTTCTTGATAATGATATCTACTTGTTCTTGCTTGGTTGGCCTGTTTACCATTTGAGCAACTTTAGCCCTCCACCTTGTAAAGAACATGGAAAAAGACTCATTTGGAAGTTGTTTTGTGGTTTCTAAATCCCTTCTCGTAATGTCCACTTTAATATTGTAGTGGTACTATTTGACAAATGCCTTGCAAATATCCTCCCAAGCCTATTTTTGTGTATCATCTAAGTTAATAAAGCATTTTAGGGTGGTATCCATAAGAGTTTGCTGGAAGAGTTGAGCAAGGAGCTCATTGTTGATACCAAAGGGATGCATTGTCCCCACATACATCTTTAAATGGATCTTGGGGTAAGTAGTACCATCAAATCTGTCTAAATTCGGCATCTTAAACTTTGGCAGAACTCTTGCATTGGGAAATAAGCTCAGGGAGCCTGTATCAACCAGGTTCTCTTTCTTCTTCAAATTCTTTAGCATTTTTTCCATATGCTTCACTTTTTCCATGAAGGCTTTGATTTCAGGTTAACTTCCTTCCTTTGGAAAGGATTTGCGGGTTGGAAAGTGAGAGTAGGGGTAAAATTTGGTGGTTGAATTGTAATGGGTTGGAAAGGTGAGTTATTTTTAGGGAATTTAGGCAATGGAATAAGTAGTGGTAGGATCGTGTCAGTGTTTGCAAGCTCTTTGTCTTTGGAATCAGCTCTGGAAGTGAATCTATAAACAGGATAAAGAGCGGGTCTTGGGTCAGATTTGAGTAGTTTTGGGTCGGTTGAGCTTTGGGCTAGGGAGGTTTGTTCCATCATGGTGTAGACATCTTCCATAATGGCCCTTCTTTGGGCTTTGAGCGGGTCTTGAAAATAGGCATCTTGCCTCTTCATCAGGGTCTCTTATTGTTCAGAGAGCTTAGCAAAAAGCTCGTCAAAGATTTCATCAGCTCTAGTAGCAGTGATTTCATCTCCGGCAACAGACATTTTGTCAACCTTTGCAAGGGGAAAGGAACTGGGTTAGTATCAAGCTTTAGAAAAAAGGGTTATGGGGAGGTGTGACAAACTAAAGGATCTTAGGCTTAATGACAATGGATGACAGTGTCTTGTGGTTAGGTTGACGGTGTATGGGTAAATATAAGGGTAGAGGTGTATGATGTTAGCTAGGTATGTATTTAGCTAAGGGAGCTAGGTCAAATTTTAGCTTTGGGTGGCTAGATCAGATTTTAGCTTTGAGTGGCTAGGTTAGAATTTAACTTGGGGTAGCTAGGTCAGATTTTAGCTTTAGGTGGCTAGATCAGAATTTAGCTTTGGATGATTGGGATTGTGTTTTATGAATGGTTTACCATGGGCTTAAGTATAGAATGACCATGGGTTTTGCAATTGGATATGGATGTACCATGGATTTGGATGTTGGGTGGACCATGGGTTTGCTGATAGTTGGATAATGAGTTAGACTAGATCATGAGCTTAGATGAGCCATAGGTTTGGATAGTGATGTAAGAGATGAAACCTAGTCAGCATTTAGTTTGGGTAAGGATAAGAGTGATGCTAAGTTAGTATTTAGCTTTGGTAAGGATAGTTGACGATAATGCTATATCAGTGTTTAGCTTGGGTAAGGACTATGAAAGATGAAAGCTAGATCAGTGTTTAGTTTGGGTAAGAGTTGTGAAAAATGAAAGTTAGGTTAGTATTTAGCTTTGGTAAGAATTATGAAAGATGAAGCTATGTCAGTGTTTAGCTTGGGCTAGGTTAGTGTTTAGCTTGGATAAGAATTATGAAAAAGGATGAGGGTACCATAAACGGGTTTATTTTTACCATAAGTTTGACATGTGTTTGGATAGGACTGGACTATGGGTTTTGGGTGAACCATGAGTTTTAGGCTTTGACCATGGATTTAGGTGGACCATGAGCTTTGGGTGTTGACCATGGGTTTAGGTGAACCATGAGTTTTGGGTTTTGACCATGGGTTTAGGTAGACCATAGGCTTTGAATTTTGACCATGGGTTTAAGTGAACCATAGATTTTGGACTTTGGGTGTTGACCATGGGTTTAGATTGACCATGGACTTTGGTTTTTGACCATGGGTTTAGGTGGACCATGAGTTTTGAGCTTTAGGTGTTGACCATGGGTTTAGGTGGACTATGGGCTTTGGGCTTTAACCATGTGTTTAGATGGACCATGGGTTTTGAGCTTTGACCATGGGCTTAGGTGAACCATGGGTCATGAGGTTTGGGTGTTGACCATGGGTTTAAGGTGGACCATGGGCTTTGGGTTTTAGGTATTGACCATGGGTTTAAATAGACCATGAGTTTTGGGTTTTGACCATGGGGCTTAGGTGGACCATGGATTTTGGGTTTGAAGGTGTTTGGGTAGGTTTTTGACTCTTCATAAGGTTCAAGCTATGCATGCATGTATGCATGAATGAAAAGGTTTCATGATAATGATATACAAGTTCAGTATTATGGTACATAAAATCCTAAAGGAAGGTTCTATGAGTCATTACATGAAAGGTTTAGGGTGGTTTAAAGGGAACCCATCACATTAGAGATGCGATATACCTAACCACATATGAGACAATGAGCCTCGCATGGGTCCAATGGTACGTGCATACTTGTTACATCTCTAAAATGATTAGAGGATACGTCGTGGGCTGGATGATTTCACTATTAGCAAGCAGACCTAAGGAAGGTTGCCCACTCGATGTTACTTTCTATCCTTTGTTTTCCTAAAAGCTAGGCTTTTGTAGACTAGGAGTCCGATGTAGTGATGCATGACAGAGTTAATTTGCGTTTAAAGCCAAACTCGATATTTTACCAAAAGTAATCCACTTTATCTTTATTTGAAAAAGATTTTAAGTTCCCTAGTGGAGTCGCCAACTGTGAGGCCTCGCCCGAGCACCGGTCTGATCCGCCGAGGAATCAAAATGCTCTTCGGGAGAAACTCCACGATTGGAACTCGCTATAAGTTTAGAAAATTAATTTTTGTATTTTGAAAGTTGTGAAAGGGAGTCACCACTTTAATTTATTTATTTTAATTGGAAAAATTAAAGAAACACCCAAATTGATTGACTCCAAAAATATTTGATTTATCCCAATGAAAAATGCACCAATTCGCGAGTAACCAAAGAGGGCTCGAGGATTAGGTTTTGGTAATTACATAATTAAGAAAAATATAATTTTCTTAAGTTTGGCTAAAAGTGCAAAATAACTCTTAAAAAGGAATTTCGTATATGCATGAACAGGAGTATAATGATGCATGAAACATATATATATGATGAGATGGAATGGCAATTGTAGATAACTAAGCAAGATAGATCTACTTAATTATTACAAGATCAAAACAATTGAAATAAAGAGGATCTTTCCTCTAGCCCTTATGGGTACTAGGAAAAGCACATATTCCTCAACTAAGCTAATTCAAAATCAAAAATAAAAGATTAATATAAATTAATCAAAATAAAAGGGAAAAACTATTAATAAAAAGATTTTCAAGTTGATGCCTTTCAGAATGGTAGCCTGCGTATCCTATTGAATAGGAATCAAACCCACCGCAGTTCTTCCTTCTTGCGAAGGAGGGGTTCTGGAAAAAAGGTGTTGGTTTATTTATTAATTTAATTCTGATTCTTAAATTAATAAATTTTAAATATTTTTTGTTTTAGACCTAAAGAGAATTCTAGATATGAATTTAGAATTTTGAAAATGGAAAAAGGGATTATGCCTTTGCTTTCCTTGATTTTCGGACGAATGGAACGAGCCTTGCTCCGAATCTCAACTCTACCTTGAATTCAAAAGACTTGGAATCTGAATCTAAAAGCAACAAGTATATTAATATCAGAGAGAATTTCTACCTTGGAATTCCCTCCCAAATGAGCTGGAAGGAGGCTCTATTTATAGAGCTGGTGAAGGGGGTGTCGGCAGTACGAACGGCAGCATTGGCAGTTTGCCGGCGGCATGGGCAGCACCGGCAATATACTGGTTGTCCAGGCTAGACATTGAGCGTGCTGCCTTACCGCCGGCATGAATTTCATGCCCGCCTATGAGGCGGCACGTGGCGCGCCTCTTGTGCACTGGCCGGCTGGTTCGACCTGTTTCCTGCTTTTTCGTCCGTTTCGGGTTTGTTTTAGTTTTGATTCGAGGTCGGTTT
The DNA here is from genome assembly GCA_947687605.1 of Reutealis trisperma. Lineage (NCBI taxonomy): Eukaryota > Viridiplantae > Streptophyta > Magnoliopsida > Malpighiales > Euphorbiaceae > Reutealis > Reutealis trisperma. The sequence continues at coordinate 693,876 of CANTUT010000074.1, read as the reverse complement.
GATCCTATGGGTTTGTGACTGAAAAGCAGTCGACTGGAGGTGAAAGATTCAGGAAAATTATTTTTCAACGGGGCGCTGCCCCCTTTGACCCTTGCCCACTAACCGGCTAGCGGGACCGCTGTATGTGTAGCGCACTATTCTTAGTAGGTGTCAAGCTGCAGTTGGATCATAAATGTGCAATTTTGAGGGTTCACACTTAGAAACTACTAAGTAGATTTTAGAGGCATTCGTCTCTATATTCCTTACAAGGTGGAGGCCAAAGCTACTCAAATGGTAAATAGACCAACAGAGCAGGAACAAGTGGACATCCTTGTCAAGAACCTACTTTCAACCTATTAAGTCCATTTGTTAACCTAATACCTACCCACTTTCAAAGCTTTGGTTGCAACTGTATTGTATCCAAAGTGCATCATTTCAACCTAAATTCTCCACACAAACTTGAACAATGATGAAGAACCTGAATCCAACTTGACCCCATATTACCTCAACCCTAAGTGGCATGATATGGAAGAGTTCAAGTATAGCTAATCTGACTTGTCTAAGATTGAATTCCAAGTATAAGGCTGAGTCTTAGTCCAAATCTCAAAGTCTGAGTCTAAATTTGATTTTGAGTTTGTCATCATATTTTCTTTTTCATGTATTTTTCATCAATCATGTTGGTCTCTTTTGGTTATCTTGTAATAAAATTTCTCATTATAATAAAGCATCCACATTTTTTTTGATTATTTGTGTACCTTTCTTTCTTGTCTTAAACATGGATGAGCTTTGAATGAAAAAAAAAAAAAGAGAAAAGGAATGAAAGAAAAAAAGAAAAAGAGAAAAAGAGAAATGAACAGTCAATTAAATCCACCATAGCTACCACATGTTAGAATTGAGGTGCTATCAATAATCGTTTTGCTAGCTCCTAACCAAAGAAAGTCAAAAAATAGATCTGTCATCAAATAATTGAAGCACAAAAAAAAAAAAATTCAACGTAATTACCCATTGCACTTTGGGTAATCAAACGATACACCTCAACTAGGGATAACAAGTTCGTCAAATCCAAAATTCAAAAGTTAGAGCCCCCCAACATGAAGAAAAGAAGCAAGAAATCATGGTGGAATATTGTCTCCTATATTTCATTAATTTAAGCTCGCTAAATTGAAAACTCGAAAGGGAGGCTTACGCAAAAGTTAGAACTAGAGAGAGAGAGAGAGAGAGAGAGAAAGCTCATCCTTGTTATCTTCCTTCGTGTCCAAAGTCGTCAAATCATCTTCAATCAATCCGTATCATCTCATGTCATCTTTTTTCATTAAAGGAAAGTTAGATTGTCTTCTATGCTCTTATCTCATAGTGGGGGCATATCTTTATAAGTCATCATCATCTTTTGTCAATTCGTCTCGTCACTTAGCTAAAAATCTAAGGCATAATCTCTCACATTGCTAGTCTGTCATGTCCCTATCTCTCATTGGGAGCATGATTCCCAAGTTTTCTCCTCTTATTAGTCTTTTAGCCACTACTTGGGGCACTTCCCTTAAGCCTATATGCCATTTATGCTTAAGCCAATAGAGTTCATCCTTAATGTCTCTTTGATCTTAAAACCGGTAATATTAACTTGGTTTGTTCTTTTCTATGAATCATGCTACAATAGCAAAATCATACTCCCTAATCCTTTTCAGAATTTCATAAAATCATACTGTTCCATCCTAAGCTTATTAGCAAATCATATTATCCTTTCAAGCTAAAGCCTCATACCACCCTTTTCTTTAGCAAAGTATTATTATCTTCCAAGGGCTAAGTCAATGGGCAGAGCCAAAAATCTAAGTCTTTTAAGACTCATCATCCTTAAAGCCAGTTTTCTTTTGCAAAACCAAAATCAAGTCATGTCTCACAAAGCTCAAGAAGGGCTTGAACCACTCAAAACCCATTCTATGCCTTGGCAAAATCTCTTTATCCTTAAAAAGACTAAGTCTCCTTCACAAATTACATCACCCATAAAGTCCAACCTAGTCAAGGCCTGACAACCAATCCGATGGGCATTGAAAATATGATGCATCCATGTCAAAAAGGGTAAACCCTTACTTATAAACCTACAATCTCCCTATGACCAAATTCTGTAGTAACATACTTGAGATAAAGCCAACCATCTAAAGCATTCTTGTAGAAAAACCTAAGCTAACAAGTTATCCTTAAAGCCTGAAAGCCTAAACTAAGAAGCCTTCACCATGAAGCCTACTCCCAAAAGCCTTCACTATAAAGGTAGCACCTGACTGAGCCTAAGGCAGAGCTTGGTCGAGTCTTTCAAATGAACTTCCCAAAAGTCATAACCTGACTAAGCTAAAGTGCCAGACTTGACTAAGCCTTCCATATAAACCTCTCTAAGGACAAGCCTGACATACTGACCTTCCCCAAACAATCCAAACCTAATTGTCTCCAAATATCTCACCCTCTTGATCAAGCTCTCCAATCCAACCTCAAAACAAATCTTCTCTAAAATTAAAAAATATCTAAGTCTTTCAAATTGACCAGCTTGATCTTTTCAAGGCCACACCTTACTTGACCTCTGAGAATGATCCCTTCCTAGGCTGAATTGATGGCTATTGACCAACCAACCTCATACCTGATATGCCATTTTTATCTCTATCTAGCCAATCAACAAAAGATCAAATAACCAAGCTACCTTCCAAATTAGGGACATCTTTCTCCTAAAAGCTCAGCACTCTCTTAGCAAACTAACCCTTCACAGTTTTAAAGTATCCAATCATTGCATAGTCAAATGCATTTCACACTATTACAGGTTGTAAGTCAGACTTCTTAATCAAAACATATCACTTTTTGTTCCTATTAAAAAGGACCACTACTTTTACTATTAGATATGATCATTATCTTTACAATTCCTACTAGATGGGATTGTCATCTTTTTTATCCTATCAGACAGGATCATCACTTTTCACTCTTACCAAAAAGGACCATTACTTTTACTGTTCCTACCAGAAAGGATAGTTATCTTTACTATTTCTACCAGATGGGATGGTCATCTTTTTGATCCTACCAACATGATCATTATTTTTCATTCCTATCATAAAGGACCACTTCTTTTACTGTTCCTACCAGACAGGATAGTTACCTTTACTATTTCCATTAAACAGGATGGTCATCTTTTTTATCCTACAAGACAGGATCATCACTTTTCATTCCTATCATAAAGGATCACTACTTTACTGTTCCTACTAGACAGGATAGTTATCTTTACTATTCATACCAGACAGGATCGTCATCATCACCACTTTGCCAATTCCTACCAAAATCATTCCTATCATACAGGATCACTACCTTACTAATTTCTACTAGATAGGGTCAATTTTTTTTTTTTCTATTAGATAGGAACATCATTTTTAGCTTCTACCAGATAGGACCGATTGCTACTAGTCGTCAGATCTCCTAAATATACCAGGGGTAACTTTCTTATCCATTCTTGTGTTTTCTTCTTTCACCTGACCTTCACCCTAAAGTTTAACCACACCTTTTACCCAAGCATGTCAAAACTCTGACTTACATGTTAATTTGGTTCCTTTCACCATCTATCATCCCTAAGTTCACTATTATCAGAATTGCCTTTCAAACAAAGACAATTCTAGTAAGGAGACTGTTGTAAACCCTTAATTTTGCACTCTCTGATATGCTTTGAAATCTTAGAAATACATAGACTTAGTGAACAAACATCTGAAAGCCAAAATTGCCAAAAACCACTACAATGGGAAAATTGAAAAATGGAGCCCATAGAAATGAAAACTATCCCTTTGACATTCAAATCACTCTCAAATTATCTAGGACTAATAATGAACACAAAACAACTAGAATCATAAAAAAATGGATGAGAAACGAGCAAGAACGGGCAAAACGGGCAAAAGCAGGCACATTGCTCTATGATGCCACATAGGACTTTGTGGCTACCGCAGAGCTCTCTATGGTTCCATAGAGACTTTGCGGTGCCATAGAGCCTTGTGTGGCAACTCCTGCAAATTTCACTGTTTTGCAAGTTTCCACATTGAAACTTTAGTGTTTTCCTCCTCCAACTTCTCTCTATATATAGAGGACCTCTTCACACTCTAAGACATCAACTTTGGGAGCTTGAAAGTGTGAGACCTCACCCAAGTACCAGTCTGATCCGCTAAAGGGAATCGAAATCCTCATTTGGAAAAGAACTCAATAGGAAGCTCTCAGGGCTTATCTTTGATAGATTTGAAAATTATTTCTTAGAGTCACCATCTTAATTTATTTTTATTTGAGAAAATATAAGGAAAAAACCCATTTGACTCTAATTATTACCTAAAGGAAAAAGATCATTAGCCTCGAAACCAAAGAGGATTTGGATACTATGTTTTCGGTTTATCTTAACAAAATAAGTTTGGCTAATGAGTATAAGGGTGACATAAAATATATTTCATGAACAAATTAAAATGTATGAATAATTTATGATATGTATGATCATTCAACTCATCTATTTCAACAATAAAGTAAAAACATAGTTAAGGTTCAGAATAAGTGAAAGTTAATATTACAATAAAATCTTAAACTTGGGGGATACCTTCTCTAGTCCTTATGGATTCTAGGGAAATCACACATTCCCTAAACTAAGCCTAATAACAAAGCAAAAATAAAATAAAAGCAAGTGAAAAAGGTGATAGGGGAGAGAGTTGGTTAGTTTTAATTAGATTCTATGTTTGAATCAAACATGCTTACGTATCCCTTTGAATGGGAATCAGAACCCATGCAGTTCTCCTTTCTCGCGAAGGGGTTAATTTAGCCTAGCCACTTTATCATATTTTGATTGATTGATTAAAAGAGGATTGAGTTAATTAATTAACTTAATTGACTCCTGAGTTGATTACCTAGCAAATTAACTAACTAAAAGAGGTAAGAAAATTTACACAAAAGAAAATTAAAGGAAAAGAAGCTTACCTTAGATTGCGGGCAATGACTGGCTTTAGACTGCAGACGGTGGCTGACCTCAGATGGCAGGGGGCGGCTAGCTTCAGATGGCAAGCAAGCGATAGCAGCTAGCCTTGGATGGTGGATGGCCTACCTAGGACAGCAGACACGAGCCTCAGACAGTGGGCGATGGCTAGTCTCAGATGGTGAATATGAGCTTTGGGCAATAGACTTGCTTAGATCAAGTGGGCGGAAAGCCTTAGACTAGTCAAGTATGAATTAAGGAGAAACCTCTGAACATGAGCCTTGGGAATAGACTTGCCTTGAACAGGCAGGTGAAAAGCCTTTAACTAGTTGAGTAGGAATCAAGGAGAAACTCCCAAACTCACTTTACAAGGTAAGTAGCAAATGCAAAATGGTTTGCTTGAAATTAATACTCTTCAAGCTCTAAAAGTTCCTCCTTTGAAGTATGGAAAGGCCCTCTATATAGAAGAGGACTGGATGCATCAAATTTCAATATGGGATTACAAAAAATGGAGTTTTCACTGGAGTTGCCACAAAGAGCTTTGCGATGCTGTAGAGCACTCTACAGTAGTGCCATATAGACCTCTATGATTTTGCAGAGGCCTCTGCAACAATGCCATAAGTCTCTATGGCAACGGGCATATTTTGTCCTATTTTGCCTGTTCTTACTCGTTTCTCATTTGTTTTTTACGATTTTAGTTGCGTTGTATTCGTTTCTTAGTCTTAGATGATTTGAAAGGTTCAAATATTAAAAAGAAATGTTTTGATTTTTTTATTTTGATAGTTTTCGGCTTCTGAAGGTTTATTTACCGAGTCTAAGTGCTTTTAAGGTTCAAACACATACTGGAGGGTACAAAATTAAAGGTTCACTAAAAGCCTTTGCATTAAGTAAACCATTCTAGTTCTAAAGCTTTTCATTTATTTTTCTTTTGCTTTGCATTTGCTCGTTACTTTGCAAAGCTAGTTGGGGGATTTCTCTTTGATTCCTACCTGATAAGTTAAAGGCCTTCCGCTCGCTTGTTCGAGGCAAGTCTATTGCCCATGGCTCATGTCCACCATCCAAAGCTAGCCACCATCTACCATTTGAGGCAAGCTATTGCATCATCTGAAGTTACCCACCGCCAGCCATCTGAAGCAAGCTGTTACACCGTCCTAGGCTAGTTGTCACCTGCTATTCGAGGTAAGTTTCTTTCCCTTTTCTTTATTTTATTTATTGTTTCCCTCATTGAGATTTATGTTCTAAGGCTCCTTGCCTATATCCTGATTTTCTAATGTAGTTAATTAGAATCTAACTTAATTAACTTCACTTGGTAATCAATTGGTTAAATTAATCAACTCAACCCTCTTTTAATCAACTAATCAAAACATGATAAAGTGGCTAGGCTAAACAAATCCCTTTGTAAGAAGAGAGAACTGTGTGGGTTCTGATTTCTATTTAAAGGGATACACATGTATGCTTGGTTCAAATATCAAATCCAATTAAAATTGACCAACTCTAGCCCCTATCACCTTCTTCACTTGCTTTTATTTTTGCTTTCTTTTACTTTGTTATTAGGCTTATGATAAGTGTTTAATTAACTACATTTTACCCCTTGTTCTTAATGTATTTTATCCTTAAATTGAGTTTGACTTGTTTGTTTAGTGCCTTTCTAGAGTTCTTTTATGTTTTTAGGGGCCATGGATCAATTTATGAAGAGGCTACGAAGCCAACGAGCGAAAACGAAAGAAAACGAGCAAAGGATTGAAGCTCATCTCTGTGACATGGCCAGTGACACGGCCGTGTCCTTGCCCATGTCATTTAGTGCCAATACCAATATTTCCAGTAGCTTCACATGGCTTGAGACACGGCCGTGGTACGCAGCCATGTAGTAAACACACCTAGAGACACAGCCGTGTCACTGGTCGTGTCTTAAACCTAGAATCGTGCTTGTATAAAGAAACTGACACAAAAAACCAGAGGAGAGCCACCACAGAGAAAAAAAATGAAGATTTAAGGGTCGGCTAAGCCCTAGAGTCACGGGAGAGGCTTGAAGGCTTGAGATATTGATGATTTAATCGAATCAAAGACCAAGATCCAAGTGGATATGGAAGATTAAAGAGAAGATTTCAAAAAAAACATCTTCAAGATCTGTTTGAGATTTCTTTCTCCTTTATTTTCTGCATCTTTGTTCTTTAATTTTAATATGAACTAATTCTATTTGTAATGAATCCTAGTTTTGATTGTATAGATTGAAGGATTTAAACTTTAATCAATTCATCTTTGGTTGTTTTATTTTCATGATAAATCTTATTATTCCAATTAGCAATTGCTAGCTTATTGATTGGATATTGTTTCTATATTGGACAAGTAGAGATACCTTGATATAGATAGATCACTCGTAGGAATAGAGAGTTGATTGGGGCGCTAGAGATAGACCTACAAAAGTTCTTTAGATGTTAATCTCTTAAACTTAATGCTGCTCCTATTTGATTATAGGTTGAGAAGAGATTCCCCTATAATACTTAGGAAGTTAGGGATTTAATCACTTGAAAAAGGTTTTTATCTAATTTAGTGAGAGTCCAATTCAATCCATTATTTGATATGCATAAGCAATTAGGGGTATTTATATTTAGATTAGCTTTGCCTAGATTATTTCCATCAATATCATTTACTTACTTTCTTAGGTTAGCTTAGTTAATTTAGCTTAGTTTAATTAATCTTCATCTTGATTATTTACTAGACAATAGTTGAAGTTTGCACTAGTACTTATATACTATCCTCGTGGAGACGATACTCATACTCACTACCTTATTACTTGATAATGACCTGTGCACTTGCAGTTTGTTAGTGTGCGTTTCGGCACATCAGCTTAGTTTGAGGAATGTGTGACTTTCCTAGAACACAAAAGGGTTAGAGGAGGTATCCCCTAAGTTTGAGATTTTATTGTAATATTAATTTTCTTTTATTTTGAACCTTAATTGTGTATTTACTTTATTATTGAATGGATGAGTTAAATGATCATGCATATTACAAATTGTTCATGCATCTTTATTTATTCATGAAATATATTTTAAGTCATTCTTATTTTAATTGGCCAAGCTTATTTTGTTAAGATAAATAAAAAACCTAGCCTCTAAATTTTCTTTGGTTTCGAGGCTAGTGACCTTTACCTTTGGGTAATAATTAGAGTTATATGGGTTTTTTCCTTATATTTTCCCAAATAAAAATAAATTAAGATGGCGACTCTAAAAATAATTTTGAAACCTATCAAAAATAAGCCCAAGGGCTTTCCCGTGAATTCTTTCCCAAATTAGCATTTTAATTCCTTTAGCGAATTAGACTAGTGCTCAGGTGAGACCTCATAGTAACCTGTCTTTTGGGCTTGTCCTTTTAAGTTGATGTAACCCATGATGATAAAACTTTCATTTTTAATAAAATGAACAAGTTTTCTACTTACTTTTCTGAATCTCTGTGCTCCACTTCTTCTAAATCATCATTAAATAAGGCATCTAAAAAAGAAAATAAAAACAAAAAAAGTAAAGAACCAATCAACCATGGCATAGAGGAAAGTGTTAAAATTACATACATTGCTTCTACATATGTATTGATTGAAAAGTTTGTGAATTATTAGACTTTTTTACATAGGAATCTAAAGATATGGTAGGAGTAGATCTAAGCATCGCGGTTCATAAGATCCCGACTTACAAACACATAAAGCCTGTCAAGCAGAAACTGAGGAGAATAAAGGCAAAATGGTCTTTGAAGATCAATAAGGAAGTGACCAAGTTGTTAGACGATGAGTTCATTAAGTTCATCACTTAACCGTCATGGTTAGCCAATATAGTGCCTATTCCCAAAAAGGATGAAAAATTCTGAATGTGTATTGACTATAGGGACCTCAACAAGGCTTGCCTGAAGGATGATTTTCCCCTGCCTTATATCGATTTGCTTGTAGACCACATGACTAGTCCATTAATGGTCTTCTTGATCAACCTTTATACCCTTAATAAGGAAAAGAAATTCTTTGTGATAGAATGGGGCACTTGCTATTATCAAGTAATGCCTTTTGGCCTAAAGAATGCTATGACAACTTATTAGAGAATGGCCACCATTGCTTTCCATGACATGATGCATAAAGATGTCTAGGTGTATGTGGATAACATGGTTATAAAATTCAAAACTCCTAAGGGACATTTGGAAGCCCTAGACTTATTTTTCTCAAGACTCCAGTAGTACAATCTCAAGTTGAAGCTGACTAAGTGCATTTTTGGTGCCTCCTTATGTGTGTTTATGGGGCATTTGGTCAGTTAGAGAGGTATAGAAATGGATCCAACCAAGTCAAAGGTGATTATAGAAATGCCCCTTTCTAATACTAAAAGGGAATTTAGAGGTTTCCTGGGTTGCTTGTAGTATATCAGCTGTTTCATTGCATAACTAGAAGATACCTGTGGGACAATTTTCAAACTATTAAGGAAAGGAGCTTCTAAGTAGTGGAATGAAGAATGCCAAGAAGCTTTTAACAAAATCAAGCAATACCTTCTGAATTCAACGATATTGTAACCTCCAAAGCCAGGTCAGCCATTATTGCTTTATTTAACTTTGAGAGCTATAGGTGCAATGCTTGCCCAAAATATTCCAAACTCATATAAGGAGAATGTCATATACTATTTGAGCAAATGTATGCTGGCTCATGAGCTTAAGTATAACTAGATTGAGCAATTGTGCCTAGCCTTTCTTTGGTTATGCCTTAAGCTTCAACACTACCTATGTTCATATACAACCTATGTGCTAGCTGATAAGAGCCCCTTGAAATTCCTTATAGAGAGGCCGATTTTTGACAACAAGATGGCAAAATGGATGGTAGTTATCACAGCATTTGACCTAAAGTATATCCTAAGAAAGGCAGTTAAAAAAAGCATAGTTACTAACCAAATGGCTATAGCTCTTGTGGAAGGTGAATTATTTGAGCCTGAGTTCCCGGATGAGGACATCCTAATCATAGACCTTGAAGTATGGAAGATATTCTTTGATGGTGCCTCTAATAGTAAAAACTAAGGAGCTGGTATAGTTCTTGTCACTCCTAAAGGAGATCATCTACATATGGCAATCAAGTTGGCCTTGAGGTAACTAACAACAAAGCAAAATATGAAACATGTATAGTTGGTCTAGAAGTGGACATAAACATAAGTATATACTACTTGGAAGTCTGTATTAATTTTAACCTCATTTCTTCCCAAGCTCTCGGTAAATGGAAGATTAGAGAAGAGCATTTAGTTCCTTACCATCAACACTTGAATGATCTAACAAGTACCCAGAGGGATTTTCCAAAGCCAATCGGAGAACTCTAAGGCAACTGGCTTCATACCAAATGGTGATGTGCTATATAAAAGAGCCTGGGACAACATTCACCTATGGTGTGTGACTGAAGAAGAAGCCAGCAAATCATAGAAGAGATCCATAGTGGAGAAGAGGGCCCACATATAAATGGAATAGCTCTGGCTCAAAAGATAGTGAATCTAAGCTACTTCTGGCCAACCATAAATGAGGGCTACACAAAGTATGCACAGAAATATCATAAATGTTTGACCTTTGCCAAGCTACAACATCGGCCCTCTATTTCATTAAATCCGATAGCGACCTAATGGCCTTTTGTTACCTAGGGCATTGATGTCAATGGGAGAATATTTCCGAAGTACTGTAGTTGGCATGAGTATATTTTAGTGGTCGTAGACTACTTCATAAAGTAGATTGAGGTGGCGCCATATCAAGTCTAAATGCAAAGAAGGTGGTGCACTTCATCTAAACTAATATCCTTTATCAGTTCCCTTTGAGATAATCACTGATAATGTCTCATACTTTTAAAAGGAGATAGTGTGTCTGGTTTAGAAAAAAGGCATTCAACATCATTGCTCCTCTCTTGACAGGCCATAGACTAATTTTGTTGTTGAAGCCGCTAATAAGACCATTAAGACCCTTCTATAAAATACCATCGTAAAACATAGGGATTAACATGAGTATCTGCTATTGCTCTATGGGAATATAAAACCATGAATCACACACTAATAGGGGTAACTCCATATGCCTTGGTTTATGGAATGGAAGGTTTTCCTTCCCATCAAGATTCAAATCCGCTCTACTAGGGTGATGAGAGAAAGCCAGTTGAGTGAGACAGAATAGATCAAAAGATATCATGACCAATTGAACACAATTGATGAGAAGAGAATGGATACTTTATATAAGACCCAAGGCTGCCAACAGAAGCTAGCTAGACATTTTAACAAGAAAATAAAAGATAAAGGTCTAAAAGACGGAAATCTAGTTTTGAAAGAGATTTGAGCCATAATTCATAGCCTAAAAGAAAAGTTCAAACCAAATTAGGATGGACCATATGTACTCAAGAAGATTTATTTTTCAAAGGCAACATTCTTGTGGGCTTGGACGAAAATAAAATGTTCAATTCCTGTAATCTGAATAAGTTAAAAAGATACTTTATTTAAGGATGATATTTGCATTTTTCTCTTTGTTTTTTTGTTCGATGAAGTATAATCAGAACTATGAGGACCTCATTCCCCATAAAAAAAATGAAAATGAAAGCAAATGATTATCAGGGATACGTGGACAACCTGATTTGGGTGCAATCTAAATCATAATATAAAAATATTTTTGATTGCATCACATTCTCATTTCCTTTGTGCCTCATGCATCATTCATTTAGTTCTTCTATTAACAAAATAACAAAAATAAAAATAAGAAAACAAATAGAAGAAAGAAAAATGCTCATTAAGCTGAAAACTCGAAAGGGTGACTTAGGCAAAATTAGAGCAAAAGTAAAGATATCTCATATAATAATGATCATATTTTACAGAGCATGCAATCCATCATCACAAAAAAGGGATAGCCTCTTTCTATATTTATAGCTTATCCTGTAATCATGTCAACTTGTAGGTATATACAAAATAAAAAACATGCAGTGAAAGTCCTGACAGCTACTGAAAACAAAACAAAATAGGTAACTACCTCTGTATGAGAGTCCAGATAACCTTCCTCCTCCTCCTTGTCCTCCTAGTGTGCACATCCCTTTTAGAGTCTGCCATAATCTTTTTGACTATCATGCCTTTGATCCTAGTCTATATGTTCTCCTCTACAACTTCAATAGTCAAAGTGCTTATAGAACCATAACTACTCCTCATAGTCACTCTAGTTGACCTACTCTGAGTCCTAGTAACTCAAGAACTATTCTCCACAGTCACGTTAGAAACTCTCCTTTAAGTGTCAATAGTTTTAAAACTACTCACTATAATACTTCTTTATGCCAAAGTTGCCTAGATTTTAGTTCTTGCTACCGTTGCTGGACTTTTCTTTATACTCTGACAATAACAGTCCTCTTATATGCACTAACTACTATAACCCTCCTCTATATAACAACAATAGTGTCACCCTAATGTCTCACTGCAGTCATATTCCTCTGAGTCACTACCATTGCAGTTTGAGTCACCACTATAGCCTATAATGTCAGTACCCTTATAGTGCCCCTAGTCTCCTTTATAGGCTGAGTCACCTCTTTCACCCTGGTAGTAGTCTCTTAGTGATCAGTACCTCCAGTGATTGCTCCCTCAGCCATCTCATCACCCTTAATCTCCCTAAGTGAAGCAGCCTGGTGCTCCCTTTCAACTAGCTAAATCACCTCAATTAGCAAATCTTTGTACTTCACTATCATCCTAATCCTAGTCTCTAGCCATATGACATGGTAACTTCTCATCCAATCTCCTTTGATGGCCTTGTCGATGGAAGCTGTGATATGAACAGACTCCAAAAAGGGCACAGTCAGGGGGTACATCCTAAGTCTGTCCTATTTATCTTAAAACCCTAGTCCTTTGGTAGAAGGACATCAAGCTAAGACCTAACAGACACACCACTCGGTACCCTTAACTCATAGTCATGAATGACCTTACCCTATAACACTAATAGTGGCAATAAATGTTCTCTAGGGCAAGCTCGAGTAACCAAGCCATCCACTCATGAATCGATCTCCTCCGCACCAAGATAGGCTACATTTGGTATTGAAAAGGTGTGTATGGACTCTTAGCTGGGGAAGCCATAACTCTTAAGTGATTTATCAACCAGACCTATAAAATAAACATAAAACCTAAAATAAAAAAAAAAAGACCATGAAAAACCCATAAAAAGAAAACCAAAAAATAGACCCACTTTCTCATTTAAAGGACCACCAGAGAGATAGTCCACCTCTCTAGGCATTGTACAAAGCAATTTAAGCTCAGGAATGACTCAGTCAGAACAACCTTAGCCATAGAGCAGCTTTGCTTCATTTGCAGTACCAAGCTAGCCACCCTGGCATCACCCCAGCCAATAGCACCATGAAACAGATAACCGGCTGTCAGGTAGAAAATAATAGCCATCATCCTTATCCTCTATCTCGCTAGATCCTTTAGTTACTAGGGTCCCAAAACTTCTTAATAACAGTAGTCAAGTCCACCTGACCCTCCACTACTATCCCACTCGCCATAGCCTCAAGCAAACTTAAGAACTCTTGAAAGAGTCGTGGTGCGCGACGTTGAACTTTGGCACCACCAAAAATTGCATTTGGGTCATTGCCTAAGATGGTGCTAACCTTCTTAAAAATGGGGCATAGTTCTTTCTTGCCCACTCTAAAATGGAAAACTCAAGCTACTGGATCTTAAAACCTAGCACAAGCCAGCAAAAAGTCCTAATCAACCCTCACTCCTCACGGTTTCACCATCACAGCAACCCCATATCTCTCCAAATTTATCTTCTCTACCTTGCTATGTGTTTTCATCCATAAATGTATGGAATGATAGAAATATGGCTCCATAAGTGTGGAAAAGAGATGAAAAGAGTAAGAAAGGTAGAAAAATCGAGTGAGAGAATGAAAATTCGACAAACAAACAAAGTTTTACCATAAAAACCAAGAGAGAAGTGGTGCTGCCTTGAAATTCATACATATTTATAGAGATCCCAAGGTGTCGCCATTAGAAAGTATAAAAAAGCTGCATTTAAGGACTCTGCCATAAAAGTTTGATACGGTTTGCAGGGCCTCTATGTAGCACAATAGACTTTCTTTGTGGTCAACTAACAGCAGCCCTTGCGATATGGCGCAAGGCATAGCCACTATTACACCTCCCTCCGAATGACACACTGGCCTTCCTTCCTCATTCGTTGACTTATAAGCCATGATTCTGTAATTCTCAGTACGAAGCTAAACAACTTTTCTTTCCTCATTGGAATAACAAATTTAGAAAATTAATGTTTTGGAGCTTCTCAAAGCCATAATTCAATAGGAAATGTAGAGATGGAGCTGTGAATCAGCAAGAAATCAAAGCATGCATTCAAAGATGACATTTCATCCATTGTTGTCTGGCACACACATGCATCCATAACATAAACATAAATGATTAAATAGGAAGCATTAAAAATTATATAGATAGAATGATACATATACAGCATACATTAGTATAACATAAACATAGCATATAAATATATATTCAGACATAGCCATAAAAGTGTAGATATATAGTCATCCATGAAAGAGTAGTATTACCATTGAGGGGAATAAGCAATACAGTTATTCGAGAAAGCTACAGAAAAATACAAAAGAATAGAAATGTTCAAATTTAGCATCATTGTCATCGGATTAGTGGTATCCTCCTCTCTTCTGCCTCTAAGGAGCATCCTCATTACCTACGTCATATGCATTAGCCATATCTAGATGTGTCAGCATCCCATCGAGTGAAGCCTCCATCCTATAGTAAACCCTGTATGTTTGACAAATAAAATGTTGATGTACCTGATACATAATGAAATATCAGAAACTTTGGATCCTTTCCAAAGCTACAAATAAGCATAAGTATGGCACCTAAATGAAAATCACTTCTGAGTGTAGGATAAAAATCATACCTTGATATCGTTTAAGATGTCTCACATGTCGGGCCGAGTGACATAAAGGAGCTACCATATCCTTATCATATCATCCGCACCGTAGTATGAAATCTACTCAGGGATGAAGAACTCTGTGTCCTAATTCACCGCACTAAGGCCCTAACTCGGGCCAGCACTTACATTAGCATCTGGAGTAATGGAAGAGCAAAAGCAATGGAAGAATATTCCCTTGGGGGTAATCTCCTACATTAGGAAAATAGAGCAAAAGTCATGGTAGTTTTGGCCAAAGCATTGATGGACATATCCTTCATCCCCGTTGTAGAGCCTAAGGGAGGCTCGAATCGCTGATCCATATCTCATGTACACCGGTGGAGACTTGGGGATGCATCAGGAGTTGATGATTTGAAAATGCACTTTCTCGCCCAAATAAAATAGGTGGTGGTCGGGTGACCACAATAAGAGCAGCCTCCGAGAGATGTGCTCAACAAAAGTCACATTATTCGGCCGATGCACCATAACTCCCTAAAAGGCCTTGAGATCTGCCACAGTAAGTAGTAAGCAAAACAACTCAAGCGGCAAAAGAGAGAAGGGGCAAAGTAATAAGTGAAATACCTCTAACTCCATCAAAGGTTCAAAAAAGGCTCGGATCGCCAAAGCACTATGATTGTCCAAATCAGGACATTAATTTGACTCCACTCATCTCCTTCAATCAGGGAAATTCTCTAACCTCTACCTAATCAACCTAGAAGCTAGAAAAGGAAAATACTCATATGTCCAATTCTGCACACAACAGACAGTCAGAATCACCAAAAAGTGCAAATTAAGTGCAAATCAAAGTGTGGAAACTTACCTCCTAGATGGGCGCTGTACCACCAATAAAAAGAATATTTCATCGTGACAATTCCACCATGTCGTGATATATGGTGCTAAGGATTACACCACCCTAATCACAGTCCACCTAGGCGTCCAGGTCAACCAAACTAGCTAAAATATTGAGATCCACTGTATCCCTCATATTATGGGAGAAGTAGGGATGGTAACAGAGCAGGTATGGGGCGAGTTTTACATTACTCGCCTTAAGGCGAGTAAACGAGTACAAAATTATACATACTCGCCCTGTCCCATTTACTAGTATTATCTTTAAATATTAATTTTTTTGACAATTTAAGATCAATTTAATATAATTAAAATCTTAAAAATTAAATGAAACAACCACAACATGTATTTTCAATACAACACAACCACAATATATATTTATCTAATACAATGAAAACACAATATTAATAAAGAGAAATAATATCAAACTATAATAATAATAATAATAATAATAATAATAATAATAATAATAATAATAATAATAATAATAATAATAATAATAATAATAATCAGGTTGGGTATAGGGCAAGTATACTCTTAATCCATACTTGACCTTGTAAACTCTCAATTTTACACTCTCATCATTTAGTCACACCTTAGCACTTGCTAAGTTTAATGCACTATGTGGAGCCGTTAAAGAAAATTTTTTAGCCTTTAGTTACATTGCTATCGGACATCCAAATTTCCTAAACTGGAAACCAACCAATTTCTAAAAAAAAAAAAAAAAGAAAAAAGGTCGAGTCACGAATCTGCAACAAGTCTGCGAAGGATCCACGCCTTGGTCATGCCAGTCTGACACAAATCTGCACCCCATTCTGCATGGAGCAGCGTTAGAGCTTCATTTTTCTGCCCCTAAAATGACCAAATTACCCCTTTCAACTCATTTTTTATCCCTTTTTCAACTCTATCTTTTTGGTCTTTTCACTTTTTCAATTCCTAAACTACTCTCATCCACTTTTCTTATAAATATTCCCCTCTACTTCTCATTTCTCTACACTTCTTGAGTTAGAGTTGATAGCTATTTTTTAATTCCTCTCTTCTTCTCCCTCCAACCACTCTCTAATTAATTAATTAATCTTTTTAATTAATTAATTATCTCACTTAATCAAGTTAATTAATCTTTTTAATTAACTAAAAATCTCTTTTTTTTAATTAAAATTAATCACTCACTCAATTAATTAATTAATCTTTTTAATTAATTAATCCATCAATACTTTTCATCATATTAATTACTTAATTAATCATTTTTGTAAGGCCTCACCCGAGTATCGGCTTGATCTGCTAGAAGGAATCAAGATGCTTATTCGGGTTTAGACTCACGATGAAACTCTCGAGTTTGGATTGGTTGTTTTTGAAAATGATTTTGGGAGTCACCACCCTAATTTATTTTTAAATGGGAAAATTAAGAAAAAACCCAGTTGACTCCAATTCATTAATTTTTAATTAATTTTTCTAAGAATAAAATCACTAACCTCGAACCATGTTGAGTTCAGGGGCTAGATTTTTTATTTTAAATAATTTAAATTTGGCTCTTAAGTTTAATTTGACTTTGAAAATTAATTTCATGGATGACAAATAATATATGACAATTATAATATAATGATTAATGCATGAGCATAGAGAAAAGTAAAGTATGCACAAATTTCATTACTTAAAAAAGGGAAAGGAGATTGATTAGGATTTGGATTTGAGATTTAGATTTAAATTCCAAACGTAATTATATATCCCATTGAATGAGGATCAAAACTTACGTAGTCCATTTCACGATTAAGTGGAGAGGTTTAGAGGTTAATTTGATTGATTTGATTTGATTTGGATTTAAGAGGAAACGATTGATCCCTTTGCTATTAGAAGATGGAGAGTTTTACTTGACTGAAGTTTCTTTTTATCGGGACCGAGTGATTGGATTGATTGGAGGCTAAATAATTAATTAAAATGATTAATTAGCAAATTAATGTGATGAAAGGGATGGATGGATTAATTAATTAATTTGGACAAAGGGTGGATTTGAAAAAAAGAAGAACTAATTTGATTTCGAAAAAAAAAATGTGATTAATTAATTAATTAAAGAGATTAATTAATTAATTAATTGAGCAATTATTTTTAATTTTAAAAAAAGAGTTTTAGCTAAGTAAAAAGATTAATTAACTTAGTTAGAGTGAGATAATTAATTAATTAGAGAGTGGTTGAAGGGAGAAGAAGAGAGGAATTAGAGGATAGCTATCAACTCTAACTCAAGGAGTGTCGAAAAATGAGAAATGAAGGGGGATATTTATGGGGAAAGTAGATGAGGGTAGTTTAGGAAGTGGAAAAGTGAAAAGACCATGAGAGATAGGACTAGAAAAATGCTAAAAAAAATCATGTTGGGGTTATTTTGGAGGCTATAGGTAGGAGAGTTGGGCCCGCACCATCGGAGCCACCTGTGGCGCTGCCCCATGCCTTAGTGGGTGTGCTAGCTAAAATTTTGATTTTTTGCTTAGTTTAGATTTTGAGACTTTTGTGTCAGTTTTTGGGAATTTCAGAGTTCAAAAAATTAATCGATCAACTTTGATAGACTCAAAATTAATTTTAAAACAATTGAACAGTCAGTCTGAGAAAAGATCCGGTTAGTTTTGAAAATATTGTCTGATACAAAAGGTTTGATCAGGGTAGGAAAAGTGTTAGTATTTGAAATTTAAGTATTCTCATACTAATATGACTGAAAGTTCATTTTTTGCTGCAGGATCATCGTACTGGCTATGTATCACACTAATCTTAACAGATGTCAAGCTGCGGCCGGACGATGATGGTACAAAATTGAGAGTTCATAATTTTAATTAATTAATTAATCTCCCAACAAATCTAATAACCTAGTCCTGATAAAATGAAACTTCGGTCCAGTAAAAACTCTTCGCTCGACAAAAATAAAGGTATCAGCCTTTTTCTCTCACCCACAAACCCAAATTAAATTAATCAATATGATCGACCCTTAAACCCTTCTACTTAATCGCGGAATGAATAACATAGGTTTTGATCCCCATTCAATGGCGTACATAGGCACGTTTGGAATCTAAATCCAAATCCTAATCAATCCCCTTTCCCATTTTTTTTATGTAATTAGTATAATTTATGGATGTTTTACTTTTCTCCATGCTTATGCATTAATCATGATATTATAATTATCATATAATATTTGTCATCTATGAAATTAATTTTTAAAGTCGAATTAAGGTTAAGAGCCAAATTTAGATTATTTAAAACAAAAAATCTAGTCCTCGACCTCAATTTGGTTTGAGGCTAGTGGTTTTATCTTTCGATAAATTAATTAAAAATTAATAAATTAAAGTCAATTGGGTTTTTTCTTAATTTTTTCCATTTAAAAAAATATAAAATCATTTTCAAAATAACCAATCCGAATATGAGTATTCCATTGTGAGTCTAAATCTGAATGAGTATCCTGATTCCCTCTAGCGGATCGGGCTGATATTCGAGCGAGGCCTCACAGACCCATACCCATAATAGGTATTAGTATTTAAACCCATACTCGACTTGCCATTAAATAGGACGGTTAAAACCCAACCTATTAGAGTTGGGTCACATCGGGTACTTAGTGGCTCAGGTCAAATTGCCATCCCTAGAGAGAAGGTGCAACCTTCAGTGATCAACAGATACAATCGAGCCATTGTCGTGTCTGGAACGATGTCATGGTAGTTGCCGCCCACTTCAGCTTCTCCATTAGCAGGATACATCTCACTTTAGTGCTCTCACAAGGAGGATTAAAGCTGAGCAAGGCCTGAGCCTCAACAGAAGAGAAGGACTGTCTCCAGTCATTGCACATTTCTAGAGCCTGAGTCTTAAACCGAATCCTAAAAAGCAAATATAGATCGAGAGAAGTACAAGTCAACTCTCTGCAGGTAAAGTGGAAGGTATCGATGGTGTCCCACCACCTCTCAACTAGAGCCTTGATTAGGTTGATATTCAAATGATCTGGGATCTACACACCCATAAAGTAAATGAAACTAGTGGGCTTTAGCATAGCCTTGACAACACTCCTTAGGGAGGCGCATTTGATCACCTCCCTCAGATTACTATGGCCACCTCTATTCCTAATTGTTTTGGTTACAGCAAAGAGTAAATGTATAAAGTAGTTTACATACATAAAATATAAGTAGTGCACAAAATTGTCTTTAAATAAAAATTTCAAAAGAGATGAATGAGACTACTGACCTTTAGTCATTCGTTGTAAGACACATGTTCCTTCAGATCCTACAAAAGGAGGGCTAGATTCAGATTGTCTCTTGGAGCCTCATATTGATGCCCCTAACTGCTCACAAAAGAAATAGTAGTCCTCCTTAAGGAAGTTGTCCCATGATGAGAAGTGGAGGCCATTTCTGCTAAATGCTGGACCCGACAGGTAACACAAGCAAGGAATAGATAAGTATCACATTTTGAAAAAAAAAATTATTATTATTGATTAAAATTAGAAAAATTAAAAAATACTATTATTAAGTTATTATTATTATTGAATTAAAAAAAAGAAAAAGGAAAAAGAAAATTTATTATTAAAAAAAAAAAAGAGGGAGAATTAAAAAAAAATAGAAAAGAACTCATGCTTGGTGAGCTTGAGGAGAGGAAGAGATTCGAAAGTGTGTGCGAGGAAAATGAGAGTGAGGATGGGTATTTATAGAGTTTAGGTAAGAAAAAGAAAAAATAGTACATAGTAAAATATGCCCTACAATTACCCAATTGTATAAAAATGCATTTCCTAACCCATTTCAACTCATAATTCAAATCTAAAAATTTCTATGTGTTCGTGTGATTTTTATCTATATATAGACATCTCATTTGCCTATTTTCCAATCAAAATGCATTTTTTTACATTAGAAAAACTAAAAAAAAAATGAACTTGAAAATCCATCAGTTTCCCAAAGATTGCCAAATGAAATTCCAAAAATTAACAAAATCATCTCATTACGACCATAATATTTTTCCTACTAGATCCATCAAAGTCTTGGGTTCACTCTCATCAAAATTGCCCTACAATAGATAATTTTAATAAGAGAGCAGCTATGAACCCTTATTTTAGCACCTTAAAAATTAATTCTAAACTCACAAGAGGTAACTGAAATATTTTTAGTATAATCTGACACTTTTTTGATCTGACTGGACTTTCTGTACCAGGCAACATATTTTCCAAAATTGACCAGATTTTCTCTAAGATTAACTGCTCAAGTGTTCTAAAGTTAATTTCGAGCCTAACGACACTAACCAATGAATTTTTTATACTCTAAAACTCTTAAGAACTGACTTAAAATTTTTGAGAACTGACTCGAAAAATCTCGAAACGCAAACTAGGTGTTGCACCACATGGCAGCCATAAGACTGCCTGTGGCACTGGACCAATGACTACATGAAACTACAGATGCTACCTACAGCTTGCCGCAGGCAATTGTTGTAGTGCCGCACAGTGACTGGTGCTACGCTGCATGTCCTTGTTGTGATTTTCCCCCCTCTTGCTCTCTAAAATTTTGATTTTGTCCTCCAGTCAGACTTTTTCAGCATTTTCAGCCCTATGCTTTATTGTCTTTTCACTTTTGCTTTCCTAAACTACCTTTGACTTGATGTGCCCATAAATAGGCTCTCATTTCCAATCAGTTTCCTCACCCTAAAGCTTTATGTTGATATGCTGTCAATAAGTTTTCTCTTCTTCTTCTCCTTTCAATCACTCTCTACTTAATTAATTAATTACCCCACCCTAACCTAAGTTAATTAATCCTTTTAATTAATTAAAACTCTTTTTCTTAATCACTCAAAAATTAATTAATTAATTAATCACTTTTTAAATCAAATTAATCTTTTTTTTAATTAATCCATCCATCATTTTGATTAATTAATTAATCATTTTAATTAATTAATCCTTTTAATTAATCTCTTAATTAATCAAATCATCTGGTCTCGATAAAATAAAATTTTGGTCCGGCAAAATACTCCATCCATCCAATCTACCAAAAGTAAAGACATTTTCACTAATCCAACCTTAAACCAAAAATAATTTGATCAATCTATAAACCCCTCCACCTCATTGCGGAATGAATTACATGGATTTTGTTCCAATTTAATGGGGTACGTAGGCATGTTTGGAGTTTAAATCGAAATCTCAAAGCCAAATCCCATTTAGTCCCCCTCTCTTTCATTTTCAAAATGAATTATTTATTTTCAATACTATTTGTAAGGGAATTTATAGTTTTCCTAGAATCCCATAAGGGCTAAAAAAAAAATCCCATTTTTAATTAACTTATGTAATTAGTTTAATCAATTTGGAATTAATGAGCGATCGTGTGGTCTCTTAGAATCCATTAGGACTAGGTGGAGCACTCTACTTAATTTATGGATTTTTTTCCTTTTAATTTATCATACACTCATAATCATACCATCCATCCATATTATGCCATACTCATGTATTTTATTTATAATTAAATGCTTGTCATTCATAAAATTAATTTTTTAAAGTCTAATTAAAATTAAAAGATAAATTGAGATTATTTAAAAAACTAAAAACCTAGTCCTCTAACGCAACCTAGTTTGAGGCTAGTTGTCTTATCCTTAGGTAAATTAATTGAGAAATTAGTGAATTGGAGTCAATAAATTGGGTTTTTCCTTAATTTTTCCATTAATAAATAAAATTAGGATGTCGATTCCCAAAATATATTTTTTTAAAAAATGACAATTTAATTTTCCAAACGATAGTTGTTCCAATCGTGAGTACCAAAACTTTTTTCATGTCTCGATTAAAAATCTCTAGCTTTTCCTTAATGCATTCCCAAGCTAGGGAAAGGCGTTCAAGTGAGATCTCACAAGTACATAGGGGCTTTCCAAGATATATTTGATTGGATCCATGCAAGAGATGAGCCAGGTAGTATTGTTTAGCATGTATTGCTTTAACATGTGAGCAGCCAAGGCATAATAAGTACGCTCAAGTAATGTACTGGGTTTCATAATCAATGAATTTCTTCCTCAAATAATGATAGCCCACTCTTTCGTTCCTAAATCATCACGTTGATCTAAAAAATAACCCATAAATTCTATAAAACTACCAAATAAAGAATGAATGGTCTACCCTAAACTTGAGGCACTAGAATCAGAGGGTTTTGTAAATAATCCTTGATCTTATCATAAGCTTCTTGACAATCTTTATCCCATTCGCTTGTATAATTGTTTCGCAGGAGATGAAAAATAGGCTCAGAGGTTGCTGTTAGATTAGAGATGAAATGGTAAATATAATTCGACTTTCCCATGAAACTTCTTACTTCTTTTTCAGTTTTTGGTGGAGGCATTTCTTGAATGGCTTTCACTTATCAGAATCAATCTTAATGCCATCTTTGCTGATAATAAACCCTAACAAACTTCCCATTTATTCCATCAAAAATACATTTTTTAGGGATAAGGCGGAGTTTGTACTTGCAAAGCCTCTCAAATAGCTTTCGCAATACTGCTACATGGCTTTCTCCTGCCTTAGATTTAATCACCATATTAGACTTGATCACCATATCATCAATATAGCATTCTACCATATCATCAACATAGCATTCTACCTCCTTATGCATCATATCATGAAATAAGGTGAACATAGCTAGCTGGTAAGTTTCCCAAGCATTTTTCAAGCCAAATGGCATCACCCAATAACGGAAAGTACCCTATTGTGAAATTAAAATGGTTTTCTCCTTATCTGTCTTATCCATCTTGATTTGATTATAATCAAAGAATCCATCCACATATGAACACTTATCTTGACTAGTCACATTGTCAACCAAGGTGTCAATGTGAGATAAGGGAAAATCATCCTTCAAAATACAATAATTCAAATCTCTGTAATCTACACACATACACACTCTTCCATCTTTGTTCATTACAGGGACTATATTAATAGCACATTCTGGGTAATTGACAATTTCTAGAAACCAATCTCATATTTTTTCTTGATTTCATATCTAACCTTCAATTGTATATCAATAGCACTTCATCTTAACTTCTACTTTGCTAACTTGCTATAAGGGTTTAGAGGAATCCTATGTGCAACAATATCAGGATCTAAGCTAGGCATGTCCTTGTAGGACCATGCCAACACATCAATGTACTCCATCAACAACTTGATAAGCTCTTCTTTCTCCTCATAAACTACAACTTGTACCTCATCCTTATCTTTTTTCAGTTCCTAAATTCACCATGAATATTGTATCTCAAACTGCCTTAACTTGAATATCCATTTTATGCATTAGCCTTCTAATTTCAACTGTAATTCCTCCTCTTCGTTAGTTTCAAATGTATCATCATTTATAGCGTAAACAGGCTTTTCAAGATAAAATAAAGAGACTTCGGCATCTAAGAGGCTAGATGTTGTACTCAGTATATCATCTTCCCTGTATTAGAATAAGGAAAATGGAAACAAATAAATTGGTGAGTATTGGAAGGTAAATAAAATAAAAGTAAATGGGGTAATAAGAAAAAGAGAAAAAACTGAAAGTGCATTCATATTGCTAAAAATCAAATAATAACATAGAATTCATAATCATAGTTCTGTGATCCTTGACAAATAAAATAACATTACTTAGAGAACACTCTAGGTAACTTTACACATTCCTAGTTTTCCATGCTATGTTTAGGGACATCAGGCTTAATCAACTGAGTAACATTTTCATGAGATGAAATAGCATTGATGGTCAAACACTACAGATGTAGGGAATAGGCAAGTGGTCAAAATGTTGAATTTTCATAGCCAAGCGCTAAGACTGAAAAGGAGATTCCACATAACCCAATCCCTCTCTGTTTGTATTCCTCTGAGGCATAGGGTGCGTTTAGGATTGCTGTTAGAGATTTAAAAAGTGCTTTTAATTTTTTTTAATTGATTTTTATTATTTTTTATATACTTTTTCAAACCTGCTTCTAGAAAAAGCATCAATTTAACTACTTCTACTTAAAAGCAGTTTTAAAAAGTAATTTTTAAAAAAATATAATTTTTTTTTTGTTGAAAAGCACTCTTTTCAAATGCAATGCCAAATAGGTCCATAATAGGCTTTACAATGCCTAAAATCTGATTCCCAAACCTTTTCCAAGTTGAAAACTTGCTTCCCATGGTCTTTTACACCATATTGCTAAATGCTGTTGAAGCTTCTGGTAACTTGGTAGAAATATCAAGCTCTAGAGTTTGAAAAAAGCTTTCCAAAACGCACTCAATTGTTTCAATGTATAGAATAGATTGTGGCTTTATATCAACATCTCCTCTTCTCCTCTTACAGTTACTAGATTCCCATCCATGACATATTTGAACTTCTGATCTAATGGCTAAATGAATCCAAGGTTTGCCGAGTATCATGGTATAAGTGGGCTCAATGTTCATGACTTGAAAAGTCACATTGAAAGTACAAGGGCCAATCTATAAAGGAACGTGAAATATCACCTACCACTTCTCTTCTAGTGCCATTAAAAGCTCTTACAACCATGCTATTAGGCCTCATTGGTAGTCGAGCAAGGCTTATATTCTACAAGTTCCTTTAACTTGGAGCAATATCCATATTGGACTTGTAGTGTTTCAACAATGAATTTGCCAAATCATTCCATATGAATTTTGAACTTATCCAACTAAGTATACCATCTCACAGTAGGGCCTTAAAGACTTTCAATAAAGAAATGGGCAAATAGCTTCTCATCATTCGTCATTGCAAGCATCTTAGACATATAGCCAACTATGTGTAGCCTGAGATCATAAGATTCATTATACTTTTTCAACTTGAGAAGCTTAAATTTCTTTAGAATCATAACATATTGGATTAGCTAGAGTCTAGACAAATCCATAGACCCATACATATTCAAACCTTCTGCAACCCTCAATCTCTTTTCTAGAGTTGACAGTTTCTCATTCTCCTTTGTCCTCTTATCAGATTAGGTTATCCACACATCATTTATGTGACTATGGGAGACGTCTGTGTAGTTCCTTAAGAAACAATAGGGAGAGAAAAAGGTGGAATGTATATGCTACTTCCTGCTAGAATAGCTTTTGGGATTTGAGTAGGTCATGTATTTTCTAGTGTGGGAAAAGAGGTGTACAGATTGAAGGGAGCTGCAAAGATATTAGCATTTCTTGAGGTTGCTTCATGCTTAATATGTAGAATAGAGCTAAGAAAGTAAAAAAAAAATAGGTCAAGGTGGCATTCATCCTATGTGAGACACTGGTGGAAGAACTTCTTGGATACTAGCATTTAGAGGAGGAGGGAATGGAGGATTATCATGATTAAGCATCATCTTTGCTAGAAGTCAGTTAAGCTAAGCCACCTGCCCTTAAGATCTCCCACTTCGTTCCTCAAGGAATCTATCTACTTTTTACCTTCCATTATAACCCTGGTTCTTGCTCTAGTAGGGTATATTCTTTTTGAAGAGAGAGGTATCTGCTTAGCTTTTCCTTTTTTTTTTTCCGACTAATATTGAATTGTTATTCCTAAAACACATTTAGTTTTGAAAACATAAATTTTAAATTGGAATATCATTTTAATTTATTGACTATTCAATGAGATATTAAATAGGCACAAACATGGAATAAAAAAAAAGGTGTATACTACTGTCAGTTTAAGGTATTCATTTATTTTATAAAGAATTGGTATATCGGGATCATCGACCCTTACGATCAAACTAGAACATAATAGAAAAGCAATTGCCAACGTCTTTCATTTTTAAAAAGAAGTTCTTACAAGACTGTTTATATTTATATGAATACCCCATTATATCAAGCCTATCTAGTTATTCTAAAATCTTATGCAGCTAAAGCACATAGGAGCTAGTTTTTCTTTGAGTCAATGGGTTGATTTGCATCAGCGCCTCTTCGAATTGTTGGATTAGAACCCTAGCTTGCTTTATTATACTGGATCTGAAAGACATAATTTGTTCCTCACACAAACAAAGCTGTTGATGAAACTCATCCCTTTCCCCTCAATTCTTCCATTTTTTGGTCCCATATCGCTTAAGCATGCCTGATTTTTATCAGAATCTGCTGCTTTATCTATTGAGGACCTAGACAAGAACCATGGACTTGTTGCAAAATTTTCACCTGATCTTCTAAAGCGAGTAAACACTCATTGGATAGGTTAAGTTGGGCATTCAAACTCTCAATATGAAACCCTTTTTCCAACAGTTGTTCTTGCAAATTGACATTCTGTTCCTGTAGATTTTTACATTTGCTAAACCATTGATTTGAAATATATAGAGCCTTCTCCAAGTCTCTTTTAAATGATACTCATCTTTTACGCATTTGATTTCGCTCCTTTTTCGGCTTTATTTTCTATCTCTAATCTCTTAGAAGATTCCGCTGCTGATAGTTCTGATTTTAAAGGCACTCAATATATATATATATATATATATATATATATATATATATATATATATATATATATATATATATATTTGCAATGTTGGGTACCCCACAGAAGCCTCATTCTCATGAGTAATGGCATAACCTTTTTGGACCCTATAACACAAATGGTGAGAAATATCAATTAAACTTTTTAAAATTAAAAATGGAGTCACTACCTATCAAATTATTTTAAAAAACTCAGTTGAAAATCTTTAAAAAAATTGGTTTGTTATATCAAAATTTAGATTTGAAAGTCAAAAATATAGTGGAAAGGTGTTAGGCACTCATCATATTCATTTTGAAAAACATTTAGGTTGGCCTTAAACATTATTTTTTTATTATATTACTTAATTTGTCTATTTCTTTTTGAAATTTAATCAATTATAAGTGAAATTAAATAAATATTTAAATATTTAATTTTGAGTTATCATTTATTTATTTATTTTGAAATTAATTTGAAGATCTAATGAAAGAATAATTTAACTTGGGCTCAAAATGATTATAATGTAAATGTAGACTATGAATTTAATTTTATTTATTTTATAATATAAATGTGCTACTAATAATTTTATAAATTATATTAAAAATTACATAAATGAAATAATAAAACTTTATTTTATTATAATATAAATGTATGACAAATAAAATTTTATAAAATATAAAAATTACAATAAAAATGAAGTAAATCAAAAATAAAAAGTTTTAAGTCTTGATTTCACTTTGACCACGACTCATTTCTGTAAGACGAAAACAAAAAGAAAATAGTTATGTTTTTAAAAAAAATTTAATAAAAAGAAAAATATAAATCTTAATTTATCAATTTTAAAAGTGGGCTCAAGTTTTATTTTTTTCGGAAATCTCTTCAGGAGCAACTTAATTTTGGCACTCCAAAATTGAAAGCTAAAAAGATTGATTCAAAATCTAAAATTAGCTATCAGAATTATTTTGAACTTGAAAATGAAGTTTTTAATTATCGAAATGGTTCAAGATCCAAAATTGATTTTCAAAAATATTACTTTAATGTAATTTTAAAAAAAATGATAGCAATTTTACATCGAGCCAAATCAAATTATTTAATTCTAAAATTGGCACACCTAAAATTATGCCTCTTCTATTTAAAAATTTTATTTTTATAGGTCTGGTCTTTATCTTCACTCATTAAACAAAAATAGTTTTTAGTTTTTAATAAAAATTTGCAAATCATTCAAGATAACATATTTAATACATTATATTATCAAATTAAGCCCAAGTCAAATTACTTTTTCATTTCTATCAATTAATTTTTTTGATTTTATTAGGATTATATTTTTGTAAAAATTAATTTTCATGATTAGTGGTCTTCCTCTTTTGTGTAATCACTGCTAGAGGACACCTCTTTTGTGTCATCACAACATAAATTAAAACATAACATAGATAATAAAAATTAATTATTACAAATCCAAATCAATAAATAAAGATAAAAAATAAAGTAAAACTAGATATCTTCCTCTTTTCTAATATTCAAACCTGTCAAAAAAATAATTAATCAATACCCAACTCAAAAAAAGAAATATATATCATTATTTGTTATTTTTTATATTTTTATTTTTCATTTACATTTTTCCATCCTTTCTAGCACAAAATTCATATCTACAGCACCATAATTAATCAAAATAAAAACCTAATCAAAGGATACAAAATCAAAATTTCAAATTCCAAACAATGATGATATTTAACCAAACCCAATTTTGTTTAATATAAACTTAAAAAAACAAATAATAGAACTTAACCACACTATTATAATCAAAATTTAACCACAAGGATAAATTACTCAGAATAGCAAAGAACTGATTACCAGACCCATTAAATTCCTTCAAATCAAATAATAATAATGCCAAACCCGAATAACCAAATGAATTGATGATTCAACATAATGAAGAACAAGAATTCCACTATAAAACATATTCATCTATGCAGCTAGGATCAATTCTCCTAATCTTAAAGTAGAAATGAAACTTTCCAATATCCTTTGTTTGAGGAATACACTGCAATAGAAAGACTTGACACAATTCTATGGTTGGAGAGTAGCAAACATAACCTTTGATTTTGATTAAAGGGACATAATGAAATTTTTGTGTCCATAAAATAAATGGCTTTACCGAAATCCATTTAGCCCTCCATTCATAACTTTTGCTACTAACATTTTTTATTTGACTTTCTAACTCTAAGATTGTCGTAACTCTTGCTATTGACATTTTCTATTTGACTTTATAACTCTGAGATTGGCATATTGAAATCTGTTCCAAGCAACACTTTACCTTTCTCCATATCACAAGATCGGAATTGTGTGCTTTTCGGAAAGAAATGACCCAAAGCCCAAACGTACCATAACTCTTTACAACCCAAAAACTTACCCCTTGTCTTCTAAGATAATAATTTAAAGACAGGAATATTTTGGCTAAAATGGTTAGAAAGGAATGTTTCGACTAAGATGGTTGAAAGAGGGTTAATATTACCAGCATTCACATAAAAGAAAAAACGAACCACCTCCCCACTGATGAAATTAAGAGGGCCTAGGATCAAAACCATTCTATAATTGCCACTGCTAGAATCTTGGCACATATGGTCATCCTATGGGCAACCAAATGCATGTTGAAAACATTATGCAAATTCGTCTACTGCCATCCTATAGTCTTCCCTACTTAGACCTTTGTCTATTTTGCATCTACTTCTAGAATTTGGACCAATTTTGCATATTTTTCTTGAATCTAGACATCCTCTAAAGCCAGATAAATCTTTGTCTTATCTGTGACTTGTATTTGCAAAATTTACCCATACTCCTCTATCATGCGAGTTGTGTCTATATCATTGATGGTGAAGATACTATACTCTACGTCCCAGTATTGCAATAGAATTTCCAATATTTTCACTTTAACCTTAATATGTAGGAGCTTTGCAATATCCCCATATTTGGCCAAATAAATGAAGTCCAGGTCTCCTCAAGCAATTTCTTTCAGCACTCTAACAAAGTTGCCATATTATTGTCATGTAATGAAAATTTTGCCCTCTTTGGCACTGTACTTTGTAAATCATTTGGTAATGCATTCCCTTCTGCCCCTTGTACTTCTTTTGACTATATTGCTATTTGCTTCCAAAATCTAGAGTGTACCCTAAACGTAAGTGATCTCTCTTTATTCTCACTTAAGGAAACCATGGCCTTACCCAAAATACTAATTTTCATGAATGAATATCCCTAGTACAAAGAAAACAATAACAAGTTGTTAGACTAAAAGAAACAAGTCAATCATTTATTTTTTTTAAACTTGTTTCATTTCGTTAATCTAAGAAATGTAAGAATTAATACAAAATTAAAATGAAGACAATTGATCAAAGTAAGAGAATTATCATTGCTTTACTATTGTTTAAATTGCTATATTTCCTAGAAAAGTGAAATGAAATCAGTGCTATCCACACTCCTCCATTTTTCACAGAAAAATGTATGGTTAGAAGCATGATATATATGAAACTAAAGGAAATGTACCATTTTTGCTAACAATTTAGAATAAAAAGGGAACATTAAGGTGTAAAACTAACTAAAGTCCAATCTATATTGTAAAGGTAGGTTTTTCTAGTTTTACACCCTTACTGTGCAGGTTCATACAGTTAGCTTTATTTCCTTCACAAGGTAACAAGGTCTTCAGATTGTCCCTACTAGCAAATAGCAAAACTTCATTTTATTCTCATAGTACTATCGAGGCTCTGAGTCCTATAGGTACTATTATAGACAAAATGAATTCTAATTTGAGTGAAGGCTTTTCATGGATACTGTAAAAAACCAAAGTCTCATGGATACCACTAATTACCTTTTTCTAATCCTAAGGATGGATCGCTTGGATAGAGAGCTAAAAGTATGTGCAAGGACTAATGCATACATAAAGCAAAAAGGGTACGTAATTTTAATCACCATAACAAATATCATGCTGCTTGTAAAGAAAAATAAACAAAGGAAAAAAAAAAGTGTCGTAGAGATAAAATAAAAACACATCAACCTAATTAAAAGTAAAGAAATAACATTTGCACTAAATAAAAGAATAGAAGAAAATATTTCAAGGCAAAGATAATATTTTGGAAATTAGATGTGACTCTCTCATTTTTGAAAAAAAATATTGTCCCAGCTAATTTGCCAACCTGTCACAATGTTTTGGACATTGCAACATGAATGATGAGAATCAAAAAATTTAAATTGAATAAAAAATGGAGTCACCATTGATTGACTTACTTTAAAAGACTCAATTGGAAAACTTTGAAAAATTAGTCTGTTAAACCAAATTTTTGGGTTCAGGAGTAGTAGATGCATAAGAAAAGTATTAGATACCTTACAAATTAATTTTCAAAATATTAAATTGACCTTGAAATATTTATCTTTTATTATTTATTTAGTGCGCAACATCATTACTTAATTAAAACATGAAAAATAACCATCTTATTAATTCATTTAGGAATTTTGAGAATTGAATTCATAATGAATGTAATTAAAAAAATGAAATTTAAATTTAATTTGGACTCAAAATGATTTATTGAATTGATTTATTGCTTTGAAAAGTCATAATAAATATAAGAACAAGATTTAAAAAAAGGAAATTATTTTTATTCAATAAATATTTGAGAATTCATTACATCCTTTGACAAAAATTACAAAGAAAATGGAATGTATTAATACAA
The DNA here is from genome assembly GCA_947687605.1 of Reutealis trisperma. Lineage (NCBI taxonomy): Eukaryota > Viridiplantae > Streptophyta > Magnoliopsida > Malpighiales > Euphorbiaceae > Reutealis > Reutealis trisperma. The sequence goes on along the minus strand of CANTUT010000074.1, from coordinate 662,092 downwards.
ATATAAGTAGGATAAAAAATAATAATTACAAAATATATTACAAATTTTCCTAGAACGGCCTTGAAGCTTGCTTCTTCTATTAATCTTGTCTTTGAGTTGGAAAAAAAAATCCTGTAATAAAACAAACTAAAGCATAAAGTTTCTAATACAAAATAAGTTTTTTTCAAAAAACAAAAAGAAATATTTTTTGAAAAAATAGTGGGCTGAAATTTTTCATTTTTAAAAATTTCTTAAGGAGCAACTTAATATTAGCACACCGAAATTAGGAACTACTTAAAATGATTTGGGATTCGAAATTAGCTATCAAAATGATTTGACATCCCAAAAATAATTTTTAAACGTCACCTTAATTTGATTTTAAAAAAAATGATAGTTGTAAACTGAATCAAATTACTCAGTTCTAAATTAAGGCGCATAAAATTATGCCACTTCAACTTAAGAATTCTATTTACAAGTCTAGTTTCATCCTCGCCCAAAACGTTTAGAAAATCAATTTTCTTTAAAAAAAAATGCTATTATTATTTATATTATTTTTTTTAAAAGATCAGGATATTTTTTTTTTAGAAATTTACTAAAAAGCAATTTTAATTGTGGCAACATAGTTATTAAATTGAAAATGAATTTATCAAAATACAAATTATGAAATATTCAAAAGAATGATTAATGATTAATTTTATAAAAGAATCATTTTCATCATCATTTTTATTATAATTAATTTATCAAAATATGAATCAAAGAACTAACTAAAAAGGATTAATTTTAGGATTAATTTTATTATTATTTTTTTAAAAGAAAACTATTTTTTGCTTTTTCCTCCTCCATTCATAAACAAATGCCACAATTTAAAAACAAATTCAACTTAGAATTCATTCTGTATACAATATTTTTATCATCATAACCTTTTTGCCTAAGCACCCTTGCTAACCCTTTTAAATTTTTAAGAAAATGCCATACGCGAAGAACCGATAAAATAATATAAAATAAAATAAATCAATAATTACCTAGAAAATGATTTTAGTTTATGTCCAACTCAAATAAAATATTATTTTCTCAATTAAACATTAAATAAAATCAATTTTCAATTTTTAAGAAAAATAATTTATCATGAGTCTTCTTCTCTTTGCACAGCAGCTCCGTCACAAAAGGGAATTTATTTCGTAAAAGGGAATCTATGGTAAGAGACGGCAACTCCTATCGACACATGAATTCTCCTTGATGGAATAAATACCTGAAAATACATAATATAATAAAAAAATAATTTATTTTTTTTGTTTTAGTCATTAAATCAAAATTAGTTTATATATTTTAACTTTACAGAATAATAATCGGAATAATAATAAGATAATAACAACAAAATCCCAATACTAGAATCAAACCTCGAAATGCAAAATAGGTTAACATCCATATTCACCTTTTCAATTTTTATTTTCAAAGATTGGATTTCAAAGTATCTTGGCCCCTTCATATATCAAATCCAGACCCAATTTTAATGTCCAATTCATTTGATTTTTAACAGCCAAACGCATAATTTTCCCCCCATACTTGTAGTTATTGGTCACTTTACCCCCTGACCTTTAAATTTAACCACTTTACCTCTCCAACTTGTAAAAAGTTTGACACTCACCCCCTACTTATCCAGTCAGTAGGGCATTTGAAATACAAGCGATCTGAGTAGAGTGGAGTGAAAAATTATAGTCTGATGTGGAATTAAAATTTAATTTTATGCTTTATTTATTTTCCTTCCAAAGATAAAAAAATCCTAATCTCCATAAATCCCTAATTTCTTCATTTGCTACCATGATCTTTCTTGTATATAATCACCCTAATTTTCCCTCTTGATCAAGGTAATTTCTTTAACCATGTCTCCCTCTTTATACATTATATTCTTTCTATGAAATTGATTGAAGCTTTCTATCAAACTACTTTCTCCCTTTTGATTTCATCCATTTGCATTTCAATCAATACAATTCAAGTTTTTTGATTTTTCTTCATTCTTTGTTAATTCTTAATTTCTTCTCTAATTTCAATTTCCTTTTTGTTTTTTTTTTTCATTCATGGAGCAATTCCCAACCGATTACTCAATTCCTCAATGCGACTGTGGGCAAGCTATAATTTTGAAAGCTAGTTAGACTGACGCGAACCCAGGGAGACGCTTCTTTGGATGTGCTAAGTATTGGGTGAATGAACATTGATCCTAATAAACAATTGCCTTTGTGGGTTATTTGGGTAGGGATTTAGGTTTGATAGAAAAGGTGCTCTTTGTGTATGTATGTATTTGACAAAATTGGTGCATTGGTTGACTAGTGCTAGATTTGTGGTACTAGTTTGCAGAAATTGGTCCTTTGGTTGACTGTTATTGATTAATGGTAGAGGTTTGTATTTACTTGGGTGTGCCTAGGTTTGCAAAATATTGGAACTTGCATATTCTTCACTTGGGTTGATCTTCCTGTGCCTAAGCATTGTAAGCATGTAATAATAGGGTTATTGAAAAGGATAAGAGAAGTTGATGAGGAAAAGAAAAGATTAAAAAAGATGTTAAAGTGGTGTGTGATAGGGTTATGTGTTTTACTGATTCTAAAATTGAAGCAAAAGATGTATGGTTGAATAAAAGGGCTTCTAAAAATATGGATTACTACAAATTAGTGTAATGAATGGAGAATTATTGAAAATTGGTGCTTTTTGTTTAGTGAATATGCACCAAGTAATGTAATTGACTTAATATTAATGATCTATATATTTATGGTTAATTTGTTGTTCAGTAATTTGTGCTTGAAAAATTTCTCTTGGATTGATAATGCAAGTAGTAACATGTATTAACAAAATTTCATTTGGAATTGATACTGCAAATTAGTAATAAATAAAACAACAAAACTGGAAGTTGAGAGATTTTCACAAAATGCTACAAAATATTTCATTAAATGCATAAACATTACAAAAATGTTGAATACAAAATACTTGGAACTAAATTTAGATTTTATTGTCATTAAAGGAAAAAAAAATAAAAAAGAACAAATATGAAAGCTAATCACAAAAGTACATTTAGTCCATGCTTGATCACAAAATTAACAAAATTAACCCAATTCAGTTAATGTTTTCCCAAATCTATTGGAACTTTGTTGGGTTCCTTGTGAATGTTTTAGTGCTACAATAGTATTGGTGATACTGCTAGTTCTAGTTTGGTGCCTCATCTGCATCTATCTGGTGTGCATTGGTTCCTGAAGTTGCCTAGTAATTATAGTTTGCCTTTTTGGTCTTTTAATAGTTGTTGGCTTGAAGCCAATGTCTTCTGTTACCTCTGTTGACCTTCTAATTGAGTTTTGCTGACTTATAACTCTTGAAGATCCATTTGGGTACCAAAAATGAAAAAAAAAAAATTAAACTCAATTACATGAATAGAAAATGTACTAAATTGACATTTATAGTGTTCATTGAATCTAATTAACTCACATGGAAGTTTAAAACACCATTACTGTCATAGTTGATGCCATAACTAGTACAAAATTTCTTCTTCTTTTTTGTTGTGTATCACTAACAGGATTTGATTGCTATTTTGTCCAATTGAAGTATAGGCATTGCATACCCCTCTACCTCTTCCTCTCCTCCACCAACTAGAAACACCCAACAATGATAATAAACTAATTAAAAACAATTATAAATTGTATATGAAAGCAAAAATGTTAAATATACCTATATTAACTTCTAGATTGCCTCTCCCTCTCCCTCTCCCACTCACTTTTCCTCTCCCAATATTAACATCATTTCCTATAATTTTAACATAAACATATTCATAATATATTGATAAATTTTCAATAATTATATGTTAATTTTCAAAATTAATTTTTTTACCTATATTAGCATTTTCACTTATGCTTCTCCATCTACCTTTCCCACACCTTATACCACATGCATTACGTGCTGCATTTTCTATACGTGTAATATTGCAATTCTTATTATGCAATTGATATTTTGAAGGTCATAATAATAACTAAAAGTAAGTTCATTATCTGAATTAGCACTATGAGTCGCTATGCCTCTCCCACTCCCTCTACCTCTACATACTCCACTAGTTCCATCCTCTATCAAACATGAATTACTAATCCAAATTAACACACACAATCAATAGATGCATTCTCACTTTAAAAAATTGAAAAAAACTAACCTGATTGATAAGTTTTTTGCTTCTACACCTTTTCTTATTGTGGCCAGTACATTTGCATGTGCTGCATATCATACTAATTCCTCTCCTTGATAACTTACCTATTTTCTTACCTTTATCTGTCTTTCTTCCTATTTATTTTGGGTCTCCCAGGCATCTTTCTTTCCAAAGGTGGCACTATAGGTCCTTTCTCAGAAGTTTCCCATAATGCCATTCCCTTAACTGGTTGAATGGGATTGCTATATGCTTTCAGATAGGTCTCTTTCCTATACTAATGGGCAACATATTCATCTGGATTCATCCCTATATGATTCATTGCATAAATAGAATGTGTACATGGTATCCCTTTAAACCCCTAAGACCTATAAGTGCACTTTTGCAACTTTAAATCAACAATATGACCATATTTCCCATCTAGAATCTCAAATCCATTTTCACCATTCCAAAGGATACTACATTTCATTGCCCAATCTTTGTTTTGTTCTAATTTTAGCAATGCCATTGGTGAAATGTTAGTTATCCAAGTCTCTATAAAATCCTTCATCTATCTAATCCTATTCATTATTTGCACTCATATTTCTTCAAGCATACTGATAATGCTCTTCATTATGCTTGCCAAAATCCATCCATTGAATGTTTCAGACATATTATTATCCACTGCATCACACTTACATTCCATATTGAAATAAGCTCTACACCATTTATCATGATTGTAGTAAGTCAAATCCTCTACAATCCCATTCCCTAACTTGGACAACTCTTATAGATTATCCTTAAACAAAGCTTCAAAGGTTGACTATGCACATGCCTAGAATTTCTTTCTCCTCTCTGCACCCTTTCATTTCTTTGACTAGTTCAGCCAAACATGTCTTGCACACATCATGTGCTCTGCTTCTAGCAATTCCTCTTCAATAGCACCTTCTAATCCCTATACATTAAGTGTAATATTTTTGATAATTAAAATAGTTAAACAATAAAAGAGTTAACACAAATTGGAATATAATAATACTAAGTACATATACCTTTTGCATGTCAGTAATATTAGTCCATCCATCACTTGTGATTATCCCTAGGTCTTGCTTCACTACAGAGATAAATCACTTCTAGTTCTTTTTGTTTTCTACTGGAACAACTACCCATGCTATTGGGTACATTTGGTTGTTGCCACCTTAGACCCAACCACTAACAATTGACCCTTCAAAAAGCATCCATCCATACCTAAAATACGTCTACACCCTTCAAGGAAACCCTTCTTCACAACATTACCACACATACATCCTCTTGAATCTCTTAGTACCATCTTCTAGTGTCTTTGTCTCCACAAAGCATGTGGTTCCAGGATTAGATTTGTTAATCTCATCTACATAATCAAGCGACCTTTGAAACTCAACTTTGTAATCATCGATTACTCCAATTAATACTTTGGCCTTTGCTCTCCTGCAAATTGTCTTCCCAACATATAGCTTTAATTCATTCTTTCACAATCTCTGAATATCACTTAATTTTATGGTAGGTTGAGAACTAATCCTTGCTTAAAATGCCTAGCTAAAAAATTTGCATTGCAAAACTTGAAATGATTTATAGTTGAGCATTTATGCCTTGGGATATATGTCTTAATCTTGAAATTCTCTGAATTTTTCTCCTTGCTACCATACAATAACCAAGGGCATTTGTCTTTGCATATGACTCTTACTCGATCGAGATCATTAACTTTAAACTTAAGTGAAACCCTTCTTAATATGCCATATTTCCCCATTGCTTCTCTAAATTGCTAGGTATTGACAACTATCATCCTAAGTTGGAAAATTGGTTTTGTTGTATTTGGATCATAGTATATTCTCCTCTGCCTTATTGGTTGAGCATGAACTCTGCCTTCATCCTTACAACTGCCATGTCTGCTATCAGGATCTAAACTGTCTAGATATTCTTCATCTACCCTTAGTCTGTGATTCCTATCATCATCCTTAAAGCCATCATCTACTCTCACCCCACCAAGTGGAATATATTTTACTTGAGCTAATTTTGAGTTTTTACTGATTCCCTTTTGTACTTTCTAAAGGTCTCCCTTGCAACTATATGTTCTTCATCAATATCACTTCCTTCCATTGGTTCTTCGCATATATCCTTTATGCTATCAACATCTGTGCTTTCTCCTTCAGGCTCTTCTTGTTCAATTTCTTCCTCATCTAAAGAACCATCACTAATACTATCATTTCCCCTAATATCCTCACTTAATCCTACCCCTGTATTAAGATCACACCTATTTACTTCCACATTACTACCAACACCCAAATCTGCACCATCATTAATGCCAAAACCCACACCTGTAAAGTCATTACTACCAACACCTATACATGTACCTTCATTACTGCCAACACCCACATTTGCACCTTTATTACTGCTAACACCCACATCTGCATCTTGATTAACTTGAGATTTGAGAGTTGTAGGCACATCATTTACACTAGATCTGTCTTCATATGTTCTAGTTTCTCTATTACCCTTGTTACTATTATCATCCCCCACACATATGCTAGATTCTCCTATTGCACCATCTACTGGGACTTCATCTTGCACAACACTGTGAACACTTTCTAATAGATGTAGTTGATCACTCTGAACAATTGGAACCTTTACAAGGTGTTAAACATAGAAATGCAGCACAACCCCATCCTCTACTTGCTTTAAAAACTCAAACCAAATAAAATCACTCCAAAGATGAATAAAGGAATGCCCCCTACCAACCTTCTGCCTAAGATACACAGATTCAATTTTGTTATATCCAAACCCTCTAATGTTTGCTTCTAACTCCACCAATGATAGTCTATCAATGTCCAAATCTGGAGTTATATCTTCAAACCCACCAATGTACCTAGGGTTTGGGTCATTTACAAACTTGCCCCATGATGCCAGTGTATTGTCATAAAATTTATATGCCATTCCTTACCTATATAATAACAAAAAGCACTTCAGTTACTTTTTAGCCAAATTTAACTACTATCACAATAATTTAAAACTCAATTCACATAATAAACAAGCAAATGTGCACAGAATAATATTAAGCTCCTCAACTAACTGTACATATAATATTCACCCGCCAACAACATCATTCCAATTTTTTACCAACTTAACCACTGAAAGTAACAAAACCATTAAACAATACAGAATTACAAATCTCAAATTTCACCCAAATCAATAACCCCCCAATTTTCAAATTTATTACAACAAAACCCTAATGTTCAAAATTGATTGTTGTTGGAAAAATCCATTTCAAATTTAACTTTTAGTCCTCAAAAGTCAGTAACACATGCAAATAAGCAAATATTAACTATTTCAATAACTCAAACTCACCAGTTTTTTCTCCAACAGATGCTCAGTTTCTTTCTCAATACAAAAGCACAATGATTTCACTTTTCTTCAAACTTAGTTCTTCATCTTCAGCATTTTTTATTCTAAGATTTTGGGAGTGACAAATTATTTTTACAGTTTGGTGCTTTAAAGAGAGATTCAAAGAGATCGAACAAGTTAGTGAGGAGTTTTTCTTTTTTTTTTTTTCTTTTTTTTCTTTCTCTGTGTTTGCCTTTTTCAAATTAGAGTAATTGGTCATTTTAGGAAATTTATTGTCTCATTATACGTGACCAATAAAAAACAATACATGTGGAAATTTTTTACAACTTAGATCGCGTGTATTACAAACGCCTTGTTGACTAGACAAGTAGAGGGGAGTGTTAACTTTTTACAAGTTAGAGATGTAAAGTGGTTAAATTTAAAGGTCAGGGGGCAAAGTGATCAATAGCTGCAAGTACATGGGGGAAATTATGCATTTGGCCATTTTTAATTGAAAAATTTAAAAATCAAGGAATGGTACATAACCAACCCATTTGCAATATCCATCAGACCGAAGAGAGTGCCAGTAACTACAAAATCCATGTAAACAAATTATCCTTAACAATTCAAACACACAAATCAGTAGAAAACAATTGAAACAAAACAAAACATATTTCAATACTCATTGAATAGACCCATTTTATATCACCAAACACCAACCAAGAGATCAAACCTGTTCAAGTTATCAAATACCAACAGAACCATACCCATTTGTGCATTCATCGCAGGTCTATAAAATAGAAAAATGAAACAACAAATGCATGCTTGTTCTTTAAAAATTCAATTCCAACAATTTGCAAATTTAATTATCCATCAAATTGTAGTAGCTAAAATCATAGATAAAAAGAAACAATCTCCACAAAAATCCTTTTCAAATATTCACAGATTAGACTGCCATGAATATAACCCTCTAACTAGACCCATATTTCATACACAAACCCACAAAGGAGGTCAAAAACAACAATCAATTTGCCAACTCACCGAAAAGAATCACAATACATACCATACCCATTTTTATCCACAAACTCATGGAACCAGCCAAAATCACATACAATATACAATGAAACTCAGCTAGAACACAGATTAAGAAGCAAAATCATCCAAATTCATGCATATAAACAAACCCAAATATCAAATCAACAGTAGCAAAGCCCAAAGGCAGTATATTAAACTAGTAATATTATAAAAAAATTAAAAAGAAAGCTAGAATATTACCAATATCAACAAAAATTATAAATGGAGTTCAAAAGAAAACTAGACCCAACTAAAAATAGTTTAATCTACTGTTTGATATGAAGCCAAATAAAGCCCAGATGAACTAAACCCTTTTTACATGTTTTTACAATGGAGATAAATCAAATGATTTGAAACCCATCTAATCAAACCCAACAGAACAAAGCATAAATGAGTGAGGATGAGAAATCATATATCTAAGAGAGGCAAGAGAGTGAAGGGTCCATTTTGTGAATAAGAATCAGAGAGAGATGGACTTGAGTTTGTGATGGTGAGAGTTTTTTATTGAATCAAAGGAGAGGGATTGTATGCGTGGGGCCATGTAAGATATAATAGGCTGAGAATCTGTGAAAGGAAGAGGGTAAAAGGGTGATGGTTCTAAAAAATGAGAGAATCCAAGAGAAAGGGTGAGAGATATGAGTGTTGGTGTATCGATCTCAAAGGGAGAGGAAAGCGGTGAGGATTCAGATGAGATAAGAGGTGTCTGTGAGGTTAATATGAAAAGACTAAAATGCATTTATTAGAAATAGGTTTTTTAATTAAAAAGGTTAAAACACACACACACACACACACACATATAAACATGTATACATATACATATACATATACATTTGTATATGTACGTCTATGTATACATATATGTATATGTGTATATACATACACACACAAATATATATAATATACATTTCCAAAAAATGTATATTATATGGTTTTCTTTACTTCTTTTAGAAACAAAGATTAAAAATTAACTAAAAATAAAAATAAAATTTTTTAGAATGAACATCAATTTGATAAAAATGAAATTTTTATATTAAAATGTATTTTATGAAAAAATAAAATTAAATTTTCATAAAAGAAATATAAGTAAAAATAGATTAAATAAAAATACAATTAAATTATATTTTTTTTGAATTTTTTGGTTTTTCTTGAGAATTAAAAATATTTAGGAAATTCAAATTTAAAAAATATTTTTACATTTTCTAAAAAGTTTAAATATTTTTAAAATATAGTAGAAATGGACTGGACAAAATACAGTATCTACAACCTGACCAAGCCAATTGCCAGACCTAACCAAGACGTCCGCATGAACTTCTTTGAGGACAAGCCAGATAAACTGGCCTTCCCTAAAACTGGACCTAACTTTACCTTCCGACCTAACCATTTGTAAGGACCTAATCTCCCTAATTGAGCTTTTAAATCCAGCCTCAAACCATGCCTTCCCTAAAATCGGACCTACCTAAGTCTTCCAAACTGGCCAACCCAACTTCTTCCAAGGTCATATCTAGCTTAAACTCCCAAAATAAATTCTTCCTAGGCTAAACTAATAACCATTGACCAACCAACATAATACCTAATTTGACCCTTTCATCTCTAAGCTACCTGATCAACTGAAGACCAAATGACCAAAACAATTTCTTTGCATTTCCAAAATAAGGACATCTTTCTCCTGAAAGATTAGCACTCTTATACCAAATGGATCCTTCACAAGTTCAAGGAATCTAATCATTGCATAGTTAAATGCATTTCACACTAGAACAGATCATTAATCAAACTCTTGAATCAAGATGGATCATCAATCCAAACTCCCAAAGCAAGATGGATCATCAGTTAGAATTCTTGAATCAAGACCAGGGTCAATCAAAATTCTCAAAATAAGGGTCCTCCATCATATCAATCAAATCTCTTCTCCAAGGGTCCTCCATTCGATCAAACAAATCTTTCCTCAAAAATCAATCAATCAATCTCAACTTTAGAATCAAACTCATCCTAGGATAGCCTTAGGATACATACCTTAAATTTAAATTAGGCTTTTCCTTCAAAATTAGACCCATCCTAAGATAACTTTAGGATCCATACCTTAAAATTTGAATTAGGTATAAAATTTGAATTAGGTATTTTTTTAAAATCAGACCCATCCTAGGATAGTTTTAGGATCATCAACCTAGCACAGGGTTAGATTTCTCTTATAATCAAATTATCCTAGGATAGCCTTAGGATATTCCACCTATAAATTTTTAGGTAATGATCACTTAGGCATCTCTGTGGTTCCTTTTTTTTTGCATCTTTTATTTAAATCTATCAACTTTCACCCGTAAATATCTAGCCCCTAGTCTAAATATCCATGTGGTTTATTCTCTCACCTTCATTTTTTTCATCTATTTTCACCCATATATCGAGTCCTTAGTCTAGATATCCCTATGGTTTTCTTTTTTGTTCCATCCTTTTATCAAAATCTATCAACTCCACCCATAAATATTTAGAAATAAGCGCCCAAACATATATGTGATTCTTTTTGTTATCCTCCTAAAATTCAACCATGTCTTTCACCCAAATATGTCCAAACTTTGACTTAGACATCTTTTTGGTTCCTTTTTATATCCCTCATCACCGGGTTCACTATCATTAGAATTGCCTTTTAATTAAGACAATTTTAATGAAGGGGCAACTATGAATATTTAATTTTGCACCCTTTAGTATGTATTTGAACCTTAAAAGTGCCCAGACTCAGTAAACAGACCTCCGAAAGCATAAATTGCCAAGAATTGCCATTGCCAAGAATTGCCAAAATTATAAATCGAGAGATGAAGCCTCAAGAATTGAAACCTATCCCTTTGACCTTTGAACCACCTCAGATCATTTAGGATTCAATAACAATCACAATGCAACTAGAATCACAAAAAATGGATAAGAAATGGGCAAAAATGGCAAAATCAGTGAACCAGCAAGCGGCAAAACTGCACAAGTTGTGTGCGGTTCAAAAAAGGCTTTATACTATTGCCTTTGGTGATTGCACACACCCTCTATAGAATCACAGAGGCATTTTTCCATAGGCTTAGTGAGAATCTAACTTCTTCTTCATTTTTTTTTTTTTGCATATCCCAAATTAGAATGTCATATCCCATTTTCAGATATATGACAATCTTAGAACATGGAGAGACATAAGGTCACCCACGCTCATAGAACCTACTCATACATATAAGAACATAGCCTAGGATCGTATCGAACCTCATGCATTAATTTAACAAAACCTTTTATAAAGGAAAACCTTAAGTTGCAAAAGAATGGTTAAATATACTTCAAACACAATCTCAAGTTAAATTAACATTTTTAAGACTCCAAATTAAGTCGTCACGCATAAAGTTCCAAAATAAGACTCCTAAAATAAAGATTCTTTAAGCGTCTAGAGACTCATAATAACTTAGCATAGTAGTAAACTTTGATAAGGAAATATCCCAAGTGGAGTAGGTTGCTTGAGCAATCACCTTGCCTCTTCATAATGCTCACCTGAAATCACACGAGGAAAAAGAGATGAGATAGATGATTTCAATGAGTAAAAAATAAAAATTGTAAAATAGCAAGTATCCCTTTATAAGGGTTCAAGATTCATAAATCATAGTTTGCAAATGAGCATGGTTCATAGAAATCAACCCGTAACTTGTAAACTTGTAAAGAGTGATGGCTATTAGCTCATTCACTTAAGGGAGAGGTGGTATCATACCAAATTCCAACTCCTAACTTGTAACTTGTAAAGAGTCATGGAATTGATCAAGTTTCATGGCTAGAACCACCCCTTCTAGTTGAGGTGGATACACTACCCCTATCCATTGAGTTAAGACCATATGCACAGGGACCGATGATTACCTACATCGGGCACGAGGATTTCAGCATAAAGGGTTCATAGATACCATAGATAGAGCTAATGACAATCACTTATAACAATAGCATTTAGGAATGCAATCACATGTAACATAATAGCAACAACAGTTTAACTTTTTGAGCAAAAGATAAATAATAGTGTGATTCCAGAAAGAAAATAAGGTAAGGCATCAATTCACAAGGTTCTTTATTATCATTTAAATAATTAAAAATGGTTTTGGACCAATTGTATTTTGGCAACCTAAGCTTAACAAAGAAATCATATAGTCATAATTAAAGAGAGAAAAGAACTTGGGTTTTAAGATATCTAATGTTTATAAAACATGACAACTTGTACTTGTAATTTGAAATATAATGTTTACTCACCTTGTGGTTCCTTTGCTCCTAGTACTTGTAGCCCTTGAACTTTTAATAATTCTCAAGCTCAATCATGCATTATAATTCAATAATTAGCATTTACTTAATCATCATGCTATCCTATCCCATATCTACCCCATGCACATAGAACATTCACATATACTTAGAGTTGCACTTAGAAGTGTACTCATCACTTGCACATAACATGTTGACTTTTAAAGTCTTGCATACTTAGCCTTTATAGGCCCACATGAAAACACATTATAACTCATACCAAGACTTATCTAAAGTCAAATACAATATATTATTATCTTACCATCAATCCAATTTAACATTCAACTTAGTACACTTAACATTTTCCATATATGTCAACTTAATAAATAACCCTTCAAGAGTCATGCTTATCTCTTATGGCCAATTCATTCAATCAATCTCATCATCCATTTAGGATCATTTATTCATTATTGACTCATTATAATACTTATTTCTTAGATTACTTAATCATATTCACATATTAATCACATCATAGAAATAGGGTTAGGAAACCCTAGGTATACCTTATTGTCGCAAGACTTGTCTAGAGTTATTCCTTCAACCAACATGCAATTTAATCATTTATCATTCATGTATACATGCCAATAATCATTAAAATATACAACATAAAAATTATAGACATTGGGATTGAATTCCCAATGTAGGCCAAATTATACAGTCAAGGAAGATTATGAACTCTCTTACTTTTCGCAGTTTTCGTTAATTACGGTAGTATGCAAACACATGGCTTAAACCAATATTTTTCATGTAAACATGAAAAAAATCATTTTATAATATTTATATATATGAATCGACACCTATATAAATATATATGCATGAAAATTTTCTAACTTTAGGTTCTAGAATGAAAACCATGAATCTTTCTTGTTTCTAGTACTTTCTGGTTATTACAGTTATATGTAAATACATTATTTAAACCATTATTCTTCATCCAAACATAACAAAAATTAGTTTAGAATCCAAATATACAAAAATTGGCAGCCCTTGGTACTGCCTATGCATGAAATTTTAAATTTTAGGTTATAAGGTGAAAATCATGAGTTCTCTTACTTTTCAGTATTTTCTAATTATTATAGTAATATACAGAAATATGATTTAAATTAATATTTTTCATCTAAACACAAAAAAAAATTAATTTAAAACACAATAATGCAAGAATTGGCAGCCCCCTTTGTGTTTATGCATGAAATTTCAAATTTTTAGTTTTAGGGTTCACCTTTAGAGGATTCGCGTAGAGAGATTTGTATTTTTAATAGAAAATCGATTTCTCTTTCAAAAATTCACCTAGCCTGAATTTAATCAATAGAAATCAGTAAATACTTAGTTCAATAATTTTCTAATGATTAGTTTAAAAAAAATCAGATAGTAAATTGAAAGGAGAGAAAAATTTACGAAAAAGGTCTCGAAATCGCAAGATTTGAAGGTACCTTGTGAATTTCGGTTGAGAGATTATTTTTTAGAGAATTTTCTACTGGAAATATGATAAAAAACATAATGGTGGCTGCTACTACTAAGCTGGCTGAATTTCACTTTAAATATTTTGGGTTTTGGGCTAGTTCCAAGTTTACCCTTAATGAGTTAGGTGATGAGTGTTTTAGTGTAGTAGGCTTTTGGAAAATTGGGATTTTTATTTAATTTATAGGTTGATTATAGGTAATTAAAAATAAAATATTTTTCTTATTATTTTCATTAAAATTCCCCCCAAAATATTTATTTAAAAATATTTTAAAAATGCTCATAAAAATTATTTTATGCTTAAAAATCGCTTTGTGCATGAAAATTCAATTTATGTGCAATAAATCATTTTATGCTTATGCACTTCATATAAATCACTTATTTCACCATAATAATTCATATTATGCTCATTAGAGAAAATCTAATATGCCACATACTCATCAATTATATAACACATAAATTTTCATAAAAGTATACACTTAGTTCTAATAGTTCTAAATTCAAGCAAATTGTCACGAAACTTATAGGGTGGGTGTAGGTTGTTACACAGAACTTCTCTAGTTCACCTCCTAACCTTCACCCTATATATAGGCAACCTCTCATACATCACTATTCACCTTTTGTCTTACTTGATTAGTCTTTGCATAACTGAATCATCCCATAAGTTTGGTCTACCAAGAAGCTAGCATCCTAGTTTTAATGTTTTCTTTTATTTTTGTTTTGTTTTCGCTTTGGTATTTGCTCCTTGATTTGCAAAGCGATTTAAGGTGCCATTAGAGATAGCTTTCTGCAAAGCCAGTCTGAGGAGGTTCCCTAAAGCGCCATATGATGCTACTGAGGCAAGTCGTTGCCCATTGTATTAGGCAAGCCCGTCGCCAATCGAGACAAGTCTCTTCCATCTCAAGATAAGGCTTTTCTCTTTTCTTTTCCTTTATTTATTTAATTTATTTATTCCCTCCTTAGGATTCTCTTCTCTCCCCAAGACTCCTTACTTTTTCTTAATTGATTCACTCAGGGTAGTTAATTAAAATCTAAACTAATTAACTTAACTTGGTAATCAATTAAAATTAATCAATCAACTCAACTCAATCAATCAGTCAATCAAAACATGATAAACTGGTTTTGCTAAAGAAACCCCTTCATGAGAAGGGAGAACTAGATGGTCCTGATGTCCCATTTAAAGGGATAGTGTTTGTTTAGTATTTTTTTAGAGTTCTTTTGGTTAATCCAGTGCCAAATGATGCTATGAATCAAATGTGACTCAGAATGGTGAAAGATCCAAGCCAAAATGCTAAACTTTTGGAAAAAGATGGGCAGACACGGGTGGAGCCACCACTGAAATTTTGCCCGTGGGACAGACACCACTGAAATCCCACTTGAGATTCCATCCATGTGATAAGAACAAATTAGAAAAAAATATCTAGTAGCCTCCCATGGGTGGAGCCACCACAGAGGTTTCACCCGTGGGCCTTTGTCATCGTAGCCACCACTGGAACCCCAGTGGTGGCTCCAATGGTGGGATGTTAAAATTCAGCAATATAAATCATATCAAACAGCATTTTAAGGGGAGCTGCCACAGAGTAAAAATAGATATTTAAGAGGGTTGGCTAAGCCCTAGAGTCATGGGAAAGGCTTGAAAGCTAGAGATATTGAGGATTTAATCAAATCAAAGATCAAGATCCAAGTGGAAGTGAAAGATTGAAGAGAAGATTTCAAAAAACATCTTCAAGATCTGTTTGAGATTTCTTTCTCTTTTATTTTCTGCATCTTTGTTCTTCAATTTTAATATGAACTAATTATATTTGTAATGAACCCTAGTTTTGATTGTATGAATTGAAAGATTTAAACTTTAATCAATTCATCTTTGGTTGTTTTATTTTCATGATAAATCTTATTATTCTAATTAGCAATTGTTAGCTTGTTGATTAGACATTATTTCTATATTGGATGAGTAGAGATACCCTGATATAGATAGATTACTCATGGGGATAGAGAGTTAATTAGGGTGCTAGAGATAGACCTACAAAACTTCTTTAGATGTTAATTTCTTAAACTTAATGCTGCTCCTATTTGATTATAGGTTGAAGAGATTCCCCTATAATACTTAGGAAGTTAGGGATTTAATCCCTTGAAAAAGATTTTTATCTAATTTGGTGAGAGTCCAATTCAATTCATTATTTGATGTACATGAGAAACTAGGGGGATTTATATCTAGATTAGCTTTGCCTAGATTATTTCCATCAATACTATTTACTTGCTTTCTTTTATTAGCTTAGTTAATTTAGCTTATTTTAATCAATCTACATCTTGATCAACTAGACAATAGTCGAAATTTGTGCTCATACTATACACTATCCTCGTGGAGACAATACTCATATACTCACTATATTATTACTTGATAATGACCTGTGCACTTGCAGTTTGTTAGTGTGCATTTTGGCACATCAGATAGACACACATGTTTGGTTTAAACATCAAATCCAACTAAAACTAACAAACTTCTCACCATCACCTTCTTCACTTAGTTAGGTTTCTTCTTAATTATTTGTTTTAGAATTAGTTGGGGAATGTATAACTTCCCTATAACCCATAAGGGATAGAGGAAGTATCCTCTAACTTGGGATTTTTATTGTACTTATAATTTAATTCTTGCTTTTCTTTCTTTAGTTTATTTTTATTTTCATTTATTTATGAATGAATGATCATGTATCAATTAAACTATAAATGCATAATTTATGAAATTATTTTTAAGCAACAATTTTGCTAAATGCCAAACTATTTTAAAATGAACTGAAAACCTAGTCCTTAAATCCACTTTGATTTCGAGGTTAGTGCACTTTTTTTCTTGGGATATTAATTAGAGTCAAATGGATTTTTTCGCTTAACTTTTTCCCAAATAGAATAAAATTAACGTGAGAACTCAAAACTCACTTTTCAAAATCAATAAATCTAAGGTCAAGGCCTCCAACGTAAGTTTGAACCTAAATGAGTATGTCGATTCTCTTTTAGTAGATCAAACTAGTGCTTGTGTGAGGCCTTACACAGGCACACTTAGTTCAAATGGAAAATCCAATATAAAATAAACAACTTCTTCTTCCTATCACTTTATTCTTCTTTTTCTTTTTATTTTCTTTATTTTATTTGAGGAATGTGTGATCTTTCTAAAATCCATAAGGACTAGAGGAGATATTCCCTAATTATTGGTTTTGATTGTAATTTTAATTTATTATTAATTTGTTGCCCTTTTTTGTTTATTTATTTGTTTATGGATAAATGGATGAATCTTTAATTGTCATTTCTTATTTAATTTTTCATTCCATAATATAAATTGTTTTCATGAAATAATTTTTTTAAAAGCTATTTTTACATCATTAAAGCCAAACCAAAATTTTCAATTTAAATAAAAAACCTAGTCCTTGAATCCTTTTTGGTTTCAAAGGTCTAATGCATTTTTCTTTTGGATAAATTAATTAGAGTCTGAAAATGGATTTTTACATTATACTTTTCTAATTAAAAAATAAATTAAGGTGGCAACTCCTAAAAATAATTTTCAAAATTAAAGAAATAATTTGCAAAATTAAGCAATAGCCACTTTAATCATGAGACTTAGTCTAAATGAGCATTTCAATTTCTAGCGGACTAGATCGGTACTATGGTGAGACCTCACAATTGATGACTCTACTAGAAACCACTTTCGTTATAAAAGAAAAAATAAGGGGACTTTTATAATAAAAAATGAAAATTATAGAGTTTGACTTTTTAATATAACTATAGCTTTTTCATGCATTATTTGCATAGACCCCTTGCCTCCAAACTTAGCTTTAGGAAAACAATAGATAGTGATTATAGCATTGAGGGGGTAACTCTTCTTGGGTTTATTCACCGATAGCAAAAGCATTCGCCCCACTATGAATCTTTTAATCCTTTCAAAAGTGTAACAAGCAATTCATACTGTTGGATCCACATAAGACTCCTTGCTTCTCATGTAGTTAGGTATATCATTACTCTAGTGTACGAGTACTCTTTTCAAGCCACCCTTACCTTTTCATTTAATGGACTTAGAACTTAGGTTGTATGACCTATAAATCAGACCTTTGGTATTATTGCATAAATAAGTTTTTTTTTTTTTTATTCATGCATACATGCATGTCATGTATACATACTTACCCGAAATCTAGAATCAAGTGGAGAAGCAGTCATCCCACCAAGTCTTAGGCCTTTCATCAAAATGGACCTATGACCCATTCACCTTTAATCCATAAAGCTTAAAATCATTTTGAACCAAAACACTTCCCATCCAGTAATGATATGTCATAATATTTCCATCCTTTTTACCCAAACACTTACCCTTTTTCCTTTACTATTTTTTAAGGTACCAATGGCTAGCCAAATCAATATGGAAATTGTGAACTAACTTCTAAACAATCTCCTTAGGAGGCAAAAAGAGAATTTTTAAGCTTCCTTTTTTGAAACCATGAACTACCAGAGGCGATCCATTAAAGAAGTCTATGGAATGATAAACTCAACCTGAACCAAACTCAATTTAACTCAAAGCAAGCTAGTCGTTCCAACATTTCCACCACCATAGACCTGTTGATCTAACCAATAAGAGAAAATATATTGAAGAACCCACTCTCCTTAGTGAAATCCCAAACACTAGTCATTCCTTCCTTGAAATGCTTTTTAAGGTAAGGAAGTTTCCTCTCACCCAGATACCAGAAAGCTCATGAAGAAGTTTGAAGCCATGTAAAGAGTCCTTAAGAAAATCAAAAGGCATGATGATAGGATTTATGTAGATATTTTAACTATCTTCCCAAATGTTAGGGTTCCAAAAAAGTTCAAAATGCTAAACATAAATAGATTTGATGGAACTACATGCCCAAAAACATGCTTAAAAATGTATATTACAAAAATGAATCCATTGGGAGTAGATACTGAGCTTCTTGTTTAACTATTCCAGCTCCTTAATTAGAGCTACTGTGAGATGTTTTGTGGATTCAGACAAGAACTAAAAAAGAACCTAGGATGATATCAACAATGTTTTTGTTAAGCAATATCATTACAATATTGAGGTGGATGTTACTAGAAAGGAGCTTAAAAGCACTACTTTCCATTTTTCTCGCACAAATGGCCGATCACACAAATATGCGAAATTACTAGAAAAGGATGTCCAACTTTGAAGTAAAGAAACCCTAACCCCCAGGAAAACATAGAGTAAGTCTCAAGTACCTATGCTTTTACATGGAGTTTTGTTATATTGTGTTTTCTTTCGCTAGATAGAAAATGTATGCAAATTTTCAGTTTTACATATTATAGTGTAAAGTTAAATTTTTAATAATGTCTAGTTCTGTTTAACTAGTTCAATTTAATAATGTTTAAATCAATGCTAAAAACATTGTGCTTAATGTTATTAAGGTACAAAATTGAAATAAGATTGTATTCAACCTTAATAAGGTGGAATTCGACTTTTATAAGGTAGAATTCGAATTTAATAAAGTCAAAAACAACTTTTAGGTCGAATTCAACTTTAATAAAGTCAAATTCTACCTTATAAAATTCAAATTCCACATTACTAAAGTCAAATTCAGCCTTCCACCTTATTCAATTTTAATTCCATATTATTGAGGTGGAATTCGACTTTATTAAGGTCGAATTTGACTTTAATAAGATCAAATTCCACCTTATTAAGGTCGAATATGTACTTAGCAATGTCGAATTCAATCTTATTAAGGTCGAATTCTACCTTGACAAACTTGGATAACACTTGATGTAATCTGGTTTAAAATATATATCTGATTTTATATATGATTTATCATACAAGATAACAAGATTATGGTTTGTCCTAAGAGGGGACATTTCTTTGCTAAAGTTTTAACATATTTTCATTTAGAAGAGAAGATCACTTTAATAAATAAGCAAATTATTTAATTAGAGTTGGAATTGCTAAAGAAAACTGCCTTTGGCCATCTTTTTAACCCACAAGCAGGAAAGTGAAGTAAAGAACTTGTCCACAGTATCCTATTAAGGCAGTTAGAGAAAGGTGATGATGAGGATGATTCAATCTACTTCAAATTTGATGGAAAAAAGTGAAGTTTGGGAGAGAGAAGTTTGCTTTAATAGCAAGTATGACGTTAGGGGATAGTGAAGCTGCTCTTAATAAGGTTGTTTTAGGCAAGGTGGGAGTTCATATGAAGTAATTCATGCATAGGCTTATCAATGATATAGATTTGACATATGGTCATATGAATGAAGTGTTTGAAAAAATGGAAAGTGACATCCCAAATTTAGATGTGGTGGTTATTGCATTGCTATTACTATTCACACAAGTTATTTCTAGGGAGTCAACATCAAAGATTGATTTAAAGCTATTAGAATTAGTAGGAAACTTAAGTCAATGAGACCAATTTCCTTGGGGATACTAGGCATTTAAGACAACTGTCCAATCTAGAAGGTCATGCTTAGTAAATGCAATGAAGTAGCAACCAAAGGCCAAGGAAACAAATACCAAAACATATATGATCGAAGGTTTCCCGATTGTCTTCCAGTTAATAATCTATTATTGTTTTGAAAGTTGAATTCGACTTTAATGATGTTGAATTTAATTTTACTAAAGTCTAATTTGACTCTATTATGTCAAAGTTTGAATTTGAACTTACTATAGTCGAATTCGACTTTAGTAAGTTCAAATTTGACCTTGAATTAAATGCAAAGTTGCTTAACTTTTGATCATATGGCTGATATGCTGTTTGATTATATTATCACAGGTGTTTTCTTATGAAGTTGAACCTAAGTTAGAAAAAAGCAAATTGTTTAAGAAGTATACGAATCTCTAGCCAGTTACACCAAGGATGTTTAAATGGCAATTGCTGTTTGATAATATCAAACAAGCCACCCTAGAGAATAATTCTATTTTTAAATTCACAAATAATATAAGTCCTATGGAAATTAATGCCACTATTGAAGAAATAAAAAAATATGGACCTTTTTCTTTTTTTAATAATGAAAATAAGAAGAAGAAGTTGAAGGATCAGTATAAGAAGAATTGAAGGAAGCAGAAAAAATGTGGAAGAAAAAGAAAAAATTAGTGAGGACAAACAAGAGGAAGATGAGGATGATCCATCTAAGTTTTATTTTGTAGAGAGAAAGGAGAATAAAATTGAGAATTATAAGGAGAATAAATTTGAGAATATATTAAAAGATTTCAAGGTGAAGATGATGAAGAATATTGAGAATAAAATGAAATCTTTTGAGGAGAGAATTGAGAATAAAATAAAAGATTTTATTGATATGATGACTAAGAATTTAGATAATCATTATAAGAAAATTGATGACTATTTAAATTTTTATTACAATAAAATGGATTTGAAGATGGCTCGCTTAAAGGGTATGGTGGATCAAATGGACTAGAAGCCACAGAAATCAACTAATGATGAAGAAGCAAAGAGACTTGATAATGAAGGTATTAAATCTGCTACTCAAGAAGTTGATGATAAAGAAGCAAAGAAGCTTGATAATAATGGTGCTGAGCTGGCTATTGAAGATGTTAAGTCTGTTGATGAAGAAGTTGATAAGCATGCTGATGTAAAAGGTAATCAAAAGATTTAGAATGATGATGAAGTTGCTAATGAGGCAGACTTGAACAAGCTAGTTCACAAAATTGCATCTTCATATAACCTAGAAAAACAA
The DNA here is from genome assembly GCA_947687605.1 of Reutealis trisperma. Lineage (NCBI taxonomy): Eukaryota > Viridiplantae > Streptophyta > Magnoliopsida > Malpighiales > Euphorbiaceae > Reutealis > Reutealis trisperma. The sequence goes on along the minus strand of CANTUT010000074.1, from coordinate 640,107 downwards.
AAGCCACATGTTGATGGCCTAAAAAGAGCTAGCCAATGTATCTAAATATCAGCATCTTGTCCAAGCAGCATTTGCAATTGCTTCATTGCCTCTAGATCCAATTGATGATGATATCATAGATTTAGCCACCACCACCGCAACTAGTAAAGTGGCAATTGGTGTATATTAAAGTTTATTTAAGCTGTAAAAAACCAAAATCTTCAAGCCATGAAAGCAAAAATAAATAATTTAGTTTTGATTCATTTTTTTTTCACAAAAAGAATAATTTTATAAGTGTGAGGCCTTGCTCGAGCAACGGGTCGATATGCTAAAAAGAATAAAAAATGCTCATTTGGGAAAAACATCACGATTGGAACCTACTATGAGTTTAGAAAATTGTATTTTGGAAGTTGTAATTTGCAAAAGGAGTCACCACTTTAATTATATTTATTTTAGTTGGGAAAATTAAAGGAAAAAACCCAATTTAATTGATTCCAAAATTATACCATTTATCCCAAGGAAAAGCACTAGTTCTCGAATGACTAAAGAGGGCTTGGGGACTAGATTTTGGTTAAAACAATACAAAAAAAAATTAGTTTGGCTTAAATATAAAATATCTTTTGTAAAAAAAAAGTTTTTATGTATGCATGAACAGATAATATGATGCATGAAATAATATTATTCGTGCAATGCATGACAAACATGAGATAATGACAATTACAAAATGTGAAAAGTAAAGGAAAAGTACTTAAAACTATTTCAAATCAAAATGTCAAAATCAAGAGATCTTTCCTCTAGCCCTTATGGGTTCTAGGAAAAGTGCACATTCTCCAAACATAATCTAAACAACTAAAGAAAAAAAAAGTAATAAAACAATTGTAATAAGAAGAACTAAAATTTTGACTTTTTTCTAAGAAAAGCAATTCAATTCTAAATTATATGAAGAAGGTGATAAAGAGAAGAAGTTATTAATTTTAGCGGAGTTGAATGCCTTAAAGAAGGCAAGCATGTGTTTCCCTTTGAATAGGAATCAAACCCATGCAGTTCTTCCTTCTTATAAAGGAGGTTTTTAAAACCATTGCATTTGTTATTATGTTTTGATTGATTTTAAGGGCTTAGAGATTTGTTAATTAAGTTAGATTTTAATTAACAAAAATTAGATCTTTTCATATTTAGATCTTGAAATTGAAATCAAAAAAGAAAAGGAAAGAACTTTTACTTTTGGCTTTCGATGGTGAGGAATGTAGGAAGCGAGTTTGGCACTGGATCTAAGTTTCACCTTAGCTTAGGGATATCACAAGCACTCTTATTGGAAGAAGAACTCTTGAATAGTGTGAACTATCCTTGAAGGGACTTGGATCACACTTTTACTTGAGTACCACGAATTTCCTTTGAAAGAAATAACTTAAATTGCACTTTTTTTTTTATCATTTATCCCAAGAAAAAGCATTAGTCCTCGAATGACCAAAGAGGACTTAGGGACTAGATTTTGGTTAAAACAATACAAAAAAATTAGTTTGGCTTAAATATAAAATAGCTTTTGTAAAAAAAGAAGTTTTTATGTATGTATGAATAGATAATATGATACATGAAATAATATTTTTCGTGCAATGCATGGCAAACATGAAATAATGACAATTACAACATGCGAAAAATAAAGGAAACGTACTTAAAACTATTAGAAATAAAAATGTCAAAATCAAGGGATCTTTTCTCTAGTCCTTATGGATTCTAGGAAAAGCATACATTCTCCAAATATAATCTAAACAAGTAAATTAAGAAAAAGTAATAAAATAATTATAATAAGAAGAACTAAAATTTTGACTTTTTTCTAAGAAAAGCAATTCAATTCTAAATTATATGAAGAAGGTGATAAAGAGAAGAAATTGTTAATTTTAGCAAAGTTGAATGCCTTAAAGAAGGCAAACCTGTGTATCCCTTTGAATAAGAATCAAACACCATGTAGTTTTTCCTTCTTACAAAGGAGGGTTTGAAAGTCATTGCCCTTGTTATTATATTTTGATTGATTTTAAGGGATTAGAGATTTGTTAATTAGGTCAAATTTTAATTAACAAAAATTAGATCTTTTCATATTTAGATCTTGAAATTGAAATCGAAAAGGAAAAGGAAAGAACTTTTACCTTTGGCTTTCAATGGTGAGGAATGTAGGGAGTGAGCTTGGCACTAGATCTAAGTTTCACCTTAGCTTAGGGATAGCATAAGAACTTTTGTTGGAAGAAGAACTCTTGAATAGTGTGAACTCTCCTTGAAGGGACTTGAATCACACTTTTGCTTGAGTACCACCAATTTCCTTTGAAAGAAATAACTTGAATTGCACCTTTTTTTTTACTAAGAAGCTTAGTAATAGGGTTTAAGGCAATTAGGAGGCTTATGAATAGGGTTTTGAGATGATTTGGAAGCTTATGAATAAGGTTTTATATGATGGAGGAGGCTTTGGTATGAGATTTTAGAGATTTGGAGGTTTAAAGAGAGGGTTTTGATGATAGAAAAGCATAGGAATAGGGTTTAGAAAGCTTTAGAAAAAGTATAAAAGCATATAATTGTGTGTAAAAGTTGTTAGGAGGTGCAAAGTATTTATATAGGGAGTTTGGGGGACTTAAAACAATAAAATTTCGGTATGGGTTTCTATCAAAAAGTGTTGCGATAAATCATTGGGAACTGCAGTAACCACAGATCCCTCTACAATTGCCGCAAAGCCCATTGTTGTAGCCAATATACTGTTATAAGGACACTTGTGGCAATCGCTTAACCGCAGCCAGCTGCAAGTAGCCGCAATTGGCCTGTAAGTTGCTGCACCTTGTTTTTCTGCCCGTTCTTATCTATTTTTTATCCGATTTGGGCCCAATTTAATTCTATGGGTTCGTAGTCGAGTGCTAGTCATATGAAAGTGCAAGTTTGAGAAAATTTATTTTTCAATGAGGCATTGTCCCCTTAACCTCTGCCAACTAATCGGTTAGTGGAATCGTTATACTAGCTTTGCGTAGTGCACTATTCTTAATAGGTATCAAACGGTGACCAAATCCCAAGGGTGTAAATTTGAGGGTTCACAATAAGTTATGGGAGTTAGAAATGGACAGCTGGCTCGCCATACAAAAACTAGCAAAATTAAGAGAAAAATATTGCACCATTGATAAAAGATTTTTCGAGTATTTCCTGAAAAAAGACAGCTGACTTGAAACATCAATATGTAGTAACATTAAAATAAATTTTGTTGGATTAAAAAACATTATAGTCAAATACGGCCTTGGTACAATTGAATTCGACCTTAATATGATTGAATTTGACTGTATCAAGGTCAAATTCAATTAAAACAAGATCAAATTCTATGATATTATAGTTAATTATATAGTGTACTGACATGGATTAATTATTAAGTAGCACATGGATTGGTACATGCATATATTAAAGAAGATATTGTACTTCATACCTAGTGACAGATTAAAAACAATTGCACTTATGGATAGTATGTTTGCTGTGAGTCTAAATTTTTTTTTATATAAATTTAATTAACTTCGCTGGTGAGTGAGTAGTATGAACTTATATAAACTTGAATTGTAACAAGCTTTGGAGGCATTATCAAATGATAAAAGTAGACAATATCTTTATGAATCCTTGGCTTTAAGGATATACAGTGTTAACAAAGTTATTTATGGCTAAAGTATCATGTATGCTGAACAGGCCCTATTCACCTGCAATGTAAAAGGCAATCACTGGATTATGGTGAGATTTGATTTGATAAATGAAGTTGTGCATATATGCAACTCTATGAAAACTAACAACAGGTTAGTTAACTTTATCAAATGGCTAATGACAATTATGCCAAGACTTCATAAATGCATTGGCTTCCACAAAATTAGACATATAGGCCGCACAGAAAAGAAAACATGGGATATTAAAGTCGAAAAATGATCTCCCACAATAGAAACCAATGCTTGGTGCTTGTAGTATTTTTGCATTAAAGTGGATAGAATATTATGCACTTGGTATATCATTGAATGAGATTGTAAACAAATATCCCATGAAACTGAAACGTCAAATGGCTGCAACTTTTATTTTGTAGCACTGGGAGAAGAAACAATCAAGTAAGTAAAAGCCAAGCACAAATAATGATATTTGAATTTTTTTTGTACGTTATTCCTTATTTTATTAAATATATATTATTATTCATTAATTTCATCAAGCCTTGTTTAATTCATTATTGATATCAACATTAAATTATATTGTACAATTCTTATTAAATAAGATTAATTGAACCTTGTCTAAAGTTAAATTAAATGTTAATAAGGTTGACTTCAACCTTGTATGGAATGAAATTCGATGTAATAATGTCGATTCCACCTTAATTAGGCCGAATTCGACCTTATACATTGTCGAATTTGATTATTTGTCAATGAAAATTTGAAATATAGACCCATATCAATAAATAAAAGTAAATATATAGCTAATATTTAATTTGACCTTATAAGGTTGACAAATTTGAATGTAGTAAGGAATAATAAATGAATTATACCTCAATAAGGTTGAATTCAACATTAATAACTTCAATTTGATCGACTGTATTTTATTCAATTAAGATTTATATCTAATTCAAACATTTGTTTAAAATATTCATGATTATTTATGAATGAAACTTTATACCTTAACCTAAACCTAATTGTTAGACATAAGCCCTAAACCTTAACCCTAACTCACAAATCCTTACACTAATTCATGAAGTATAATCCCATAATAATAAATAAAGACAAATATGTAATAAAGTTATAAATAAAAAATCTAAAATTTAAGGTCAATCATGGACATGGTCATCAACGAACCTAATACTAGATTCATAACTAGAATTTGATCAAATTAGTTAACATGCCACAATTAAAGTCAATTTTATTAGCTTGATCTCAATTTTAATGAATGACAAAGTAGAACGTTAACAGCAATACATATGAATTATTCCTTATTAAAGTCAAATTCAATAGTACTAATGTCGAATTCAATGGTATCAATGTTGAATTTGATGGTATTAACATTGAAGTTGAACGATACCATTAAATACTAATAAATAAATACTACGCCATTTTAAGTCACAATGAGAGGGTTTAAATGCCATTTTAAGTCACAATAAGGTTTTAAATATATGTCGTTTTAAGCTAAGCTATGCTAATTGAGGTTTTAAATAAATATTATGCCATTTTATGTTCATGTGTTCTAATAATAATAATAATAATAATAACAAACAACGAACGTAATAATAATAAATGAACATTAATATTTAACGTTATAAAAAAATACTACCTCCATTTTAAAATATTAGTCATTTAAGATTTCTTTACATAGATTAAGAAAGTTATTAAATTGTCATAATTTTAAATTAAAAAGACTAAAATATTCTTTTTTTTTTAATTTTGATATAGAGAAATAAAATTAATTAATGCAAATATTTAATGGTAAAATAAATGAAAGGTAAAGTTAAAAAAAAATAATAAATACATTCTTGAAATCTTGAAATAATAGTTATTTTATTGAATGTTTATTATTATTCATTAAACTCATCAAGCCTGGTTTAATTCATTGTTGATATCAACACTAGTATTGTACAGTTCTTATTAAATAAGGTTAATTCAACCTTATATAAAGTCAAATTAAATGTTAATAAGGTCGACTTCGACCTTGTATAGAGTGGACTTTGATGTTATAAGGTTGAATTCTACTTTTATCAGGTCGAATTCGACCTTAATGTACAAAAAATTAAATTCTGCATACATAGTCGAATTTAATTATTTATTAATAAAACCCTGAAATATAGACCTATATCAATAAATAAAAGTAAATATGTAGCTAATATTTAACTCGACCTTGTAAAGTTGACAAATTTTAATGTAATAAGAAAGAATTAATGAATTATACCTCAATAAGGTTGAATTCAATATTAATGAATTGAATTTGATTTACTCTATTTTATTCAGTTAAGATTTATAGTTAATTCAAATATTTATTTCAAATATTCATGATTATTTATCAATGAAAACTTGTACTCTAAACTAACAATAATAAATAAAGACAAATATGTTATAAATTTCTAAGTGAAAAATCTAGATTTAAGATCAATCATGGATATGGAAATGGAGTTCATGATTACTTGATTAGTTATCAACGAACCTAATACTAGATTTATAACTTGAGTTTGATCAAAGTAATTAATATACCACAATTGAAGTCAATTTTATTAGTTTTATCTTAATTTTAATGAATGACAATGTAAAATGTTAACAGTAAAATGTTTGAATTCTTCCATTTTAATGTCAAATTCAATGGTGTTAATGTCGAATTCTTCCTTATTAAAGTCAAATTCGATGGTATTATATTGAAGTTGAATGATACCATTAATAAATAATGAATAAATATTATGCCATTTTAAGTCATATTGGGGTTTAAATATTACGCTGTTTTGCATTCACTTATCCAAACTTCAACAACAACAATAACAATAACAACAACAACAACAACAATAACAACAACAATAATAATAATAATGATTAAGACACATAGCTAAATGAGCTTAATGGTATAAAACTTAAAATCTAATCCTAGTTCAAAGTTTGGCTGCTAAAGAGAGAAAGTATTTCATTTTCTCCCGTAGAAGCTCACAGTTTTCTATAACTCTAACCCTAAAACCAATCAAAAGCACTCCCAGATCAAGTCTATCTCGAAAATATCTACTTGGAGCTGTTACAATTGAAAAAAATTATAAATGTAAAGAGTCTTCTATAACAATTGACGAAGTCGAAGAAAGAGAATAAGATTTCGAGGTAAAAGTTAAAACTACCATAGTACTGAAAATATAACCGATAGAAATTATATTTAAATGTAATGACTATTTTTTTATAATCGAAGTTGAAGTTATAGAGTATGGAGCAAAGAGTTAGTGATTCTCAGTTTCTTAGTTCACAACTTCACATTTCATAATCTTAGAGAGTCTTACTAATTATATTCATTATTTGGCAAATAGTAGATAAATGGAATCTAGTTCATCAAGATAAATGGAATCTAGTTCATCAATGTCAATGAGATCAAACTTTAATAGGGTACATAAAGGTAGCAGAAGCTACTATTGTGTGAATGGAAATTTGACTAAATTTAGGAACCAATGGTGTCTGCAAGAAACCCTAATTAATTATATTTTTATTGTGATAGTTTTAGGTTTTATAGATTTTGGGAGCCTAATATAGATGAATTTAATGTATTGAAGTTGGTTGATTTTATCATGAACATGCAAAATGAAAAAGACAGTGAATCTATATGGCATGGATGTGTCAAAAGTAGTTATTTGATTATTATCCTATATTTAATTTTTATACTTTTAACATTGCTAAGTGTCAAAGTGTTTAGTATGATGTATTTTTGTTATGAAATGGAATATTTTTTATAATAAGATTCATCTAAACATTAATAAGGTCGTATTAGACCTTAACAAGGTTGAGTTCAAACTTAATTAGGTCAAGTTCGACCATAATAAGGTCCATTTTGACCATAATAAGGTCTTTTTCAACCATAATAAGGTCCAATTTGACCATAATAAGGTTGAATTCTACCTTATTAAGGTTGATTGTTATGTACCTTTTTTATAAAATAAAATGTGTTTTTTATTGGACTATTTTTTTTAATTATTTTTATTGAATTGTTATGTATCATTTTCTGTAATAGAAAATATGAAGGAATAAAAAAAAACTAACACTAAAAGTGGCATTAGTGGAAGGAAAACAATATTAGGTACAGATCGTGGTGGAAGGATACCAACAATAGGAAGATGCCTTGGTGGAAGTACATAAACTGTGCCACCAATTGCTTAGAAATCCATATACAATATAGTAGATTCCATTTCATCTTCTATAGTAGATCCAAATCAAATATTTTTAAATGAAGTCAGTGGATATAATGATGATCATCATATGCAAATTTATTTTGGGAATTAGACAGAAGGTAATACATTTGACTCTATCATTACTCCTTCTAGTAATAAAAAAAAAATTGAGTTTGATGTTTAGAATCATTTTATAAAGTTGTATGACAATGAGAGAAATGAAACTAGGAAGGCTAAGTATTTATGGTGTAAGAAGGATTATCAAGGGAAAAGTGATCAAGGCACTTCTAGCCTTTGGAAACACTTAAGGGAAACTTGTAAGAAGTTCCCAATTCAAGATAAAAAAGCACTAGTTAAGTTGCATAGGGGTGGAAAAGGTAGGACTTAGAGTACACCTACTTTTCATAAACTAATTTTTGGGCATAAAAGGTTGACAGCTTGGACCTTTGACCAACAAGTTTTTAGGGACACATTAGTTAAACTGATAATCAAAGATGAGTTATATTTAGATTTGTTGAGAGATATGGGTTTAGAAATTTTGTGGAAACAATTATTCCTGAGTTTATCCTTCTAGGTTCACTATAGCTAGGACTATTATAAATTGTTTATGAGTGAAAGCCAAAAATTGAAAGCATTCATTGTGAACAATTGTTAAGAGTTTCTTTGACAACTGATTCATGGACAAGTATTCTAAACTTATCTTATTTGTGTTTGACTGCTCATTTTATTGACAATGAATAGAATTTGCATAAAATAATTTTGAATTTTCATGGCATTAAGAGTCATAAAGGAGTGAATATTGACAATACAATTGAGTTTTGCATGGAAGAGTGAGGGGTTAATAAATTCATGTGCATTACTGTTGATAATACATCAAGCAATGGCACTGCTGTGTTTGCATTGAAAAGCAAATTATTAAAAAAAGATGCATTTGTTTTGGGTGAGAAAACATTTCATATGAGGTGTTGTGCTCACATCCTTCAATTGATTCTGAGGGATGGGATGCAGTTTGTTTTGAAGGCAATTTATAAGATAATGGATGTGATAGTGTATATTAAAAGTAGCCCACAAAGAAAGGACCAATTTAGGAAGTGTTGTGATGACAAACTTAATATCACTAGTAAAACATCATTATTTTTGGATTGTCCATTCTACCTATCAGATGTTACAAAGTGCATTAGGGTATTAGGCAGTATTTGAAAAGATGCAAGAGGTAGACCACAAGTTAATAATTGAATTTGGGGAGGAGTTACCTGATGAGGTTGACTGGGATAATGCAAGGAGAATTACTAGGTTAAAAAATTTTTATGATATTACATGCAAAATTTCTGGCACACTATACTCTACCTCTAATTTATACTTTTCTGAAATTCTTAAAATACTTAAAAAGTTAGTGTGTGAGAGTAGCCCAATTCTGAGCTTACTGTTATGGCCAGAAACCTAAAAGCCAAATTCGACAAATACTAGTGTAGTTCAAATAAAATGAATGTTATGTTATTTGTTGCATTGGTGTTAGATCCTAGGTGTAAAATGGAGTACCTAAGTGTAAAGTACACTGATCATTATGGTTCACATGAGGCATCAAATCTTTTATCTAGGGTGAAAAGGGCTCTAAAGGAGATGATTGATGAGTACAAAGCAAAGGATGATCAACTAGAATCTAGCACATCAATGTCCTTTACTCATATCACACTTGATGGTATCATAGATAATGGTATTGACCTAATATTTTATTCATAAATCAAGGTAGAGTAATATGATTGACAAATCTGAGGTAGATATATATTTGGAGGAAAGGGAGGAAACATTTGTAGTTTATTTCAACCTCCTAGGATGGTGGAAAGTGAATGCAATGAGATTCCTTGTGATATTTAAGATTGCAAGGGATGTGTTGACTATACAATGTTCAACTATGACAAATGAGTCAACATTTAGCATTGGTGAGGAACTTTAGACCAATTTAGGAGCTCTTTGACTCCTACCACTACTAAGATGCTATTTTGCTTCCAAAACTAGCTAAGAGACAACAATCAACATATTACTCTAGAAGAAACACTCTCAGAACTTAAAAATTAGGAACATAGTATTTTGTTTTTCAAAATATTTAACTTGTAAATCTCATTTAATAATGTTTTAATTTTTCAAAACATATAATATGATTGATTCACAATTACATTTTCAAGGTGTTTTGAAAAAGCCAGCAATAATGAAGAGTATAGTTCTAAGAAGTCTTGTTGATATTTGATTTACATACTAAAATATAGGAGTCTAATATTTAATATTTATTATTAATTAATGATACTGAATTCGACCTTATTAAGACTAAATTTGACTTTAACAATGTCATATTTGACTGTATAAAGGTCCAATTCGACCTTAATAAGGTGGAATTCGACCTTATTAAGCTTGAATTCAACACTAATAAGGTCAATTCGATCTTAATAAAATTGTGGCTTTGTGATTTATTAACCTAATTTTTTTTAGTTGTTGCTCTTGGTAATTTATTTGCTGCTCTTGTTTGTGATTTTGTACTAGTTTTGTTTGCTAGTCTGATACAGTTATTCTGATTGCCTCCTACTATTGTTTCTTACCTTGCACTCTACCTACGTACCTGCCTACCTCCTCTTTTCTACTTGCCTGCTATTTCATGATTGCCTGCATTTTGCTACTGTGTTGAACCTAATATTAGTTGTCTAGTGCTCACAGTGCCATTATCTGCATTCCTATACAGACTTCTATTGAGTCAGAGTGGGAATAATTTAGGTATTTCAGTTGATGTTTTGACTATTTGTTCCAATCTTCATCAATTTAGCAATGCAATGGTAACCAATCTAATTTCTTCATCAAATCATAGCAATGAGTTGAATTTAATTATTGAACAATTGAATATTGAAATAAAACATTGAACAATGATATAATGTGATAATAATTTTTAATTGTAAAGTGTAAGCATCAACTCTTATAGTATTGTGAATTAGTAACAACATAATATTATGCATGTTATTATTTTCTATTATATGCATTTTTTTTTTTTTATGAATTTGATCAAAATCTCATGAATAATATTAATTCAACGTTGAATTCAAACTTAACATAGTCGAATTTAACCTTACTAATGTCGAACTCAACATTTATATAGTCAAATTTGATTTTAATACAATCAAATTTGACCTTATATCAATGTTGAACTCGACGTTATTAAATAAAATAAATTATAATGAAATTATTTTTTAAATTTCTTAAAATTTATTTATCAATAAATTATTTAAATTATTTAAATTTTTGTATAATTTCAAGAAATCAAATGGACATGAAGGTTGGTATGTGCTTTTTTTTCTTTACAAATTCGGTTGAAATGTCATTAATAAATGTTTATGTTTAATTCAAACTTAATACTTCAAGTTTAACCTTAGTAATGTCAAACTCAAGCTTGATATAGCCGAATCTGATATTAACACAGTCAAATTCAACCTTATTATGTTTGAATTCAACTATATTAGAGTTGAACTTGACTTATTTAATAAAATAAATTTCAAAAGAAATTAAAATTTTTTAAATTACTCAAAATTCAATGAATTATTTAAATTATTTAAATATTTTTATAATTTAAAATAAAATTCAATTCAACCACTGAAATGAAGCAAATCTCTTTAGGAAATAAAATGAACATGATGGTTGGTATTTAAAAAAAATCGCAATAATCGTATATTGATAAACGAAAAAATTCCAAAATTTTCAGTATAAAAAGTCATAACAGTCTTATCTTCAATCACACATCTTTCATCTTATATTGAATCTTCATATTCTTCTTTTCATCATGATTCACATTTCACTGATTCATCCTTTTTCGATGGTCAGGGAAATTCCCAAACACACTTTCAAAATGGATAATTGGTGCCAAGAGCCTTAAAATCATGTATTTGAAGCAAAATGAACAATATGATTCTCTTAGAGCTAAAATAAAAAGAGAACATCATTAGGCAAATGTTAGATATCTCGATCGATTACGTGAGAGACAAAATTTTGAATGTTTATTCTTCTCTAGTGGCAGTGTATAACATCTATCTTGAAATCATAAGAGAGAAGAAAGCAATCCAGAATGTTAACGACGATGCACCAGCCCTCATGCAATGTGACCGTGCCCCTCCTGCAGCTAGTGTTAGTGCCCCCTCAAAAAAATTATTATCTAATTTTTTATATTTAGTATTATGTTTTTTCCTTTTTTATTTTATTTTTTATATTTTAATTTTTTTGTTTATTGTAGTACTTTTTAATTTTTAATTATATAATAAATATTATAATTATTATATATAATATTTAGTTTTTTATACTTTTTTTTCTATTTCTTCTTAATTCTCATATATAATTCTACAATGGTGATTAAACTCAAATTAAAATTTCAAACTAAATATGACAATAAATTTAGCATCAAGGTCAAATTAGGCCACAATGAGGTTTCATTCGACTACAGTAAGTTTGGATTTTGACCTTCAAACTCAATCTTGTTACAGTTGAATTTGACTTAATTATCCAAAAATCCTAATACTTGAATTGTCTTGGCCCGAACCATTACCCTGAATAACCAAACAGAGTTGTACCTAAATGTCAGTATAAATCGAGACTGGTAATTCATATTTACAAGTCTGGGCATGTTCTTTAATTTGTCAATCCCTAAAATTTCAATTTGGTATGGGGATTTTGCAATTCTCGACTTTACCCGAACCGTGCACAGCTTTAGTGGTGATATCATTCCCCTACATCAAGACCCAATATCTCCACCAACCCTCTTCCAAAACATCAAGTGAACTTTATCACTTCTTTAAAAATTGAAGTGGATCCTATCTCTTTGATTAGATCAGCTTCTACCTTCGAATCACTTTATTAACGAGATCAATGCCATTACAAGAAGTGATAGGATTAACCAACCACCAACCCAAAATGCCCCTCAACCATATGTGAACCCATTTTAATACCTTTACAATTAATTTTGGGCCTAACTGAAATATGTTTAGCAAAGATTGACATTTTCTTGATCCTAACTGAATTTTTCTAGTAGACAGCATTTATCCAAAATTGCTTGGCTTTTTTTGAAAATTGACTGCCAAATAGGCTGCTAATTAATTTTGGACCCAACGATATTGACCGGCAAATTTTTTTGAACCACGGAAGCCCCAAAAACTAACTAAAAAATAAGAAATATAGAAATTGGACCTGCCAAGGGTCTACCATCGAAAAGCCTAGCGATACAACCAATGCCCACGGCAACTTCACAAAAATAGGCTGGCAGTACCACTAAAGGCCCCATGCGGCGCCATCGATTCCTTTAGCAGTGGTCCCCTCCTATGCATTGAATTTCTCTTTTTACCCTTTCTAGCCTATTTTTAGGTTTTTGAACCCCATCCTTTGTAGTGTTTCACTCTTTCATTACCCAAAGTACCCTCCTACCCTTTGCCTATAAATATCTCTTTATTTTCGCCATTTTTACTATACTCCTTGAACTTGTGTTGATTGCTATCTACTTGTTTTTTCTCTTTAATTATTTTCTTAATACTCTCTTTGAGTAGCCCCAAATTAATTAATTTCTCTTTGATTTTAATTAATTTGGTTAATCACTTCACCATTGATTAATTATTTTAATTAATCAATTAATCCATTTATTCACCCAAAATTAATTATTTAATTAATCTTTTTAATTAATTATTTAATCCATGCACTTAATTAAAATTAATTAGTTAATTAATTATTTTAATTAACTAATTAATCTGCTTGATCAAATTAATAGTTAATTAATCATTTTAATTAATTAATTAATCTATCAATCAATCTAATCATTTGTTCTCATCCACTCTCATTGAGTAGCATCCCTGCTTTTTGGTATTGATAAAACGAAATTTTGGTCTCGTAAAACTCTCTGCTTGTCTCATTCGCCAAAAGAAAAGGTATAACTTTCCTCACCTGCACAACCCTAAACCAAATCAAATCAATCTAATCAATCCTTAATCCCTTCCACTTAATCATGAAATGAACCGCGTAGATTTTGATCCATATTTAATAGGATATGTAAGCACACTTGGAATCTAAATCCAAGTCTCAGAGCCAAATCTCAACTAATCCCCTTCTCCTTTTTTTTTTTCTATATAATTATCTATATTTGTAAGAGAATTTGTAGTTTTCGTACAACCTATAAGGGATAGAGAAAGCATCTTATTATTTAATTAATGTAATTAATTATTTAATTATTTTGGAGCTAAGGAGCGACTTGTGGTTCTCCTAGAATCCATAGGTACTAGAAAGAATATTATCCTTAACTTGTAGATGTTTACTTTACTTGCCTTTTAATTTTTTCATGCATTCATAATTATGTCATGTTCATGCATTTTAACTTACAATTTATACTTGTTATCAATAAAATCAAATTTTCAAGTCAAGTTAGACTTAAATGTCATTTAGTATATTTATTGAGAAGTAGACCTTCTGAGTCTAGGAAGCAAACTTTACAGGAAGTAATTGTGTGTTTGGTTTGCATATAATTTCTTTGTTTGGTTTGCATATAATTTCTTGGGATGTAGTTTTTTTTTTTTTTTTTTTTTCATTTGACTTAATAATTAAAAAGACGATAATATCTTGCTCCATTTATTCAATTATATTTGATGTAAGGTAGATATGTCAATTTATATATATTTCAACAAAGAAGTTTAACTTTCTTAGCTCCCCTTACTTCCCCTAAACTCAGGAAGTAGATATTTTATTTCCTATGAACTTTTTGGAATAATAGCTACCAAACAAGTTAAAATTTTTCACTTTCCAGGAAGTTGTACTTCCTTAGTTTACTTACCATATATCAAACAACATCTTAGGATCAAATTTAGATAATTTAAAATAAAAAATTTAGTCTATAAGTTCAACTAGGTTTGAAGGCTAATGATTTTATCTCTAAATAAATTAATTAAAAATTAATTAATGGGAGTCACAAATGAGTTTTCTTTATTTTTCCTATTTTTAAATAAATTAAGATGGTGACTCCTGAATCTTTTTAAAAAATCAATTCTCCAAATGATAGTCATTCTAATTATAAGTATCAAAACTCGTACCTTAGCCTTCTTAAAAATAGCTCGTCTTTCCTTAAAAGGCATTCCTCGAGCGAGGATGCGTGTTTGAGTTAGGTCTTATAGTTGGCAACTCTATTGGAAACTAGTTGCCACCTTTTTTAATAAAAAAAAGCAAATAACAGGATTACTATTTAGTTGGTATTTTTTCCAAAATAATTTTCATTTGTCTCACTTAAGTTTATTTGACTTCCATGCAACACTTTGCATAATAAAGACTTTTTGTCTAATCTTAGTATTTAAGAAAACTTTTGGATGACAAGTAACATTAGTATGACAACTCTTTTTGAATATGTTGGGAGATAGCAAAAGCATTCCAGTCTGCAACAAATTTCCTATTATTTTAGTATAATAATGAGCAATCTATACCATGGACCTACACAAGACTTTTTGACTCACATGTGATTATGTATATTAATACTTTAGTGGGATGGGGACCATAAACCAAATCACCCTTCACCCTTATGGATATAGTTGCCTTAGCCCTTAACCCTAGGTTCCATGTACCATAATAAAGACCTTGTGCATGTATTCATGAAACTTTTTTTGACATGCATTATGACATGACCATGCATACAGTAAGACCAAGAACCTTGAGTCTAGGTTATGCCTTGATCAAAGTCAAGAATCAACCTTCATTCAAACCTCAAACACTTTTGGCCCTAAGACTTTTGGCGCATTATCTCCCTTAGGCCCAAGACATTTGGCATCTCACCCTAGGCCGAAGATATTTGGCACCTCACCCCTTTTAAGCCTAAAATCATTGATACCTTACTTCTCTTAAGACCAAGACATTTGGCCACCATCATCTTAGGCTCAAAACCTTTTGGCCTAAAACCCAAACACATTACTCTTGCCCAAACACTCCAAGGTACGCAACCTTCTTTTCCAAACTTCAAGCCTAATTATCTCAACCCAAAATCTAATCTTGAGGCCCTAAACATTTTGGCCTTATAAAAAGCCCAATGCCTTTGACCTAATGAACCACCTTAAGCCTAAAACATTTGGCGCAAAACACCTTAGTCATTTTTCCTCAAAAATTTGCATACTTTCATGCCTTTTCCATACACTTACCGTTGTTTTTTGCCTTGAAGGTACCAATAGCCAACCCGATCAACACGAATACCATGAACACGCTTCTTACTGACCTCTTTAAGAAGCAAGCAAAGAATTTTCAAGCCATTCTCAACTCTATCCTTAGTGCTCAACAAGTTAGTTTCAATAATGCTTTAGCTGCCCAACAAATCAACTTCAACAAAACCTTGACTGCTCAACAAATCAGCTTCAACAAAGCACTAGCCCATCTCACCAAAGCCTTGAGTTCCTAAAGGCAGTCCATAGATCTAAACTTGTTGATCATAACTCATGCTTCCTATGTTGACCAACATCACATCTCCCCATTTTGCTACCTAAACCAAGTCAAATCCAATTAATTCAAGTTCCACTACACCCTATCTTGACACCAACACCGTAGCTCCTCCCATGGTTAATTAGCCCGACACCTCCCCTTTTTCAACCAATACCACATTTAGTCCTAGTGCTACAACCACATCAACTCCTGCCACTGGCCTTACTCATGATAGAGAAGTGTCAAAAAATGCCACACAATTAATCCCAAATACTTATGCTAACCCAACCCAAATTATTGATCTGACCAATAATGAAGAGTCCCTAAAACTATTTTATGCCATCAAACAGTAAAGTTGACCTTGTTCCTTCCTCAATTCCTTTTCAAGGAATAAGAACCTTTGTGAACCAAACATCAAATGGCACATCAAACTACCCTTGAAGCGCAACACCGTTGTATTCCTACAAACTCCCATAGTTGGTAAAAGATGCAAGAATTGTAACCCTTTTTACTTCCACTTCTATTATCTCCATCAAACAGAAAGATGAAGAGGTAAATACCATCACTAACCAACAACACTGTAAATCAAAGAGAAGGAAGTTCGCTGGTTTAGATATTCCCTTAGGTGTAATTTACAATATAGTACTTGAAGCCAACTTGGTTAAGCCTCTAAAGCCAAAAACTCTCTTTAGCCATCCATTCAAAAGCTACAAACTTGAAAAGTTCTACAAGTACCACCAGGGAGCTAGGCACGAAACTGGCATGTGCAAAAGTCAAAAGTCCTACAGTCAAGTTAAGTCAAGTTAATCCTCAATCCAAGTCAGAGTTTGTTAAGTCTTGTGCTTCTTTCTTTTCTTTTGAGTACCTAATTGTCCAAAGTCAGAGTTAAGAGTTTATCACCTATTTCTCTTCTTTTGGGTCTGTAATAACTAAAGTTAGAATCTGCTAAGTATTGCTTTCCTTTTTGAGTCTGTAATTGACTTTCTTAGTTTGTCTTTAGATTTCAATACTACTTGAAATGAAATTTTTGTATTTTTCATCTTCCATCGTGCATGTCTTCTTTTGAATCCAACTTGAATGATAAAGCAAAAAAATAAAAAAAATGATAAAAAAGGAAAACAAAGAATCTATAAATTTTAGCACCCAAAAAACATGCATTATACTGTAACATCATGTTAAGTTCAATTTCAATTGGAGGTTGAAGACAAAACAATTCTCAAAACTTAGCTGCCAAGTTATTGGATAATTGTTCCTAAGTCACATCATGTCCTTAAGCTTTACTAAGTTAAACCCTACCAACTAATTGTTAAGGGGGCAGTCAAGTCCAAAGCCCTTAATCAGGCACGAGTACATCTCAGTCCTGAATTGAAGAAGGGCCATGTCAAATCTTGAATTCTAAGAAGGAAACTGTTAATTTGCAAAAATGGGAAAGGTCCAATGCACAGCTATAAAGTAAGAAATTCTCCTCTGGGTAGTAGTAGATCAAGAACTAGTCCCTGCTGCTGCTACCAAAATCCTTCTTTAAATCCTGAAAACAGCAGTCCTCCTCACTGCACTGGCTGTAGAAACCCTCAACTAAACCACAGTTATAGTTTCACTTTGTCTCCTCAATGCAGTCATAATCTTCTCTGTCATCACCACCATATTCTGAGTCACCAATGCATCCTATTGTGTCAGGCTCTCAAAAGCTCCTTCAATCCCATCCCAAGGTTGAGTCACTCTTTCTGTCTATACTATGATCCTCTTACCACTAGTAGTGCCTCCAACAGCCTCCTCCTCCTCCTCTATAGTGTCACCCTCTTTATCTCCCTCAACAGAGCAACCCAACACTCTCTTTCAACTAGCCAAACTACCCCAGGCAACCAGTCACTGTATCTCCCTATAGTATGAAAAGCAATCTTAAGCTGTAAAGCACAATAATTCCCCAACTAATAAAATCAAGACATATACCCGACTGTCAAACAAAAACCTAAGCCCTCATCCCAAGCTTTTGCCTTCTCAAATCTCGAGTCACCAGGGCCTTGAAACTCCTCGACCCTACGATCAAAATCACTTGTCCGTCAACAACCTAGTCTACAACATCCTAGAACAAATCCAAATACTCTTGAAAAATTCAAAAATGCTTAACTCCAAACTGTGGTATCACCAGTACTGGCTCCATATCATAACCGAGTACGATGTTCAGTTCCTCAAAAGTGGAGTATAACTCCTCCATAGAAGTACCAAGGAGGAAAACATGGGCCATCGGATCTCAAAACCTAAAGCAAACCCCTAGAAAATCCTAATAATCTGCATTCCCCACAATGTCACCATCAATACAATGCCATATCTATCGAAATTAATCATCTCCACCTTTTTGAATTTCTTTGTCCAGAAATGCATGAAGTGACTGGAATACAACTCTATAAGTGCAAAAATCACGGGGAAAAAAAAAAGAAACAACAAAAGCAAAAACATTAAGAACAAAGTCGTAATTCAACAAAAATCAAGTCTTAAGGTGTTGCATTCTTTATACATAAGATCACATCCAAAAAATACATAATTTTCCATAACATAAATAATAGAGTAAAAGCCTAGGAAAAGTCACATAATAAACCATGCATGCATGAGCACACATCATCACCACTAACATGCATAACATAATCCTAAAAATGCATACGTCAACACATGGTAATAATAATACAACCATCCAAAAGTATTATCTCCCGCCAAGGAAGTGAAAATACAGTCATCCATAGATAAAACCAAAAAAAAAAAAAAAAAAAAGTCACACACATCATCATCACTAACATGCATAACATAATACTAAAAATGCATACATTGACACATGGTAATAATAATACAACCATCCAAAAGTACTATCTCTCGCCAAAGGAGTGAAAATACAGTCATCCATAGATAAAACCAAAAAAAAAAAAGTCAGTGCCAACCTCGCCATCAGCAATCTATCAGAAATGACCCCCTCTCCTTCGCCTCTAATGAGCATTCTCATTACTTGGCCTTTGAGACTCTAACAGCTCAAGGCGTGTGAGCAACCCACCAATGGCCATCTCCATCCTGCGGCACATCCGATAAGTGCATTGGGCAAACTTCCAAGGTATCTGCACAAGGAAAAGTATCAAGACGTTTGAATCCTTTCTAAACGCAAAAATATAGTAGAGGCCCTACTTAAGGATCCTTTCTGAACGTAGGAAAATTAAAGAAAGACATACCTCGACATCAACTGGGATATCCCGCACCCCAGGGTGGACACCATCGGGAATTGTCCACAACTTCATAGTGCCATCTACACCATAATAGGCAATCTGCTCAGGAACATAATACCCTGTGTCCCAATTCACTGCACGATAATTATGGCTCAGGCCAGCACCGCGACCAGCTTCCAGATTAGGACCCCCAGAAGTGCTAGCAACAGAAGCCTCAGAAATTGTCAGAGGAATGGGCTCTCTTGGGATAGCAGAAACAGCAGAAGAGCGGCCCCGTGTCAGGATCTCACGCATCAGGAAAGCGGTGCAAAACTCATGGTAGTTGAGCTCAGGACGTTGATGATGATATGCCTCCCTACCAGTAAAAAGCTCTGGAGAAACCCGAATATCCGACCCAAATCTCATATCTACTGGTGGAGAATTGGGCACGCACCAAGATCCCATAGTCTGAAAGTGGACCCTTTCGCCCAGATAGTACAAACGAAAGTAAGGAGATCTTAGCAACACCCATCGATGAGAAAGGTGCTCCGCAAATTTGATGTTATTAGGAGCATGCAACATCCTCTCTCCGAAAGGCCTCGACATCTACAATCCACAATAAATGAGCAAGACAAAAAGGCAAGGAAAGGGGAAAAAGAGGAGGAATACCTCTTCCTCAACCAATTGATTAAAAAAGGCCCGAATTGTCAAAATGCCCTGACTACGAGTGGGACCCCAGTTAGTTTCCACCCATCTCCTCCCAGCTGGAAAGTCCTATAGTCGCTGTGAAATCAACCTGGGGGCAACGAAAGGGAAATACTCGTAGGCCCAAACCTATAACACGAAGTTATCAAAATTCCAAAAGCAAAACCTGCAAAGCACAATAAGAGGCATAATTAAGATGCACATGATACACACCTCCCAGATAGGAAGCGTCCCACTAATGGACCAAACGCACCCTCGCGACAGATCTATCATCTCACGATACATAGTGCTCAGAACTGCACCTCCCCAATCATACTGACCCCACGCGTCGACATGGATCAAGCTCGCAAGGATATTCAAATCAACCGTGTCCCTCATATTATGAGCGAAGGTGCAACCCGCAATAACTAACAGGCATAGTCGGGCTAGGACCTCATCATAAGCAACGTTGTCCACAGCTAACAACCACTTTAGCTTCTCATTCAGAAGAGAGCGCCTAACAGAGATGTTATCCCTGGGAGGATCAAAGCCGATCAAGGCTTAGGTCTCATCAGGAGTGAGGGACTGCCTCCAATCATTATAAATGTCAAGGGGCCGAGTCCCGAATCGAATTCTTGAGATCATGTATAAGTCAAGTGGAGTGCAAGTCATCTCTCCGCAAGCAAAATGGAAAGTGTTGGTGGTATCCCACCACCTCTCCGCCAGAGCCTTTATCAAATTCATATTGGCATGATCTGATGTCTTTACCTCTAGAAAGTCCACAAAGCCTGTAGGCTCTAGCAATTCTCTAACAACACTCCCTGGGGTGACACACTCAGTCACTACCTCCAAGTTGCGTCGTCCACCCCTATTCTTGATTAACTTGGTCTGCAAAGTGAATATATATACAGAGATAATGACATGTAAGGCATACCACTAACATAAGAATTTTAAAAGAAACTCAAAAATGGGTAAATGAAAATACTGACCGCCATGCACCCGTCATATGAGACGTGCTCCTTAGGATCCTGTAATAATAGAGAAGCATCAAGATTATCCCTCGGCGCTTCATACAAACGTCCCCGCGGTCCATTCATGGGAGAGGCAGCGATGCGGCGAGAAGAGGAAGCTTTACGCCTGGATCCGGAAGCCATTATTGCAAAACGCTAAACCTGAAAAGCATGACAAAAGGCAAACAGGTAAGAATGATGTTATCTCAAAAAAAAAATTCTTTAAAAAAAATTAACTTCACAAAAAAAAATAAAAAAAAATAAAAAAAAAAGATTGAAACGAAAGAAGCTAGAATTGAGAGCTTTAAAAGTTAGAATGGAAATGGTGTAAATGAAATGAGATGAGAGTTGGCTATTTATAATAGATCCATCTATTTCGTTGACGGATCTAATCTGATGCTTTTTTTCACCATTTTTCCTTTAATTTTGTGGTCGTCATAGTTTGCCCAATGATGCAACATAAACTACATTGAACGGTTGCAAATCAGTGTTTTTTTTTTTTTCGTTAGCCTTCGATCACCGCCTCCACCACCTAGGAAAACTGGTCCGTGTCACTAGATCACCAGTTATCCGACCAGTTCGCTTGAGTTTTTCCCACTTCTTAACATCCCTAAGTTTTATGGCTAAACCAAACCGACTTAATGAATGATTTCCAATTTTTCCAATTGCACAAGCCGAGCCAATTCAGTTTTAATTTAACAATTATGGTTAAAACACCATAAGCCATAATTTATAATAATAAATTAACATTTTGTGCTATTCTAGAAAAAGTAGATATGCAGGTAACACCTTAAACCCTTATAGGCTTTCTACTGAAAATGGGTTAGCCAATCACAAATTGGTAGATGATAATGAGTTGAATATAAAGAAAAGAGTAAATAGATAAGGATTTCACAAATAATAATAAGCTGTCAAATTTCTTATTCAATCAACTGAAAAGACAAATATCATATCTATCAAACGAAAATGAATCCCACTCCATCAAATGGCTCCTAACTATATAATGAAATTAACAAAATGTTTAAAAGGACAGAGTAAGATAGGGAATGGAAATGAAAATAAAGTAAGATAGGGAATGGAAATGAAAATAAAGTAAATTAAATAATCCTCTATTGTTCAAGAAGAAAAGATGATAAAGATGAGGTACAAACTTGTTATCATTATTTAAGGCCAAACTATTTCAACCCTCTTATTTCAAGGGTTGAAAATTGCTGACGATTTAAGATTTTTAAAGGTTGACGAACTCTCAAAATCATGCCCTCTATTTACCATTCTTTCTTAAATTGAAAGAGACATTGACAATTGGGAAATATCCAAACTTTGCGTCAACCTAGGTCTTGAAAAAAATGTGACCAATTGGCCTTTTAAACTTTAATTTCAGCTCAATTTAGGGCTTGGCAGTTAATTATTACTAATAGAAGTTTATTATTTTGTTGAATTGTACTTGTGGGATCCAATTCACATTTTTAATTAATAAAAAATATTAAAATTATAAAAAATAATATTTTTAAATAATAAAAAATTAAAATTAAAAAAGAGATGAACCTAGATTAGAAGAAAAAAAAATACATATCAACAAGTAAATTAATTTTAATTTCTTCCAACATCAAAATCATCAAGCAAAAACAAATGAAAAAATTTTGTAAAAAAAAAAGCTAAAACCTAGATAAGGACTTACATAATATCAAAAAGTTGTACCTAATGTAATTGACCTCCAGCCACAATCAAGTGGGTTGCAAAAAAATGTTTCTTCAGCAATTCATTCATTTGTTGTAGTACTCACTCCCCTAGTTGCTAGCAACAATGTCACACCAAGAAAATAGCTCTTTTAGCTTAGATAAGAATCACAAATTATTGGGTGTTTGTGTATCATTATCTATACATTGTCATCTAATGCGTACTAGTTGTTCGATAACAATGAGAAGAATTTGTTTTTGAAGTTGATTTCTAATCAAAGGGCTCAACTACCAAACAAAAGCTCAACTAAATCATACAAGGATCACGAGTCAAGTTGGGGACTGGTTTCCATTGCGATTGATATCGGAATCTTAAATTTTAGGAGTTCGTAAAATGGCTGAGTACGGAACTCGGAGATACCGAACCATAGTGAAAATCCAAACCGAACCGAAAAGTCTCGATTTTTTCTTTTGGTATGATTCTAGAGATTAATAGTTAACCATACAAAAAACCGTACTGAATCATACCAAACCAAAACTAAAACCGATTTAATGTATTATTATATATATATATATATATATATATATATATATATATATAAAGAGAGAGAGACACACACACACACACACACACAAACTTTGATATTGAATTAGCAACATATTTAAGAAAATTCAGTAATGTGTAAGTAAAAAATTTAATTGTACACTTTGTAATTTGATTTTTGTTTTTTGTTATATGTACTAATTTAATTTTTTAAGTTTAAACTGATAAAATATATTTTTAATTATTAAAAATAGAAAATCCCTAAATTTCCATTTTGTTCCTTCCATACTGAATCATCCCATTAAATTGAAATTTCTGACTTGAGCTGTCCCGATTTTTCGAGTTAATATGGTACAAAGTATTTGCTCCATGATTAGATTTAAATCTCCGAAGTTCAATTCGGATCTTAAAATTTTCAAGTCTTCGAATTCCTTCGAATCATACTCAACCCTAGTATATGAGGCACAAGAAACTAAAGCCAATGAATTTTAGAGTGAAGATGCAAAAAGGAGAAAAAAAAATGAAAGCTAGCTAAGGTTTTCTCGTATTTTTTTTTTCTTTTGTTATTGTAAAAGATTTTTTTTTTGTTTCCATTTGATGGATTTGGGTTCATCTTCCTTTTTAATTTTAATATTTTTTATTAATTAAAAATATAATTTTTTTGAAAATTTTTATTATTTAAAATATAAAATGAGTCCCACAAGTTCACTTTACCAAAATAGTTAACTTCTGCTAGTAATAATTAGCGGCCAAGCACTAAATTGTGTTTAAGAAACCAATTGGACACATTTCTTTTAGGAGCCATATTGCACTTTAAGGCAAAGTTCAGACCCCAAATTGGATCTTTCCCCATTAACAACAAATGAGTCTTTCGCTTAGTCATACTAGAGTCTATGTCCAAGGCTAGGAGCTTACAAGTTCGATATTATCAAACCTTATATAACCTTCCAAAAGGATCAATATAAAACTAATAGGCCGATGCTAAGATAACAGCCCAATATTTGCATAATTCATTACAGCTTTTAACTCAATAAAAAATCAATTTCTATATTAGCCCAATGAACCAAACCCCAACGAGGATTCGCAAAAACCCCAAAAAATGTAATTGCAAAAATACACAAGATAGGCATGTTCTAAATATAAATGCTCTATTCAAAAAAATTGACTCAATTAACACAATGGAAATAGAAATAGAAATCAATCAGAGAACAAGTAAATTTCAAGGGCAAAAGGAAAATTTGGCAATAGAATTACATCAACTGTAATGGAAAATAAAAGGTTTTAAAGCTTACTAAAGAACTTACCTGAGAAGATGGAAGATTGTTGAGCTCTGCTAAAGCAACTTCACGACTTTGTGTCTGATATATCTAGAGCAGCAAAGGAATAGCACAGTGAGTTAGGCGCAAAGAAGGTCTGGTGCTAAGCCTTTCCTCTAATTCGATTTCCTTCTCCTCTCATACTCTCAGAGGTCGCCACAGACGTCTTTATTTGTGCCTGATTGGGAGATTTTCTATTAGAATTAAAATCGCATAAAAATTAAAATCCAAAATTCAATCAAACTAGAAGGATTAATTTATTTTTTTCCCAATAAATTTCAATGTGTAGAATAAATTCAGATTATAGGAACACTTGTGTTCTTCAATTCAAAAATCTGATTCTTAATTTTTTGTTATTTTTTTATTAAATTGTCATTTAATTTAATATGTGTGGTCCTTAATTATGCAACTCTTTCCTATAGTGACAAATATTTACTTTTTCTATAATTAAAAAATATTTATTATAATCATTAATGATAGCATTAACCGGTTACCTGCCATTGAAGGCTAAGGGTATAGTACCATAGGGATGCTATAGCAAGAGCTACATATACATACATATGTAGATGTACATATATATGTACGTGTGTGTGTGTGTGTGTACACACATACACCTATATGTATATGTATGTGTATGTGTGTGTCCACACAGACATATATCTACACACACACACACACACACATACATATATAATATAATGTATATATGTGTGTGTGTGTGTGTGTGTGTGTGTGTGTGTGTAGATATACGTATGTATATGTATGCATGTGTGCATATATATATATATATATATATATATATATATATATATATATATATATATATACTCTGAGAATATTGATCGAAAATATATATATACATACACATACATATGTATGTGTATGTATACATATACATATACGTACATATATGTGTGTGTGTGTGTGTGCGCGTATACTCTCAAAATATTGATCAAAAATATTTAGAGACAGGCACATAGAACCCAAAATAAGCTAGAACTTGGGATAATACATCTTAAAAGAAAAAACAAAATTACACAATCTGAAAACAAAACTTGTAATTGCAGAAGTAATAAGCCAAGCCAGAAAAGAAAAATGATAACTACAAAAGTTGTTTTGCTAGAAGGCAGATTCTACAATAACAACCAAGAATTTAGCAGCAGGCAGCAATGTTAGCTGCGCCAGACACGGCTTGAGAGAACTTGCCAGCAAGGCAGCAATCCAAATATAGCCAAGTTAATTAAAACTGAATTAATTCAACGAGTTAAGAGAGACAATCAAACAAATCCAATTGACTAGCAAGCTAGCAGTATGATCAGAGAAATAAAATGATCCTAATAAGAGGACAACTTGAACTCTGTGTAGTCTAAAAGTACACAGATCAAATTGGGACAAACTCCAATATCTACCAAAATTAGATCTAATTATGGGACATTATCAAAATTTGTCCTGAACACAAGCCGTTGTCATAAAAATAATCACACTTTTAATCTTCCACACTCCATTGCCATGTAAAAATAAAAAGGCAAAGAATGTAACAATCAAAATTTAATTTTCACAAGACAAAATTAAAACAAGCATAACTGAGTGCTTATATCATCATAGAAAGCCAAACAACAAATCTTTACAAGCTTAAGAGAGTTAAATCTCAACTATTAGGTAAGCGAGATATTAAGATCTAAAACTAAATCTATAGCATCTGCATATTCAAAAATTACTTTTTATACAATATTTTGCAATCTTAGGGGCACAGCGTATGTGGTCTCTGAATTGATTATAATAGTGATGTTCTAGTGGTTTGAATTCCATTTAAAGAACATGTCTCTAACTCTGGTAAATTTCATATTCAACGAAATCATCCTGTTTTCATTCACTGCTTGTCCAATATCTTGGCTTGCAGAAACCTTATTCATAGCATTACTAAATAACTTGCCCTTTTCTAGAAATGGTTGTGTGCCATTTGCTCAAGTGTTGTTGGAATAAACCAAAGCATATCTAACCAAAAGGAAACTTTTAATTTATAAATCATGTATCCATTTCAAATAAATGTCTAAAGATATCGAATAATCACACAATCATCGGCATTTCACAATTTAGAGAACAAGTTAATAATTTCAAAGAAGCCTTAATTAGTTTATTAGATACTTTGATAAAATAGATTAAGCATATTCCCGCTATGATAAGCTCATCAAAAGTAATGCTGGAAATGAATACTTAGATTGTATATATAATATGAGAGAAACATGAGTGAAAGAAAATCAGAGATTTATGAACTTTGGAACCAAGGGAGAGAAATTCCCAAAAGAACTTGTTCTTATCTTGAAATTCCCAAAATCAGAACTTGTTCATATTACTTAATTTATATTAGTAAATAATTAGGAGTTATTGATTCAAAAGATATTAATTTTCATATTACTTAATTTATATTAGCAAATAATTAGGATCGCTGATTTCTAAAATTTCATTTCAGTTGTTATGACATTGTCCACATCAAAGCTATATCTACTAGTTACGTCAGTGCAATAAGAGAGAGAATTAAAAAATTAAACCAAAGAAAAAATTTAAAGAAACATAAAGGAAAATATATGTTTGTGTATGTACAATTTATGCAATGAAAACCTGATTTTTATGAAGCTTTTATATATCATTTGATAGTTCTTTGACATTCATGGCATTTCCATAACCATAATCACCATCCATTTGTAGCATTTGACTATCATAGGAATTGGCACAACCCTGACTAATAAGTTGCCTTTGACCAACCATTTCCCAATAGGTTGACTAAACATTTCCCAATAGGAATAAAGCCAGTATTTGGACAAAATAAATCTGGCAGCTGATATTGAAAATCCTAACAATATTAATAAACATTAGAAATACAGCCGATACATTTGAAATATTGTGGAAATCATGAAACACATTGTTAGAAAGTTTCAATTAAATTGGGATACATGCAGTCATAAAGAAGACATTAGCCTTGTTTCTAGAGAGTTTAAGCAAAGATGAAACCAAATTTTAGTTATATGAAACCAAAGCATATAAAGGAAAAAGAATATATAGAAGAAAATGAGTTTAGAAACGTTATAATAAATAATTAAGTTGATTAACACAACCATTCCTCTTTTTTATTTAAAAAGATGAAACATTAAAAAAATGGTTATTTCTTATAGTTAGGCTGTAAAATTTTGCCACTCAGCTCTCAATCATTTGAAAAGCATAGATGGCAAGGCTGAAAACAATCAGATAGTACAAATGAAGAGTAATATTGAAAAGAAATCCTACGCTAGATTCACAATTATATTACAGTAACACCTGAATGAAAGATGACACGCATGACTTCTAACATCATGTTTTTTAAATCCTTCTCTTTTAGTTATTTTGATTCTTAATGTCCGAGACTAGATTCCAGAAAAAGGATCTCTCTGTCCATCTGCACCATAGTTAATTGTATAAATCAGGAATTATCACTTCAAAACAAGATCTCACAAACTTTGACTTTTTGCTCTATATCATCTAGAGTCCCCATTATACACATTACTGCTGGTTGATGAATAACCAATATTTATAAGTAGCAACAGGTGTTGGCAATCTAACTTATATTAAACTTGCAAAGCGGAAGGTTCATACAAAGGAAATTGGCAAGCCTATTTAAAAACTATATTTAGGAAAGACAAAGAAGACAGTAGGTCAAATCCAAGGCAATGGTTTGATATGACTTCCCTAGAATGCTAATGAAGTTCTCACCTGGGAACCCAAGCAATAGAAGAAACTTGTAAGTTATATATTGTTGTTAAAGAACTCAGAAGGCTAAGTTAAACAACCAACTTCAATAGAACTTCTTGGGGTCCATTTACAGAGTATAATATTCTTTAACTAACTTACATTCTTGGCTTATCAACCAAATTTTATTTACAGAGCAAAACTTCCATTCTATTTGTACAGTAAAACTTCTGTTCTATTTGTACCCAGACTCAGTATTTAACGTCAAGTTATCAAGTGAACGGTGAACCAACTTTTTGGACTACCTAAAGAGCCTATATAGTTGTTATTGTTGGCTTACATTAGTATTTGAGTACATTTTCCCACAATAATAAGACGAGAGTCTTGGATGGATTTGCTTCGCATATGAGCCTTTTTATACAATATTTTAACCTTGATAGTTTTTTTGACATTCTTGGTATTTCCATAACCATTATCATTGTCACCATCCCAAATGACAGGAATTGATAAGCTTGGGTAATTAGTTGCCCCTGATCCGCCAATTCCCCCTAAGAAATAAAGCCAGTATAACGCAACGCTAATTTGCCAGCCATATTGAAAATCCTAATGGAATGTCAAGATTTGATGAATAAGCATGTTTGTCTCTTACTCTCTTTAAAACTATTACAAAAGAAAATGAACTTACCAAATGCAAGCCCATTTACATTAACTAACTATATATGCATTCAGATCATCATATTAAAATAATTTATGGTGCATCTGAAAGTGAAATTTAAATGAAAATCCCAAAATGAAAATTAAAAAAAGAAACATCGGTCCAAAAATTGTGAGAACGAGAATAATCATCACAGCCACAAATTCCAATTATTTCTAATTAAGGCTGTTAGTATACACTAGTTGTATGTAATTAAGAAGCAAAAACCTAACAACCCAAATGAACAAAACCCATATAGAAACAATTACATTTAACAATTCAATCATCTATTTCCAAGTTTTGATCAACGAATTTCTGGGTCTATGCGACTAAGAACAGTTACAAACTCACGACAAACAGAAACTCCTAGCATCCATAACTAGCGAACACCATTCTCAGTAGCAAAATGCCAAAATCAATTGAACGATAACCTTCACACTCTATCATATTCCAATAAATCCAAGCCCGTTTCTTGTTTTTATTATTTCGAACAAAAGAATGCACAAAACACATAAACAATCAGAAAAGCACATACTAGTGGTGAAGAGGTAATCGACTCCAAAGGAGTAATCTCCAGGAGCTGGGCTTTCAGTGGGTACTAGCTGATTCAAGGATCAGGCGAATTGCCTTCGCCGGAAAATTGTCTTAGCCGATTCAAGGTTGCGGTGCTTTTAGTTAGATATATTTTGAAATGTGTACTGTAGATTGTCAGTTTTGGAGAATTAGGGATAAAAATTGACGATGGGATTTGAAATTTTTGAAGGAGCGAGATAATCAGATTGTTGGAGAGGAAAAGCGACCGTTGGAAATTAAAATTTGAAATAGGGGAGTGTTGATGGTGGCTTGAGTGTTCATTGCTCCTCCACTGATTTCTTTTTACCAGTGCTAAAATCTAATCCATTCGAATCTCACACTTATATATATGCATGTACAAGAAGAGAGATGAGAGAAGCAAGCACTCAGGATAGGGTTTGCAAGGCAAAATGGTGAAAAAAGCATGCAAAATGGTGGTATTTTTTCAAACAAAAGGACAAAGTAACTGACAGCTGTAAATTTAAGAAACCCTTCCATACGACGTCGTTTTTTCTCACTAGATTACAGCTTAGCTAAGGACATGCTGCGGTAGGTAAATCTGGCTTGAGGAAAAAACTTTGTCTGCTCCTCAAATCGATTTTTTTGGACAATCTTACCCTCAATTTTAGTATTCATCCTCTATTGAGTTTTGTTGTTTAAATTTTATTATTTATAGTTAATAAAAAAATATACATGATAATGCCAAACCTGAAAAATTAAAAATTGAGTTTAAAGCTAAATCAATTAACTAATCAATACAAAAAGAATTAATAATAATAATTAGTTACAATCATACTATCAGGAGTAGCTTGCTAAATCTAAAATTTCAACCCTGTAGAAAAGACAGAACATGTACAATCAATATGGGTAAAAATATGTGGCCATTATTCTTAGGCACAGCAACAAAGCTATGCCTTGTTCCTTTACAATTGTCACTATCAGGTTTCTTAATTATTTTCCCATTCAATTTTATACTCGTGGCATTTGTTATGATTTTTATTATGATTGTGCTTTTTGTTTCATATAATTATTAGAAATTCTTAGTATTAAGATTTTAAATTCTGGGTTGGTGTCATTTTCATTCTTTCTTTTCAATACTTTTGTGTTTAACTGCTTTTATTTTTATTTTTTTTTTTCAAAGAGTTGAAAAGACTGAGTGGAGGAGCTCATGTTTACTTAGTGTGCCCCCTAAACTGCTATAAGAAAATAACTAATGCAGTTTCATTTATATAACTCATATAATAAGAAGTAAAAACAATACATCAAATCTAGTAAATCATTAAAAAGCATAAGGATTACAGAATAAGGATTTTACAAAAGGTGGAACTTGCATCGTCCAAGTCGTATAATACTCACTGGGATGAAACATACAATATTCTTTGTTTTCCAATATTAGACAGGCTTGGGTTCCGATTTATAAATAGGTCTCGTTCAGACATTATGTAGCCAGTCCCTGCTTCCGCCTTGTTAGGTGCCTGAAATACATTACATGGTCAATAATCTAATCCCAGTCTTATAACATGATGACTATCTGAAGAATATAGCACAGTTCATTTGTCCAGCAAAATACAATTTACGATAATAGTACATGTCATTGAAAACAAAATGGAAATTGTTATAATCTTTCTTGCAATTGATTTCATGCTTTATAGAAAAAGTTTCTGAGAAGTGCACAGTGCACTGTTGGAAATTCCATTTTAAAGAAATATAAACTTCTAAACCCACATAAAATCAACATAGGCTACTAATATGCATAAAGAATGACATTCTTATATATGATACTAATATATATGATACTATCCATCATGATAAGCATCTCCTATATCCAAAGATCCTCAAGCTTTTTCCTTTGTCATTGAACTAATGACAAAGTAGAAGGCACTCGTGATATACTCTGCCTTTCTTTCTTTCCTGTGAGGGAACCTCTTCTGTAGAGTAGCCCGCACACACCCCATGCATGAATATAAATAAACAAATTGAATTTAGGAAAAATTAAGATAAGCAAATTGCTCAAATCAGGACAAAATGAAAATCAAAATATGAAAGACTTTTCCAGTGAAGGTAAGGTAAACAAAGAAGATAACACAAAATAAAAATTAAATTAAATTAAATTAAAGGAGATATTCAAATGAATAAGGCATCAGAATTAGCTGACCAAACCATTTCCCAAATCATTTTGATAGTTGTTGAGAGTATAAGATCGAATTAATTTGATAGATAGTTCTAACTTTATATGCAATCAACAAACTATATATAAGATCATTCATCACCTCAAGTCGAAAGACTATATGCACCATTATGATGTGGATGATAATTGATTAACTGACAAAAAGATCACATGATAATATCATCCAGCGCCACAGTTTCGATCACTTATCCAATAAGTATCCATAAGTTTATCTTGACATATAGTCAAGTGGATTGTGACTCACCACTTTCATACCATTAGTAAATCCCTACTAACTAAGAAGATAAACAAAGGTGATGGTTTTTCAGACTAGTATGGCCAAGGACAGTTTAAAGTGCTTGTAATAAATCGAACTTTCACCTTATTCTCTATACCTGAGAATAGTTCATCTAACAAATACTGAAGGACAATATTCTAAATAAATGAAAGAATATCATAAATGAGAATATGGTTTATTGATATTTGAAGATAAAGGTACAAATATGAACATACAAATATGACGTTCTGGGTATATTATATTAACAATTATTAAGCTGCATATAATTAAAATTCAACATAATACATAAAACAATATCCTTATTTATCTAGGTTACTAGATGAATTTTTAAGATTAAGGTAGCATTTGGTAAAATTGAAAATTAAATATTATAAATTTAAATATTGAAATTTAAGAGCTCAATAAAATAAATAATATAATTTGTTCAAATTATAAAAATATTTAAAAATCTAATCACTTACAAATTTTACATTAAAATTTTGATTAATTAAAATTTTTAAAATAATTTAAAATAATTATTCTTAAAAATTTTAATTTTAAATATGGATGTGCTTATCAAACACTGCCTTATTTAAAATAAGGATGATAAACGGACAGCTGAAAAGAATTTTATACGACAGAGGAATACATAGAGTTAAATAGTCTATTAGTCGCGTGCTAGGTACTAACTCGAGGACCAATAATTCATCCACTGAAAGTCTGAAACGCGAAGACTTCAATACCATCCTCAATGGCAAGAATTTCCCACTTTTCATATGTTCAATGAAAAGGGTTTTTCAGAGTTACTTCTTGTTAGTTTTATTTCATTTCTTTTGAGTGATTCTTGAATTATTATTCTCTGTTACAGGAACATATATTTGAAAATCTTGATGAGGGAAATATCATCAAACGGGGTAATTCTTGCGATCACTTGGCTTGGCTTTCTTCTGATGACTCTCAAATTCCAGATCTTGATACTGCCTGCAACAGGTTACAATTTGTTTCTCCGCTTAGTTTTGTTACAATTTGATTTGTTTCAGTTTTCCATTTTTATGGGTGTAGATTAGGAATTGAAGGATAAAAGAGTCCAATTCGTTTTATAATCTTTACAATTGATTTGGAAAGCTAGAAAAGGAAAGTGTTTAGAACTACCTTCCTTTTAGGGCATGTTTGTTTCACCTCTAAATTCAAAAAAAAAAAAATCCTATTTTAAATTTATTTTTTAAATAATTAAATAATATTTTTTATTATATTAATTTTTTTATTAATTATTTTATTTCCTATCACAAACTCTGAGAATCGTCTTTTTAGAATTAAAAAACTGAGTTGAGTATATTAATAATTATTTTATACTTAAAAATAGATATATTTATATTGTGAACTAAACAAATAGAATCACATTCAAGAAATTGCACTCCATTCCTAATTTTAGAACAGACCAAATGCGACCTTATAGATGTTTCAAGATTCAAAGAGAAATATCTCATCATCTGTATGGGTAACTCCTAAGGACACAGCCCCATTTCTTCACCATCTATACAGATCCACCTCCATCCACTCCTATTCACATGACAGATGCAAAATTGAATTGTTCTTGCACAAGCATTAGTTACAAATATTGTGCTTCAATTTTATATGAGGAGAGGAAAATGCTTGTGCAATAGTTGAAGCCTTGCTGGCTTATCATGGTGTAGCTTTGATTAGGAGAACCCATGTTTTTGCTATAAGATATTGTTTGGTAGGTTTGAATGACATGTATATTTTTAGTGTAAATTCATATTAAAAATATATTTGATTACATTATATTTCATTACAGCTTACTAAACGCACTCTAATTATTTTTTATTTGAATGCACTATTCAGCCATTTTAGCAACAATAATTTCTTTTGTGGCAAATTTTCTATATCACCAAATTAGCAATGGAAATTTATGAGATTTCATTTTTATATGACTGGATATTATATGTTGAATTGTAAGCTTTCTTAGTTAGAATTTTTGTGTCATATCTTTTCATGTATAAGGTGCTATCATCTACCAGAGACATGTCTACGACAGAACTGGTTATGTTTATACTGCAAGGTTGTCTTGTGTAGCCGATATGTAAAGAGGCATATGTTGCAGCATTATCATCAAACCAACCATTGTCTAGCACTTGGTTATGAGTACATTATCTACCTCCGTTCTCCTTCAATGCTTACTTTTATTGGCAATGTTTATCAAAAGTTCTATTTGTGATGGTTCTCATCATTTTTTAAAATACAGTACCCTTGAGGTCTGGTGTTTTTCTTGCGAGTCATTTTTGAACGTTGAAGTCATATCACAACTGCAACCCATTTTCAAGATTGCCTACAGACGAAAATTTGGTCAGAACCCACCATTTCTAAGAGCTGAAACTGCAAACAAAGAAGATAATCAGGCTGATGGTAATCGTTGGATAAATTCTATTGGAGACTTGGAGTAAGAAATTTGTACTTTCACGTTGTGTATATTTGACAAGGGAGTTTTTCTGAAATTGTAGGTTGCAAGTCTGAAATAAGTGATCAAAGAGGGGGAAAGAAGCAAAGCAAGAGAAGAGAGAAAAAGAGCTTCAGTGAGTCCAATGATTCACGATCACAGTGCAGATCAACTGAAGGAGCTTTAGTGAGCTTAATTAGTAGTAGTATTTAGTAGACCTGACACTTGAGTTTAGAATGATTAGCAAGAATATCAATTTTATTAAGTTTTCAGTTCTTTAGGAAGATATAAATAAGATAACTAAAACATGATTTCTTTTTTTGTAAGTTGCAGGGTGCCATCAAAGGGAATTTGAATGGCTTAAAGTTTCATAATAGGCATTGCTTTTGTGGGGAAGAAGCATCGATGAAACTTTCACTAAAATATAATTGCAAAGAGAATAAGTGTGACTTCTTGGAATGGTGTTTTAACAATGAAGCACTAGATGCAGATAATATGTTACCCGGAAAAGAAGTCCCACGAAACCAAGATATGAATTCGGGTGATATTGCAGAACTGAAGACTCAAATTATGAATTTGCTTAGTATTGTAGAACTGAAGACTGAAGTTCAAGGCTTGACCACTAGGCTTAGTGTGTTGGACAGTAATTCTAGGTTGATGAAGATGATGATTTTGATGATTACATTTTATGGCTTTATGCTTATAGTTGTTATCATTATTATGCATTTTAAGCATTAAGAGATGAAATGGAATCATTTGTAATAAAATGTAGGGGTGTGCACGGTTCAGGTAAAGACGGAGATTTGAAAATACCCGAACCGAACCGAAGCTTTGGTTATTGTGATATTAAAGAACCGGTACCAAATTATTACAAAGAAAGTCCCGAACCAAATTGAATCGATTTCTCAATTTGGGACAGTTCGAATATTCGATTCTAATGGTTCGGGGAAAACAAGTCGGGGGGATTGGGAATTTTGGGTATTTTGTGTAAATGTTTATGCTTATCAGTTTTTTTTTTTTCTTTGTAGCAAATTGCACAGACAAATTCACTTACATTTCATGAAATATTTCAAGTAATATTAATTTGAAAATATTCCAATACTTGTAAGTTGTAATACTTCTCAAGAAAATCATAACAAATTGTACCAAATATTACATAATTCAAGCAAACATAACAGATTGTAGCAAATATAACATCAACAAATAACTTTCAAATTTGAAATTGTTCATGAATAGAGCATATTAGCAGTAGCTGAGAAGCAATTCATCAATAACAGCACTGTAGGACAGCAGCAGTAGAGAAGCAATGTAGCAATAATAGCAGGATATCAGTAGCAGGCTAGCAGTAGCAACAGGACAGCAGTAGCAGCATAATAGCAGTAGTAGAGGCATTTTGGAGCAGCAACAACCAACAAGGAAGGAAAACATGTGGAGATTGCAGAGTATGCAGCAACAAGAAAGGAGAAAAAATAGGATGCCATATGCACTTCAATTCTGCATATTTAGATAATAAAAAAAAATCCATGTACAATAAACAACCACAACTGTCACCAAGTAGTAAAATTAATAGATTCCCAAGTTTAAAATAAAAAGAGAAATGAATTCATAAGAAAACTCCCTAAAAATCCAAGTATATCTTAGAGAAGCCTGCAAGAAGAAAGAAACTAACAGTATAAATATAACACACAAGTAGCAACTGCAAAGAGCAAAATCCAAAAATATAGAATTAAATTCAAAATCATTGACATATTACCTTAATTGTTCAACAATCCACCAAATTCCTAGGAACCACATTCTCAACAATTTCAGGCTCTTTTAATACACCTGCAAGTGAAATTAACAGAGCTAAATTAAAATTGAAAATATAAACTGAAACTGAAATGAAAAAGAAAATGTAAATTGAAACTGAAAAGATACCATTCTCAAAGTTCTCAAGTTCTGCAAGTGTCTCTTCAAGTTGAATGGGATGAAAAGTGGTCCTTAACCAGTCTTGGCAGCAAATCAAGACTTCAGCAGTTGCAGGAGTTAAAGAACTCCTGAATTGATCTAGTGTTCTTCCACCAGTACTGAAGGCAGATTCGCTTGCCACTGTTGAACATTGAATGGCCAAAATATCTCTTGCAACTTTGCTTAATATGGGAAATCTCACTGAATTTATCTTCCACCATCCCAACAAATTGAAATCCAGCACAAATTTCTCCTCTCTCTCCTCTAAATAGATATCTAACTCAGATTGCACACTGAGATTACTCTCTTTCTCTTTCTCAATGAAATACTTATCTATCTCATCTTCCACATCACCAAGCTGATTCTCAGTATGACAGGATGGTGCATTTGGCACCTGGCTACATCCAATTTCAGCATTGACTACTTTGTACTCTTCCATCATATCATTGAGAGCCTTTATCACTCTTATACACAAATTTGTAGTCTCAACCTCACCATAATACCCATTGTACTTAACCCTAAGGTAATTAATCTTGTACCTAGGATCTAGTACAACTGCCACAAATAATAATACATTCATCTTATTAAGACTACCCCAATATTTATCAAACTTAACTTTCATGTGCCTACCCATAATAGAAAGGGAAGAATCTGTAGACCCCTCGCATAATTGCAGCTCTCTAAGAATCTTTATTATTTCAGGAAAATACAAATTGGATGTAGAATACAAAGAGCCAGAAATCTTAACTGTAACATCATAAAATTTTTTCAAAAATCTAGTAATTCTTTTAGCACTATCCCAATCCACATCATTTGGTACCTCTTCCCTAAACTCTATTATAAATTTTGGATCTAAATCCTCCATCTTCTCAAATGCAGTTTTATATACTATTGCATATTCTAACATATGATATGTGGAATTCCACCTAGTTGGACAATCTAAAGCTAAAGATGTTTTACTTGTAATTTCAGCTCTCTCACAACACATTTTAAACAAATCTGCTCTAGCTGGACTACTCCTAATGTATTTAACTACAGCTCTAATCCTTCTAATTGCCTTTCCCACATACTCCAGACCATCCTTCACAATTAATTGAAGGATGTGGGCACAACATCTCATATGGAATGCCTCCCCACCCAAAACAAATGCATCCTTTTTGACTAATTTTTTTTTTAATTGCTAGACAGCAGTGTCATTTGATGATGCATTATCAACTGTAATGCACATCACCTTACTTAAACCCCACTCCTCCATGCAGAAATCTATTGCATTCCCTATGTTTACACCCTTATGACTTTTAATTACACAAAAATTTAAATTTTTTTTTTTGTAAATTCCATTCATTGTCAATGAAATGGGCTGTCAAACACAGATAAGATAAGTTTTGAATACTTGTCCAAGAATCTGTTGTCAAAGACACCCTTTGACAATTATTAGTAATAAATGATTTCAATTTTTTCTTTTCATTCACAAAAAGTTTAAAACAGTCCCTAGCAATCGTATATCTAGATGGAATGACAAATTCTGGACAGACTGTATCCAGAAATTCCCTAAACCCTTCCCTCTCAACAAACTTAAAAGCCAACTCATCTTTTATAATCATTCTAACTAATGCATCCCTACTAGCTTGTTGGTCAAATTTCCAACAAGCTAGTTTGTTTTCCCTAGAATTCCCCTTGTTAAAAGTCAGTGTACTCTGACTTTTATCCTTGCCACTTCTATGTGCCTCAACTAACCCTTTCTTATCTGAAAACTTTTTACATATTTCCCTAAGGTGTTTCCAAAGACCAGAGGTTCTTTGCTTACTTTTACCTTGGTAGTCCCTCCCACACCACACACATTCTGCCCTACTAGTTTCATTACCCTCACTATCATATAGTTTCTCAAAGTGTAACCACACACCTGATCTAGCCCTCTTATTACTATGTGTATGAGTTATAGACTCGGGAAGATTACCTTCTGTTTGCATTTCATTTTCATTAACAGACCCAGTTACTTCACATGCAGATGTAGGAATGTTAGCTGGAGAAGAAATTGAATCAGCTGTTGTAGTTGGCACTGCAGCCTGTACTTGCTTTCCTGCAGTCCCTCTACCCCTGCTGCCTATGCCAGTACCATTACCTCCCCTACCTCTTTGTTGCTTCACCATTTCCTATCAACACATATTAAGTTATTACTTACAGCCATACATATTAATATTATACATCACATCAGTATTAAATTAATCATAAACATTACAAATTATAGACATAAATTTGAAAGTAAATAACTCATATCATTAGTTCAAGTACATTTCATTATAGAAAGTTCAAGTACATAACTAATAATATAATAGATATACAAGAAGCCAATTAACTGAATAAAATAGTTAAGTAATTACAAAAAATACTACACACTTACATAGTCATAAATACTTTAATACTCAACAACAATAGCATAATTACAATGAGAAATAGTATAATATACAAACAACAAAATGAAGGAATCCTATGACCTTGATAGTTTCTATCTTGTGCTTGGAGTAACTTCATCATCATACCAATCAGAATATCAGTGTTGTTGTTGCCCATACTATTATATATGTTAACAATTTCAAAATCGTCTATTGTTGGCTCCCAAAATTTAAAAAAACCACAATTATCACAATGGAAATATAGTTTACTGGGATTGGATGTAGACTCAGAAATCTTAACTAAAGCCTTCCTTCTACAATGGCAGAACTGATTTCTAAACTTAATTGTATTTCCATTAATTGAACTGGCTACCCTATTAGAACTCGACCTCCTAGACCTTGATGAACTCGCTTCCATTTCAAATATGGATTTTAGAAGCTATGTAATATTTTGGTTTGCAAATATAATATGCTTCCTTTAGTATTTATAGAGATAGAGATGTTTATTAGTTATACACAAACAGTAAGCCTAGCACTATCATTATATTTTTTATAGAAAATATTACCGTTGAAAAGTGAAAAGTTGTTATTAATTTATAACGGTCAAATTTGACTTATATTAAAAAATTAAATTTACAACCATAATACCTAATTTTAAAAAACACAAATCCTAATTTTGTAATCAATTACAGAAACCCCTAATTTATAGAATAGACAATCCTAATTTTTTAATCAATTATAGAAGCCCCCAATTAAAGAATAGAAATTCCTAATTCTTTAATCAATTATAAAAACTCCTAATTCAAGTATAGAAAACCCTAATTTTTTAATCAATTGCAGAAACCCTAAATTTACGAATAGATCAATTGCAAAAATCCTAAATTTATGAATAGAAAACTTTAAATTTGTCATCAATTACAAAAACCCTCAATTAAATAATTGAAAACCCTAATTTATAATCAAAATGGTAAATCCCTAATTGAAGACATGAAAACCCTAATTTTTTGATCAATTGACAGAACCCCCAATTGAAAAATTAAAAACGTAATTATAAAATTTGAAACCCTAATTAATTTGAGAAATTGAAAACCCCAAAATTAAAAGCCCTGATTTTAAAATCAAAACCCTTTCACATATTCATAGAAGCACACACAGAAACCACACATATCATACATATGTCACTATATCACACAAGTTCACAAAGTAAATACACTGACCTTTAATTAGCCTTCAAATCCATTTGTAGATCTTGATTTTTCTTAACTTCCTTCGATTTCTTCTCGTCCTTCAAATCTCTAATGACAATATTTGGAATGGAAATTAGGATTATAATGCTGATTGTTGAGCGAAGAGAGAATAAAAGAGGAAGAATGAAAGGGATAGACCTGAGAGTGACAAATGACTGAGGATTTCTCTCTCTGACTGCGGATTGAGGATGGGATTTAGGGTTAGGGTTATTGGATTACTAGAAACTCAGAAAGAAAAGAGAAGATCAGAAGAGAGAAGATAAAAGAGAATAGAGTTCTCTCCTGGCTTGCGAGGCTGCAATGCAAGAGGAAGACAACAGAATCCAAACTCTAGGGAATGAGAGATTTTCTCTCTCTGGCGGCGGCTCAGTAAGATTAGGTTAACATTTTTTTTTTCTTTGTTATGTCTGTTTGTCTAGTGTCTATAGCTCTCTCTCTATGCAGTATGCATGGTTGGCTCTTGGCTGGTTGCCTGCCACATGCCCCACAGGGCCACACGGCCACACCCAAACCCAGTCACCCACTTATATTATTATTATTATTATTATTATTATTATTATCAGTTCAGTGATCGGGTATTTAATATCGGTTTGAAATCGATTCGATTCGGTTCGGTTCGGTTATCTGGTATGGGGTAGCTTCCATATCCGGTCCCGTACCATAATACTAATTTCGGTTCGGTACAGTTCGGGTCTTTTTCGGGTATTCGGATATTTTTAATATATGGTTATTTTCGGTTTGGATAATCAATTCAGTTTGGGATTTCCGCGTCCCGTGCACACCCCTAATAAAATGATTTGAAATAAAATATAAATATAATAAAATTTGGATAGGGCGATTGCTAGAGTAATTCCTTTTCTAAAATATTAAATTGACTTAAACCTCTTCTATTATTGTTAATAATGATGATATAAAGTAAGTTACTAAAAAACCATCAAAAGTCAAATTTCGTTATATTTATGTAATACGATCCAATGTCAAATTAAGACACTTCAATTTGGCACCGTTTTCATTTGGGAGATTGAATTCTACTAAACTTTAATTAATGATAGAATTTACGTGTTTGAAACAATTTTAAAATAATTGAAAAGTAAAAAAATTTAATTATTTTTTCTTTGTATCTTTATTAAAAAGAGTTATGTTTAATTTAAATGAGAATATTTGAATTTTTTAATAATGTATTTTATTAAATGAATCAAATTTTTACAAAATTTTATTTATTCTAGCATGATTTCATTTTGTTTTGAATGATTCTTTTTTTTTTAAACTGAAAAAAATTAAATTTTATTAATTATACATTTCGAATTAACAAAATTGAATTCAATCTATATGTATATATTATAATCTTGAAATATAGAGGTGGTTTTTCAGAAAAAAAAAAAAAAAAAAGGAAACTAACAAGAGGAGAAAATTTCAAAATTGAAAAAGAAACTCTCTTAGATTCTCCAAAAAAAAAAAAAAAAAAAAGCCGGAACTAACAAGAATGAAAATTGAAAATTCTATATTTAATATTTACGAATCAAATAAATATTTTTATATTAATTAAATATAATTTTAATATCCCACCGTTCAATTTAGATATTTTCAAATTCATAATAATCAATGAACTCTATTAAAACTATACTAATTATTATACATATTTGATTTCAATTAAAACTCTATCAAGAGAATGCTAAGACAAAAATTAATGACTTGTCCAGCTTTAAATTTTTAATACATCTTTCTCATGGTGAAGCCACGTAACTTATGAATATGTTTAGTCTTCTTATTTCTTTTAAAGAGTGAGAAATGGGAAATTTTATATTCGAATTTTCTAAATCTCCTATTATAAAACCTACTGTGTGTTCTATGAAGTGTTCTCCTCCATGGTATCAAAAAAATTTATTTTTATTAAATAACAAATTTTTTAGGGAATTCTTAAATAACATCTTCAAAATTCACAAAAAAAAAATATAGATTTAAATAAAATATTAAATTGAAGATAAAGTTATAAGAACTAATCATATTAAAATCTTAGTGTAAATTGTACCTAATTATTTTGCAATTATAAACAATTCTCTAGCTTAAACTTACGATATAAGGCAAAGGTAAAAAAAAAAAGCCCTAAACTTTAGACAATTGAGTCTGTTAAGTCTTTTTAAATATTGGTAATTCAATATACAAATTGAATCTTTTGATTTGGCTTAAAATGGCCCAATTTAAAACAAGAGGATAACTTTCCATTTGACTCACGTGATGGCCATTAAACACAGGCGGGAAAAATAATCGCCTAATACTCCTTTAATTTCTACCTACTCAATTTAGTTTTTTCGTTTATTATTGAAAGAGACAACATCATTTTCAAAAGAAACAATGCAAGTGTGGGACATTATCTTAGGGCTCAGGTGGGGCTTAGGTGGGGTTTATTCTTTGCCTAAAGTGAAGCAATATTATGGGCAAAGATTCTGCCATTTTTATCTCTTATACTAGGTGTATAATTTTCTAGCCATTAGATTGCATGTTGATTCATTTAGTCAATTATTCTATCTGATGCAAAATTTAATATTAGATGTAAACAAAGAAAGTTGGATTTAAAGTATTCTGTTTATTCATTTGGAGATTTGCATGGAAGCATTATAAAATAGTATTATAATAGGCTTGTTGATACATGGATTAAGGATTTGATATTAAAATAATAAAATTAAGTAATACTGAATTCAAGAAAGATAGATTTTGATTAAAAAAAATT
Organism: Reutealis trisperma; assembly: GCA_947687605.1. NCBI lineage: Eukaryota > Viridiplantae > Streptophyta > Magnoliopsida > Malpighiales > Euphorbiaceae > Reutealis > Reutealis trisperma. The sequence continues at coordinate 597,185 of CANTUT010000074.1, read as the reverse complement.
AGGATAAAAGTTGAGGATTTATGATATTGACTATAAAATAAGGTTAATTGATGTTTATGGTTTGTGAGATTGATTATAAAATTAGCTTAACAAAATGTTGGTATTTGAGACATGAAATATTTTTGTATGTGTCACAGAATTTGTGGATAAACAAAAGTAGAGATTATAATTATCTAAAATTATGATATTAAAATAACTAATTTATTATTGTTTTGTATCATGTGCAGAATGTCTATTACTGTGGACCTATATTTCCACTTTGGTGGTTTGTGGACTCAAGCATCAAGTCGATAGTATATAAATGGTGAAGCTAAGGTTATGCAAAACCTTGATATTGACTTTTTATCTATAACCCATATCAAGAGGAAATACAAAGAAGATTTAAGTTTTCCTAAGGGAATTAAGATATATATTCATGAGTATGGTAAGTCACTGAATGATTGAGTTACTGTTATTAGAGAAAGATCCTGATATAATTAATATAACTAAATGTTTAGGAAATGCAAGGAGGTCACATGTATATGGTCATCATGAAGTACAACTATATGTGATTGTTGAAGGTTTTGCACTACCATGAATTGAAGTAGATGCTGGACTTAAAGCTCTAGATAATAAAGACATTGCAAAGGTAAACATTGATGAGGTGCTTATAGCTCTTGCTAATGAAGATGTTGTGTATATGAATGAAGACCAAGTGGCTACTAAGGGTAATGAAGATGAAGCAGAAAGGATAGATGTCGAAGGCAAAAAGGTTGATAATGATGCATTTTTTTGATGATTTCTTTGGCACTGCAATGGATGGTTGGTTAGCTGGACATCAGGTAGAGATAAATAGCAAAAGGAAGTTTAAAGAAGTTCATAATCCTAAATTAGATGAATTCAGAAATAATCTTTATAAAGAAGTTCAAAGTAAATAGAGGGTAAGAAATCAACAACTCATTCATTCAGAAGCTACAATAGAGGAAACACATTTTGGTGGCGATGGTAATGAGAGTTTTAAAGCTAGGAAGGTACTGCATTTGCATATGAGTTTGGTATTAAAGGAGGAGATTCTTGATAATGATGTCAATTTTCTCTACTTTGGATGGATGGTTCACCATTTGGGCTACTTTCGCCCTCCAGCTTGTATGGAATGTAGTGAAGGACTCTCTTTAGCCTTGCTTAGTGGTTTTTAGATCTTGGTGTCACATTCCAATTTTAGAGATATGACAGTCTTAGAACATGAGGAGACATAAGGCCACCCACACTCATAGAACCCACTTATACATATACAAAACATACTTAGGATCGTATCAAACCCCATGCACTAACTTAAATGTCTAATAATATAGGAAACTTCAATATGCAGAAGAATAGTTTAATAAAATACTTTGAAACATCTTATAAAGGAAATAACATTTAAGTCTGAATAAAATAAATCATTAATGATAAATATCCCAAAATAAACTCCCGGAGTGTCTACAAATATCTCTTCATAACATAGTATTATTAAAGATTTTGACAAGGAATTCCCAAGCGAAATAGAATGCTTGAGCCATCACCTTGCCTCCTCACATTTGCTCACCTGAAACCATACAAAGAAAAATGGGTGAGATAGATGATCTCAATGAGTAAACAATATGGCACATACAATAACATATATCCCTTCTTAAGAAGGAAACCCATAGCTCATAACACATAGTTCATGTTTTACAATTCATGAATCAAAGTTTGTAATTTAGCAAGGGTTTCAATTTAGTAAGGATTTCAATTTAGCAAGTTTGCAGAAATCACACTTATTACACATAAAGAATAAAGTTTATTGTTATAATCATTCAAACACATAGATGAGAAGTGGCATTAAACTAAATTCTAACTCCTATCACATAGAAAGACATGAAGCTTATCAGGCCCCATGGCTATAACTACTCCTTCTAGCTGAGGTGGATATACTACCCCTATCCATCGGGTTAAGACCATGTACATAAGTTCCAATGATTACCCGCATCAGCACGAGGACTTCTGTATAAAGGGTTAAAAGTACCATAACTAGAGCTAATGGTAATCACATATAATAACAACATTTAAGGCAACAATAACATATATCACAATAGCAATAGCAATTTAACTTTTTGAATAAAAGATACAAGAATAGTGTAGTTTCAGAAGGAATATAAGTTAGGGTAATAATCACAAAGGAATTATCATTAGATAAATAAAAATGGTTTTTTGGACCAATTGTCCTTTAGCAACTCAAGCTTAACAAAGAAATCATAAAGTTTCATTTTAAAAGTAGAGAAGAACTTGGGTTTCAAGAATATCAAGGTACACATATCATGATAGCTTATATTTGTAACAATATCATAATGTTTACTCACCTTGTGGCTCATTCGCTCCTAGTACACGTAACCCTTTTTGAACCTCTAAAATTTCTCAAGCTCTAACATAATATTTAATTAAATACTTAGTATTTATTTAATCATGATTCTATCCTATCCCATAACTACCCCATGTACATATAACATTCACATAAACTTAGAGTTGCATATATAAGTGCACTTCATCATTTGTACATAACATGTTGACTTTAAAAGTATTGTACAATTAGCCTTTATAGGCTCATATGAAAACACATTATAATTCATGTTAATACCTTTCTAATGTCAACACAATATAATTATCTTAATATCAACCACTTTGACAATCATCTTAGTATACTTAACATTTCCATATATGTCAACTTAATAAATAACCTTTCAAGAGTCATGCTTATCTTTTATGAATAATTCATTCAATCAATCTCCTCATCAATTCAAGATCATTAATTCATTATCAAGTCACCACATAACCTACTTCCATATTATTCAATCACATTCACATATTAATCATAACATAAGGTTAAGATACTTTAAGTATATCAATTTGCCTCTAGCCTTATCTAGAGTCATTTCTTCAACCAACATGCAATTTAACCATTTATCATTTATACATACATGTTAATAATCAGAAAAATACATCACATAAAAATTATGGACATTGGGATAAAAATCCCAATGTAGGCCAAACACATCATCAAGGAGAAAACCTGAAATTTTCTTACTTTCCGTATTTTTCGTCTATTATAGTAGTATGTAGAAATATGGTTTGAACCAAGATTTTTTATGTAAATATAACAAAATCATTTTAGAATATTAATCCATAGGAATCGGCAACAATAGGTATAGCATATACATGAAATTTTCAATTTTTAGTTTTAGGATGCAAAACCATGCATTTTCTTATTTCTGGTACTTTTCGATCATTACAGTAATATGTAAATAGGTGTTTTAAACTATTATTTTTCATTTAATCGTAACAAAAATTAGTTTAGAACATGAATATGTACAAATCGGCAGCCATAGACCATACTTATGCATGAAAATTCCAAGTTTAGGATTTAGAGAGAAAATTATAAGTTTTCTAGCTTTCTGCACTTTTCGTTTATTATAATAATATGTAAACACATTATTTAAATCATTATTTTTTATCTAAACAAAACAAATATCAGTTTAGAACTCCATCATACACAAATCGGTAGTCACATATATATGTAATCATAGAATTTTCTAACTTTTGGGTTCTAGATTGAAAAACTTTGAATTTTCTTATTTTTGGAAACTTTTCGGTCATTACAGTAATATGCAAAAATATGATTTAATTCAATATTTTTTTTATCTAAACACATCAAAAATCAATTTAGAATATGATAATGCAGAAATCGCCCCCATCTCACCTCCTCGACCCCCCCCTCCTCGCTCCCTTATTGAGTTTATGCTTGAAATTTTTAAATTTTGGGTTGTATGATTCACCTTTGCAGAAATTGCGTAGAAAGGTTAGTGTTTTCGGTAGAAAAATTGATTTCTTTCTCAAGAATTCACCTAGGCTGAATTTAATCAATAAAAATTAGTAAATATTTAATTCAAAATATTTTTTCCACAATTGGTTTCATAAAAATCAAATAGCAAATTGAAAAGAAAGGAAAAACTTACGAAACAGTCATGAAATCGCAAAGTTTGAAGGTATTTTGTGAATTTCAGTTGAGAGATTATTTTTGGCAGAATTTTTCTATAAAAATTCTAAAGAATAATAGAGTGGAGGTTGTCTAAACTGATGGGGGCTGAATTTTACATTAAATACTAGGTTTTGAGGTTCAATTTCTAAATTTACCCTTAATGAGCTAGGTTAGGAGTGTTTTAATATAGTGAGCTTTTGGGTATTTGGCTTTTTAATTAATTTTGTGGATGATTATAGGTAATTAAAATATAAATATTTTTCTTGTTATTTTCATTAAAATTTTCCCCAAAACATTTATTAGAAAATATTTTAAAAATACTCATAAAATTATTTTATGCTTAAAAATTACCTTTTTGCATGAAAATTTATTTTATATAAAATAAATTATTTTATACTAATGCACTTCATATAAATTCCTATAAAAGCACACACTTAGTTTTAATAATTCTATGTCAAGCAAATTGGTCATGAAAACTCCTAGGGTGAATGTGGGTTGTTACACTTAGTAAGTGATATCCACCTCAATTTTACAATGATATTGCTTGATAAAATCATTGCAAATGTCATCCCATATTTTCTTGTGGTTCTAATCGAGATATAAGAGCCACTTAACGCAGCCACGGTTAAAGATTATTGGAATAATTGTGTAAAGAGCTCATCATTGACACCAAATGGTCTCATTCTGCCTACATATATTTTGAGATGAGTCTTTAAGTAAGTGGTGCCATTAAATGTCCATTATGAGCATTTTAAATTTGGGTGGAACTTTAGCATTTGGGAAGAGAGTCAGAGAGAGGTGCCTTCCTTTTATTGGTGAGATTAATGATGAAAAGAGTGAAAGTAGGGGCATGACTAGTTCTAATGGAAGTGAGCTCAACATGAGAGGGAGAGGAAGAGGGAGTGATGGTGGCATTGGTCATTTCCTTGACCTCATTAATGATGAATTAGCGTTGGGAGTTGAGAGCACTAGTGAAGGTAGCAGACTAGGTGTTAAGAGTATTGGTGAAAGTGTTGGCTTAGGTCTTAAGGGCAGTAATGAGTGCGGCTTGAAAAGTTTCCTCTTGTTTCTTAAGGAGGTTAGTGAAAAAGGTGCTCATTACATCTTGGTTGAAAGGGTTGGAGGTATTGGTCATTGGTACCTTAAAAACAAAAAAAAAAATTGAAAAAATAGGTAAGAATACAGAATTATGAAGGGAAAAAAAGGGAATAAATGTAAAGGTGCATCAGGAAAAGGCTTCCATCTATATGGTTGGTCACCAAGTCTAAAGATTGACAAGGTAGGTGTGTGAGGTTACTATGTTTTGGGTGATAGACCATAAATTTGGGTCTTTGAGGTATTTGGGTTTCACCTTGTTGAATTTCTCATGTTATGTATATATGATTACCATAAGATGTATACCGAAAAAGATTTCATGAATATCCACGCAAGTATTATGGTTCATGGAGCCTAAGGTCAAGGCCTAAGGCAATTATATGCACAAGGGCGAAGGGTGATTTAGTTTAGGGTCCCCGTCCCACTAAAGCGTTGATATACCTAATCACATATGAGGTGAGGAGCCTTGTGTGAGTCCAATAATACTGATTGCTTGTTACACCCTCGAAATGATCGTGGATTCGTTAAGGGTGGAATGCTCTCACTATCTCCCAATATAGTCAAAGAGAGTTGTCGAGCCAATACTACTCGCCATCCAAAAGTTTTTCTAAAGCTAAAGTTAGGCAATGAGCCTTTATTATACAAAGTGATATAGGAAAGTTAAATTATACTTAATAAGTTAAATAGAGATTATTTTAGAAAAATTTTTCCTTAACTAAATAGTAATCTTTTTATTTTCCTTTTTATTTTCAAAAAAGGTGGCAACTAGTCCCCAGTGGAGTTGCCAACTGTGAGACCTCATCCAAATGCCCCTCCCTCACTCGAGAGAATCGGCCTTAAGGAAATGATACGAATCCCAAGTATATTAAACTTGAGACCTGATTATCTTTACGCTTGAAAGGAACTCCTTGGAAAGCTAAATCAGGTTTTTCCTAAGTCCGTGACCTAAATCCAACCCATGATTGAGGACCTTGGAATATGATCACTTTTGGATGATGATCTCTGCAACACAATATTAACTCGTGAAAGAGAACCTTAAAATAAATACACACAAAATAATTAGCTTTAATTGTATAAACTTGATTCAAGCAAGAATCAAAAACCAAGAGATCACACTCTTAAGAAAATTGAATTTTTATTGATCATAATCTTAACTGAATTTTATTACATGAATGGTTGAGTTTATATAGAGACTCAACCCTAAATTAGAAGTAAACATGGACTAGGAAATCCTCCTAAATAAGGATTGAAGTTTCTTAGTTAAAAATTAATTCCTAAACTGATTTCTAAACAAAAAAATAAATCTAAACTTGTTTTGTGCTTTAAACCTAACATAAATAGGCTCAAAACTCACTAATTACATATCCAAACTTAATTTAATTGAATATGGACTTATATCATATTAATAGGGGTCCAAAAAATCAAAAACTAAAGTAAATAATAAAATTCCAAAATAAAAATGAAGCACACATAATGCGACAAGCCTAAGGACATGCCCATGTACCTTGGCTTTTGCCCTTTTCGACTTCTCTCCCATTTTACATTATATAAAGCTTGAACCTCCATATTTTGCCTTTTTCCAACTCCCTTTATGCAATTCATCAATGTTGGAGCTTCCTTGAATGCAATTAGATCCATATGCAAAGCTTATGATCCAAATATCTTTTATTAGATTGTAGGAAACTTCATGCAATCTCATATTCTCCTTAGATGATGCACCAATCATGTTCAATGGTTGGATTGTATGTCTTTGTAGGCTATCTTGATAGAAATGACAACCTTGAAGAACCTTCTTGAAATCTTTAACTTCCAATATTTGTAGGATTCTTCTAAGGCATCTTGATTCTCATCAGGAAAGGTGAGCAATTTTTAAGAAAGTTATGGAATGAATTTCGGTGCTCATGATTGGAGTAGCTATCACTCAGAAAAGTGATTCATGATTTTGAAAAATGATTTCGGGAGTTGCCACCTTCATTAATTTTCTAAAATGGAAAAATTAAGAAAAAACCCATTTTTGACTTCAATTCATTAATTTTAGTTAATTAATTTATCCAAAGATAAAATTACTAGCCTCAAACTCAGTTGAGCTTGAGGACTAGATTTTCAGTGAAATAATCACAATTTGGGTCTTAATTTAATTTGACTTAAAAATTAGTTTCATAAATTGTGATTGTAAGATAATAATTAAAATGCATGAGTATGACATAGTTATGAAATGCATGAGAGAATTTAAAAAATAAAGCAAGTAAACATCCATAAGCCAATAAGAGTGTTCCCTCTAGTCTTAGTGGATTATAGGAAAACTACAAAATCGCTCATTGACTCCAAAATAATTAAATAAATAGTACTCAAATTTACAAAAAGTATAAAAATAGATAATTGCAATTGAAAATAAATGGAAAATGGAATTAATTTGGAATTGGATTTGAGATTTGGATTTAAATTATAAATGTACTTGTATACCCCATTTGATGGGGATCAAAATCCAAGTAGTCCGTTCCACGATTAAGTAGAGGGGTTTAGGGATTGATTGGATTGATTGATTTGATTTGGGTTTGTGGGTGAGAAGGAAAGGTTGATACATTTGCTTTTGGCGGGCGGAATGTTTTATCGAACCAAAATTTTATTTTATCAAGATTGGGTAATTAAATTGATTGGAAGATTAATTAATTAATTAAAATAATTAATTAACTTATTAATGTGATAAAAATTGATGGATATATTAATTAATTAAAAAGATTAATTAATTAATTTGGAAAAAGTGAATATTTGAAGAAAAATGATTAATTTGATTTTGAAAAAAGGTGATTAATTAATTAACTAATTAAAAAGATTAATTAATTAATTGAGTGATTAATTTTAATTTAAAAAAAGAGTTTTAGTTAATTAAAAAGATTAATTAATTTGGTTAGGGTGAAATAATTAATTAATTAATTAAAAAGATTAATTAATTATAGAGTGGTTGGAGGGAAAAGAAGAGAGGAATTCGAGAATGGCTATCAACTCTAAGAATGACTATCAACTCTAACTCAAATTGTGAGGAGAATGGAAGAATAGAAGTGGGTATTTATAGTAAAAGTGGGTGAAGGTAGTTTGGGAAGTGGAAATATAAAAAGGCGTAAAGGGTAAGACTGGAAAAATATTAAAAATCATATTAGGAGCATTTTAGTAACTGCAGGAAAGGTGGTGGGGATTATGTCACCGGAGGGGCTGGCGGCGCCACCGAGCCTCTGAGCAACTGCGCCAGTGTTCCCTACAACAACCACCTGATTGACCAATGGTGCTACTAATTGTTCTGAAGACAACTGACGTGGCTTTTTTTTTTTTTTTTTTTTAAAGATTGGTTATTGGTTTGGAGTTTAAAAAATTAGAGTATTTGGATAGCAATGTATTTAAAGGCCAAAATAAATTTTTTTAGTGGAACAGTACTAGCTCTACATAATACACTAAACTTAGCAGGTGCTAGGTTGCATCGGGATGATGAGAGTGCAAAATTGATTGTAATTGATTCAATCTACTCAATATGATCTGGAATACTAACAATCTTGAAGTTATGCAAAATCACTCAAGTAGCTATAGTTTTTACTATATTTTTTAATACATTTTAGAATTTAACTTTCACTTACAAGTTCATTTTCAAACAATCACATTTATATACAATCAATGTACCACACATGCTAATTTTAAGGCATAAATATCAAGCATAATATTCATTTTCCATTTCATTAAAGAATAGTATAAGATTAACATTTGGTATTTCCCACGCTTACAAGCTCATCCGTAATCCATTACTAGAATTAACTACAGCCAAATAAAAACCCCTACACCTTACTTTACCAATAATTACATAATCCCAACAAACAACAATAGTCCCACAAAAATTTGTAAACATTGTTCTTTCTCTTAATTGCTTCCACTTGTTGTTGTAAATTAATTTTCAATTCAATCAATTCTCCAATTTCAACATAAAAGTGTGGATCAGCAGAAGCAACATTCATTTAATCACCACTTTGATTTCTTGCCATCAATCTGTTCTCCTTGCTAAACATCTTTCTTTTTTTTATTAAGTTCATTGACAACAGTCTTAGCCCTTTTGGACATTTCATTGTCAATTCATGCAAAGAAATCACACCCTCATGCATGAAAGATATCATTCTCACTATTTTAATTAATTCAATTCACAATATTAATCTAAATCAAGCCAATATAATATAGAATTACCTATATCATATCTACGATAACCATAGAACCAACGACCTAGATCGGTTTCCTTCTATGTCGTCCATACTTGTGCAAACTAAAAGCACTTACACCTTGGAGCTTGTGCGATGTAATCAATTTCGTTATTCCCTTGCAAAACGCCATGCCTTCTACGGGATCCATTGCCATTAAATCGTGAAGTAGATTAAGAAGAAATGGAAGACATTGTTGGATATCAATTTGGGAGATTAAGGTTCATATAATTATTTGGGAATTTTTATATGCTGATATTAAGTAGGAGAGTTTTCAAGCATTAGTAAGTTGTTTTCCCGCTAGTGTTTAACGGCCATCACATGAGTC